>CM068479.1:29169098-29671598 GCA_034769265.1 Remorina albescens
CTGCTGGTTCACATTGTTGTGGTAGGGGTCATCCATGGCTCCTGCCGTGTGCGAGGGAAGCGGGAATGACTTTGCCTCGTAGCCGTTGTACGCTGAAGAAGCTCAAGTTGTCAGCTATAATGGCATAATCCTCCCCAGGAGCGGTGAGCTGCTCTCGATGTTCCAGGTGTCGAAGGGAAGCTGCAGGCTTTCTGTCGTAGGAGTCGAGGTCGAAGTTTCAGGCCTCAGCTGCTGAGTTGTATTATCTCCCCTGAGCTGCACAGTGCTGCATGCTGAACCTAAAACACAATCAACAGCACACATCACAGAAGGCCTGTCCGCACAGCAGCAGCACAGAACAACACACTTGTTGCTCTGCAGTGCTGCCCGTGAGGTCGAGTTACACTTACAGTCTGAAATCACTTCACAACTTTCGAGAAGAAATGATCTCAGATGGACGTTTTCTGTGTTTGTGTCCACTTTTCTATAAACTGATCCTGTTCTGTTTCATTTATTCCTGCTTGTCGGGGGAGTTTTTAATTAAAGCCCAGCAATGATTCTGGTCAAAGGTGAAAAGTATTATTGGGCAGGAAGTATCAGTTCAGGACTCCCGGTCTCCTGCATCAGGCCGCTTGTCTTCCACACAACCAGATAATCTCATCGTCCTGACGCCATTTTTGATCCATCACACAGCTCACACGGTGCAACAATGAAACATTTAGATCCCTCCTGATTTTAATAGTGATGGAAGACCAGAACAAAACACCAGCTGAGCGGCGTTTCCTGCTGCCTGTGACAGACATTCCTGTCGTACATTCCTGCTAAATGAAGCAGCGTTTGGCCTCAGGCTGGATCTTCTGGAAATCAGAGATAGCAAATGATGTGGTGTTGAGCTGAATGCTAAATGCACCAAGAAAGGGGGGGGTGGGGGGGGGTCTGCATGGCTGTTCTTTTCCTCAGTGCCTTGTTCAAGGGCACGCTGACAGCCCTGCCTTCAGAACTTTAACAGAAGATTCAGAGTGATGGCAGCTGGAGCTACAGAATCAGCTGAGTCAGCAGTGCCACTCATCAGTCCAAGTTTATCCGCATCATCAACAAAGTCTGCAGCAGCAAAACCTTCAAACCGCCGAAGACCGAAGGCGCTTTTCACACCGTGAAGGAGTCAAACTTTGGAGCGTTGGCTTCCTCAGTCAGATGTTTGGTCGCCTCTCTCTACAAACAAGAATGTTTTAGGGAAATGAATCGTGAATTCGAATTCTCTTCGTTGCTGCGGCGTGCTGCCTTTAAGATCAAAATCCGTCATGACATCAGAAAGAATGAAGACAACAAGCTCAAGCTAAATTGTTGATTGCCAATTTTGAAATAAATGCAGACAGTTAGCGCTCATGTTGGAAACACCTCGGTGACAATATTACTTTTCACTTTCTTTCTTTTCCTTTTTTATGGCGACATTTAAAATAGGTGGTTTTGAAGTTTAAACGGGTCCGTTGCTTCCAGCATATGGTTGGTTTATTCAGCCTTTTAGTGGAGAATCAGACTGCTTCAGACTGAATATCTGTTTGAGTGCTTTGTGCCTGAAGTTATATGATAATTTTGAAACCTTCTATTTCTTGAAAGTGCACTTTTTTGTTTTTTGTTAGTTTTTTTTTTTTTTTTTTAATTGATGGTATTTTGCAACAGATTTCAAAAACTTTATGTGAAGGTGCTTTTTTTAAAAAAATTTTTTATTTGTTTATTTCCACCTTTCAGATTTTCCATCTGGGTGTCAGAGGGACTCCATGTGGTTCTGGTTCTGGTCTGATCCCCGTGCACCGCTCGCTCAGTCTGAGCTTATTTTCTGACACCGGTAGGTTTAGTATTGGTTGGCCTGTTCGGTTTGGAGCCAGCATGACAAACAGTGTAATTTAATCCAGATTAAGACTGCAGATTCATTTTGCCAATGTTGTCTCATATTACTGTTTCATCATGAAGCTGACAGAGGTGGATTATGGGGTCTGGATTGAAATGTACGTGCTGCTCCTGGACGTGTAGTTTTGAAATCATATCGTCGGCGTTACAGCGTACACATGATTCGCTTTTGTTGACAGAAGTAATGAGAGAAATTCCCGCTCAGAGAGCTGATGTGATTTTTTCTTGCTTCCTTCAGAAACATGAATTAAACATGAAGAGTTTAAGGAGTGAAAGTGAGACGATGGATGTTCAGTCTAGTTGAGAAAGTGCTGCTGCCTTCATCTCTTTTACTCACACAGCTGGGACTTACATAACAGTCAGACTTCCTGCACTCACCCCCCCCCCCCCATCCCAACCGCCACTCCTTCTAACCTGATCTGTATACCTGTTCATGAATATATCCACCTGATCCCCTTTACACCAAATTCACACTAACATCAAATCAGCATCTGCGTCTGAATAGGACACGACCCTCCTTCCTCTGAGAGCGTCTCCGTGCTGACGAGTGAAAGAGCCCCTTTGAACGGTGAAAATCGATGGCGGGCTGAGCTTTGACAGGAAGCGGAGAGGTCACCGCATAATTTACAGAAAGCTAATTCAATCTCGTAACTGACCTTTTACAGTTCAGATCATTTTTTATTTTGACGGAGCCAAACTCTGTCAGCTCGGCTTCATCAGTTTTTGCAGCTCGTTCTGCAGAGAGGAACACTCGTGTGGAGTTACAGATTAATGCAGAGATGATGGACCTGCAGTTGTTTATTTTACTCACACAAATACAGTAAATACAATAATAAGATTATGCAGTTTGGCATTTCAACACCTTTGCTATCCACAGTTCTCATATTTAATTCTGTATCCCATCGCTCATGACTTTTTTTATATGTCATAAAACCGAAAATCTAAAATACACCAAACTATTATAAAACTATCTTCGGACCCAGCAGCTGATTTATATTATCATACAGCAGGCTGTGAATTCACAGATGTAATGAAAAAGGATTTTCACTGAAATCTGATCACAAGATGACCCAACTTGCACCACACGACGTCATCCGTAACCGTGTAACCGTTTCCTGCAGCTACAGAAATACGAATCAACACGGCAAGGACAGTAACTCTCATCAGGTTTCAGGTTTTACTAAAATATTGACTCTTTCTTCGGATAAAAGCACAAAATTGGCTCCACTATACAGAATAATATGCAAGTCGACCATCAGAGCAGCAAGTTCAGTCTAATCTGAGCTCCTCCGTGACCCCGAGAGGTCAAAGAACAATCCTGAGTGATTTCTGGGGACGACCTATCTGCAAACTCTGCCGCATTTATTATAAACCGGTTCATTTGGACGTCACGGCCTGCGGGTGAGTTATGGGGCGAGAGTTTTATCGCTCTTATATTCTCATGCAAAATCCATCTCCATATCCAGACCTCTCTAAACGCCGTGTTGAACAGATCCTGATAAGAGACATCCGTGTAGTGGAAGACATTCAGCCTGTTTTTTTTTTTTTTTTTTTACAAATCTGCTTTGAACAAAAGATGCCAAATTTGACAAATGATAAAATGTGCTGCAAAATATCGACACAGAAAATAGCAGCCGTGCTTAAAATTGACCAAACAAAGTCCACTAACGGGCTGGAACTTCTCTGTGATGGTAAATGGATTTTTCTGTGTAGTAATGCTGATGGCCGGGAATGAACTGCTTCCACATGCTGATACTGAAGAAACAAGGATTGCATACGGTGAATAATCTGCCTTCTCTACGAATGTATCTGTCAAAAACAACAATCTAAAGAGTACAATACAGCAAACGCACACTCACAAAAGCGAAAAAAAAAAAAAAAAAAAAAGGTTGTCTTACCAGAGTTGGCATCCCCTTAAAATGTGTTCATGAAACAACACGAACAATTATTCTTTTTAAAAAATTGCTGAAGTCCAAGAAGCATTTTCACATATCCAAAGCCTGCACGTCAGTTTATCCTGACGCTGCGCTGCAGCCAAGCCTGAGGGATTAGGATCCAACCAACCTCACGACCCCCCCCACACCCAGCCCCTCCGCCACACACCACACCACACCGCACCTCCTCCCTCCCTCCCTCCCTCGCTCAACAGGGCTCATCCCCGCAGGAAACTCCCCGGAAGTAAACCCCATCCCCACATCTGGGAGCCAATGGTACGGTCCAAAAGGTTTAGAGAGCAACAGGCTTCACTGACACACAAATGTTTCAGTGTTTTTTCTCAACACTGTTGGTCCCTGAAAAGCCCCCCCCACCCCACAGAGGGTCAAAGGGTCAGCCGGTGTGTGTTTGTTGCTCAAGGGCACTTCAGCGGACAGATGCTTGTTTGTTATGGAAACCTGAATGTGGGCCTTGAGTGGTCTGCGATCATCAGGAAGAGATTGTGATTCAGAGTCAGTTTAAGGCGGGGGGGGGGGGGGGTCTGTCTATCTGTGTCGGCTCAGTACTGAACTGTAATGGTATTTTTTGGATAACAGTTGTCTGTAGTTACATCAACCAGGATGAGGCCTTTCGGCCCGGCGCGTCGCTTCAGCGGCTTCACGTCCCGTCAAAGTGTCCTTGAGTGAGACATTGACTCGCCACGGTAGCTCCTCGTCCATCGGCCCTTCGTTTCAGATAAGCATCAGCAAAAATGACCGAAATATTCCGCTTTCCTGGAAGCAGGAAGGAGGGACGGGTGTGGATGAGCAAGGAGCTGATTATGGATGTGTCTGAGTGGCACCTACAGCTGGAAACGGCTAATCATAGCTCTGCTGCTCCTCATGTCATTCCTGTGGTTTATATGGAGGAAAAACGTACAGAATCTGGGGGAGGGAAAGGCCGACGCCACGCTGGAAACGACGCTCACAGCCAGAAAGATGTGGAGGATCGACGCCAAGCTTTCCCCACTTAATAACAATAATAATAATAATACATTATATAACATCTTATATAATATTATATATTTTAAAAAAAAATAATACTCGAGGATCATTTTAATATTTGGGGTGTTAATTGATAAATAATAAACTAGAGCGGGAGATTATTTGTCTGAAATGATAAATCACCTGTTGACGGAGTAAATAAGTCAAATAATTTTATCTCCAGCTTCAGCGCTGATCATTACATCCAACTAACTCACTTAATGTATTTTAAAGTCTCATAGTTTATGTTAAAGTTTTCATAGAGTGACTGTAATCAGGTTGCAGTGACTCTTCAGATCATTTCAGTTGTTAAAATATTAACACATATTATTATCATAATTATTTGTGTAATTAACGGTCAGTCCGTGGGTAACACTGGAATGGAGCCCTGACACCAAGGATTCTGTCCCATTAGACAAATTCCTCATTGATTACAACAGCCAGTCTGCCGACTCACACCCCCCCACCAGGAGACTTGGTACGTCCCGCTATGGACATCATTATAGAGAGTAGATGTCTTGCATAGAGGCAAAGCTCTCTAATCCGAAGGCCAGATAATTCGAGTGCAAAGAGGATTAGCTCCACCCCAGAAGAGCCATTGGCTAAATTTAGCCCCCATGCTCTCCGTCTTCACCAGTCGCCATTTGACCCCTCCTCCGAGCTCCGCCCACGACTCATTTACCCCTCTCCGTCCACCAATCACACGGTCGTCGCTACGCTGCCGTGACACTGTGGGGCCTCTCCGGAGAAATAATCCAGCATTTGGGCCCAACAGCTGCATCCCGTCAACAGAAAAGACACAGAATAAAATCACATCACATTTTCAAATGATGTGAAGTTTCCTCAGAAGGGAAAGTTTGCAGCTGCTGACGTGTAATCCCCCCCCCCCCCCCACAGGCCTCTGCCCTTCATGTGCAGAGCTCTTCGTCCTTCTGGACAACACACTGGGATTATAGTTGATGGTGCTGCCCCCCCCACACACAATCCCTGCGATGGTGAGCGAGCTGCATCGCAGAGACGTCTCATGCGAGCATCCAGGAAATTAATAGCTTTCAGAGGGGGAATTCTGGGAAAGAGTGATAAACCCGCTCTCTGTTGCTCCTGCTTTAACTTGAAACCACTGTTTGATATTCAGCCTTATTATTATTATTATTATTTAGCTGTAGTGAATTCCACAGTGAGTGGGGACTCCGGGGTCACAGGGATCTCTGTTTCTACCGATACTTGACATCCTCTCTGGCTGCAGCTTGTTGATGATCTGGGATTGAAAAGCTTATTCCACAGAGTCAGTGAGATCCACATTATGTAGAACAGAACACGGGTTGTGTTGAACCCGGGTTAAGTAAATCATCTACATTCTCTTCTTCTATCGCCTGATGCTTGATAAATGGGGATGCTTGTTTTTGGTTAGATTTTCTTGAAATAATATTTAAGAGCCCCTCAAGGTTCCTGTATCACCAGCTCAACTTTCAGCTCTCTCTCCTTTTTAAGTACCTCATCCTTTGTATGAAGACAGAAAATAAATTTAAGATAACAAGGCAGAAGAGAGACACAACAAACAAAACCCTGCTGGAACAATTACCACGACATAGTTTTATGCGATTTTTCTTCTGCTAACTGGGCCTTAATGGAATCACTGTCACTTTTGTTTTCTGGGTTTGGATGTAATTCAGAAACACTTGTGGAGCTAAAAGGAGACCTGGAACGACCCTGGAAGTTTCCCTCCCCCCTCGAGGTAAAACCTCGAACATCAGGAGCGTCACACCATCTGACGTGATAAGTAGTTTAAAATATAATCAAATTAATTCTCCGTTTCTGCGATACGGAAAAAGGTGTGATTGTTCTCCTCCACGCTGGATTCATATTGTTTTCTGCAGCACGTTTAAACCATCAGACTGACGTCATCACGTAAAAATATTCATAGAGATGAAATGTGAGAGCGTCTCAGGAACAATACATCAGACACGTCCCTGTTTGTTTGTCCGTCTGCAGCCTCTGAGTGATGAGAGTGGAGTCGGCTCGCTCCTAATTAAAGAGAAGAGATCTGCCAAAGGTAATCTGCTGGGCTTTGGTGAATGGAGGTGGGATGTGGAAGTGGGTGGGAGGCAGACCTCCCCAAATCCCTCACGCCTGATTGGTCGCGGCAGCTCGGCTTAAGTCACCTGACCCGCTCTCTGGTGAGCCACCACACTGAATGTGCGGACGCTCCAGACAAAGATGCCGAGGTTGGTCAACTTTGTCCTAAAAAAATAAATAAATATATATATATATATATATATATATATAACTCGAAGGTTCACTCACTTCTCAGTTCTGAAAATCACTTAGATGATCAGGAGAACACACACACACACACACAAAGAGAGAGAGAGGTTGTGTGACAGTGATTTGTAATGCGGTGTGTTTAAATCCCAGCTGATGGGATCAACTGGACTTCCTGTCCCACCGCCACACACGCTGACATCTTGTGGACAGGGACTGAAATTATTCAGAAATGCTCCTAATGACTTTGACTTGAAGGTCAAAAGGTCACCTGCTTTGTCTCTTGTCCTAGAAGTGTTTTTTTTTTTTGTTTTTTTTTTT
Organism: Remorina albescens; assembly: GCA_034769265.1. Lineage (NCBI taxonomy): Eukaryota > Metazoa > Chordata > Actinopteri > Carangiformes > Echeneidae > Remorina > Remorina albescens. The sequence continues at coordinate 29,176,526 of CM068479.1, forward strand.
GATTTGATTTAACTTTAAAGCAGAAACTTTGTTTGGGGGACAATTTGATGAAGAATTAGTTTTATTAGAGACGTTTTTTTGTCACACAAAATTTATGCAACCTTTTTATAATATAACTGAATATTTGGCATTTGAGGCTTTTGGGCATTAATGTTTAATTGAAAACTGTCAACATTATTATAATGAATGTCTTTATTAGTTGATTAATTATGTTAATCCATTCTTCACCTTGACGCACACATTAGTGCCGACAGGTTTTGTTTGCAGTGAACTTGTCAGCCAGTTAATGGTGGATAAATCTGATCCTCCTCTTAAAGATCCGGATTAACATGTTTTATGTTTTTCTTTATTGTCAGTAAACCCCATAAAAAGACTGAAACCAGCAGCTGACCGACTCACGCTGAAGATATAAAGCTTGTTTATTTATAAAAAAAAGTGATTTCCTGAAAGAGCTGGACGTCGAAGTTTGGTGTTTGATTTTATTGCTTTTGTAAACGGGGGACTATTTTTAGCGTGACTCTCTGATACATTTGTGTCAACAACAAACGAAGAAACAAACTTCTAATTGGGATCAATTAATTGTTGTTTGTGGTCTTGAAAATGGAGAATATCAGCAGAATGATCCTTTTTGACCGCAGTGCAGCTGAATAACAGCAGCCTGACTGCTGAACTGATATCTCTGCTCCAGGAGGAAAAAAAAAACAAAACAAAACAGGAACTGATGCAACAATCTCACATCCAGAGACAATTTAAAGTTGACAGTCGGAGAGTTGGACAATTGGTGTGAAATGTCCTGAGACTTGTCTTACCTGTGGGGTTCGCATTCAAAGAGCTCTGCTAAAACAAACTGTGGGTGGCGGGAGAATGAATGACAGCTTCAGCCCAGAGGAGGACTTCAGAGATCTTCTCCATCTTTTAAATGTCACAACTTTATTTGCTGGAAATGTGTGAACTTTACCAAGATAACAACGAAACTTTGAAGCCAAAACTTGTCAGGAATTTTGTGTTATGATCATTTATTAGGAAGCAACTGAGATTTTTTTTTTCCAAAGCTGTAACACATTTTATTTACTAAATGACAAAAAAATGTGAAAACTGACCAACTGAGCGTTCACCCAGAGTTGAAGTTTCTCCTCAGCTCAACAGATTTTATCATTCACTGCAGGCAGCTGTTCAAAAAATTAAAAAAACATATAAAACTTGGCTACCAAATAAGTTTTCCATCACAGAAACACAAAGTTAGTGACTACCTGGTGAACACAGTTGTGCACGTAGACGCTAAACGGCCAGAAATGTCCTCAGCAGTGACCGAGGCGCAAACGGAGATGAAAGAAGAGTGAGTATTGGATTTACACCAGGTGGGCAGAAACACGACTCCGAGTGAATGATAATGTTAGAAACAGAAAAAAGGAAACTGCTTACTGCTTCACCACAAAATTCATATGGGGGTTAATATTTGAATTTATGTTTTCATCTTCAGCTTTCCCCCCCGAAGTCACAATAAAACTAATTATTGCTGCTCTAAATCAAAATGCTATGAAGAAAATAAAACATCTTTTGTCAGCCTAAAGAAACAGCCGGGTAGGAACGGTAAGAGGGTGTTATTGCTCAGTATTATTGTCTCTCCCCCAATTAAAGGAACGGCCAAGATGAAGTGATATATGCTGCTAATATTGATGAGTTTTAAACTCATACATAAAAAATAAGGCATCTCTGTTTCCATTTTTTTTTTTTTTTTTCAGGGTTTATTCTCGACCTTGGAAACAGCAGCAGACAAAACAAACCCACTTCCAGAGGATCTGATGATGATCATGTAACAGGACCAAACCTGGCCTTTATGGATTATCATTTTGTTTTAAAGTTTTAAGCCAATAAGGATGAAACATCCATAAAGTGGTCAGACAAAATGGAAATTTCATGAAAACCCGACCCAGAAACAGGGAACATGTTTGAAATCTACAGAGCTGGAGATGGAAACACTAACTGCTGCATTTTTACAAATGTTTTATAATTTGAAACAAAAAACAAGTAAATCCTTGTGGCTCGAACTGAACGAGGAGAAATGTGCTGCAGATTGTAGGAAGCTTTCCGCTGAATTGTGAGACGGTGTATGCAGGACCCTGAAGGCTCTTCAGCCCAATGATATGCCGCCCCCCCCGCACCATTCTCGTTTCTTTTTTAACTAGTGTGTTTTTGTCTCTATCCAAGTGTTTACTCTGGCTTGGAGGAGGGAGGGGGGGCCCAGAGCTATCTCTTCCATCCAAGTCCTTCAACCTACAAAACCTCCTTTTATTGCAGCACAAAGGCAGCTATGTACTTCTTTGTGTCAGGCTTGTTTCTCCGTCTCGCTGATGTTCTGGCAGTCTGCAGACCGCCCTGCTTCTGCATTCCCCCCACGTCTCCCGTCTCCTCCTCCACGCTGCAATAATGTGTCTGAGGGCATCTCAGCGTGCCGGCGGATGGAGACTTTTTTTTTTCAACAACACCTGCCATTTATCTAACCCTCGGCCGGCTACAGGAGGAGGAGAGACACAAAGCTCCGGGCTCAGATGGTTGTGATGGGAGGGAGGCCTGGATGCCTGCGGGGGCCACTGAGACAACCTTTCTGTGGTTGAATTTCACATATGGGGATGGAGATTGTACACTCGGCGTGTGCTTGTGCATGTGTTTGATGAGGTGCCAGATACCAGCTTGTCTTGCAGAAAGTTGAGCTTGGAAGACCGCAGTAATATTTTGTTAGCGAGGGCATTTTTGCACCTTTAGCTGTCGTTCAAAGGAACATTTCAGTCGGCCTGTGACCTGATAGACTGCGCCCATTTCAGAATCATCAGCAATTTCATTTTGCTGCAACCACAAAGAAAAAAAAAACCAAACCAGCTTTTCCACAAATGTGCAGCAATTTCATTTTAGCCTAAAATGTTTGGAGCTATATTCATGCCCTTCTATCCATCAGGTTTAAATGTAAATCTCTGTGTTCTGTCTGCTGCAGCTGAAGACACTCCACGGCAGAAATACAGGGCACTTATTGTGTTTTTCTCTTTCTGGCAACAGGCATTTATTTGGAAAAGCCAGCAAACAGTGGTGTGATTCATCGGTAATGCTTTTGTCACAGTTATGATCCATAACAACAGATAAGACACGCTGAGAGTGGAGTGCCAACAGACACGCTGAGATTCTGAATGGGAACTGATGGGTCGGCCTGCTTACAGCGACAAACCATCAATCTGGACTCAAACTGGCCCAATAAATGATCCAAATACAGCACTTCAAGTCTTTAAAGGTAACATGCTCTCGGACACATAATTGAGTTTATACAAAACTCCTTTCCTGCATTTTTTTCGAAATGTGATATGTTTCGACACAAGCTCTGATGAATTTAATTGATTTCCGAGGGAACAGAATGGAAGCTATAAACCTTAATTCGGTCAAACTAAAGCCGGGGAATGAATGTGCCTTTTCAGCATTGTCCTGCTTTGCTCTCACAGATACCCTCATGTAAAGAAACCAGATGAAAGGAAAGGTTATTCCAACACTGATTCTTTTATACATGTGCATAAAACAGTCAAACAAGATCTAGCAGAACACATTTCACACAGTTGGCAGCTGCGGAATAGAGGTATTTGAATGCTAAACAGGACTTCACGGGGTGGGGGGGTGGGGTGGGGAGGGAAATCATTTCTGAATGCAAGGAATCCATTTCCCTCAAGTACAGATACTTAAAGTAAAACAGCGTCTCGCTTGGCTCGGCTTTTCCAACAGTAAATAAATAAAAATAAACCTCAGACTGCGCATGTGGTCCAGCATGTAGAGAAGGCTGCAGAAGGCCGTGTGGACCAGCAGAGGGCAGTTCAACCCACAGAAGTGTGGCCCAAAGGTGAGGTCTATACAGCCACAGTGAGGCAGCAGTGACACCCCCCCCACCCCACACACACACACACACACACACACACACACACACACACACACCACCTAATGTTTGCACCACTGGACAATCCAATTATCTGTAATTCATACTTTAATGACAGTTGGTCACAGTTTCCAGCTCTGACTTGGCTAGAAACACAAACCACCCCACACGACACATCTCTGCCCCCCCCCCCCAAACCTGCAGATTCATACAACACTGTAACACAGCTGTCCGTGTCAGTGACCTTTATCATACGCTCCACCAGCCGAGGCCTGATGTTCCTGCAACAGTCAGTTTAACGTCTTTACAGGTTGATGCATTTTAATCTCTGTAGAAATGACACAGTGTGATTAATGGCTGCTCTCTCAGACTGCTGCAGTGCAGCTCTGAGTTACAGTGGGGGGGTTAGGAGGTTGGTGAGTGGGTGGGTGGGTCGGGGGGGGGGGGGGGGGGGGGGGCAGACTGTAGGAAACTGCCTGAACATTAAAGGTGATTAAAGTTCACATTTTACACTGAATTCAGCTCAAAGCTACAACTGAACATGTTGTGCAGAAACACTATTTCCACATCTGTTCCCTTTTAATACAAAAAAAAAAATCTTAGTATCCGGAAGTTGGTGGTTAGATAGTTTGAGATTCCACTGTCACCTTCAGAATAAAAGCACGCTTAAATTGAAATATGAGCGTTTAGCTTCACTACAGCTCCAATTTTCAAACCAGACTGTGTGAGATGGAGTCTCAGTCATCATCAACACACAAACAAACAAACAACACAACACAACACAACACAGCAGCCAAGCGTTTAAGGTGTCATTTTAGTTTAGCATAAAGAGAAACGGAAGCAACACACAGCTGGAGGGAAAAACAAACAAACAAACAAACTTGTTGAAGATGAAATAAAACAACAACTTTTTTTTTTTTTAACACAAAGACTGAAAACACGTTAGAAGGGGGTCGGCGTTTTATTCTGAAAAACAGAAACAGGAAGGCAGAAGAACTTTTGCGTCATGTGTTGTTGAGAAACTTCCGACTTTGTTCATCTGGAAAAGACACAATTATATATAAAAAAAAATAAATACAACTGAAATAAAAGTAACTTTGTCCTGAGTTCACTTCCTGTGGGGCGAAACTTAAAGCCCGGGGCAGATGGGGCAGATGGCTCCTATAATAACCCCCCCGCCCCGCAGACTCCTCCCACAGAGTTGTCCTGGGAAACACTAACAACTGGAAGAAACTACACGCAGTCCGGATCGAGACCCAGACCAGGACCGAGGACTCTGTAACCACCGCCCAAAACACTCCGATCCGGATTTGGGGCCCAGCTTCAGATCCAGCGGGAGGATTATAATTTTTTATTACCGTTATAATAATAATAATAATAATAATAATAATAATAATAATAAGGATAATTTTGTATTTTTTTATTATTATTATTATTATTATTATGCGTCGGAGCGCTGCGCCTTCTTCTTTTTCACGCTGAGCTTCATCTGTGAAGGTAAGAAGTTCTCCTGGAGGTTCCGGAGGTTCTCCTGGTCCTCCAGCTCCCTGTTGGTGTGTTTTAACACCCGGCAGCTGTTCTTAATGGCTGCTGCTTTAACTTGTTGCTCGGTGGTGGCCATGACATCCTCCTTCACAGCCCGACGGCCCGCTGAGGGAACCGGATCCCCTCAGACCTGAAGGACTGAAACCGGAGTCCAGCTTTGTTAACTGGATGAAATAAAGAAGTTAGACACGTGAAGGCAAAATGACTTCAAAACTAAAACACAAGTTTAAATAAGATACGAGATTTATAGCCTAGAAGATAAAGAAGCTTTAAATGTTCAGTTTCATGCTGAACTCTTTGCATTGGCTCCAAAAGTAGAAGTGCAGTTTTGTTTTTCAGCTCTGACTCAGACGGATTGCATTCAGGCTAAATGTGCTGATGTGCTATAAATGTGATGAGTCTTTAATAGAAACACTGACAATGTCCCAATAAGAGCATTATAATCCCTCTGCTGGGAGCTATCAGATCCCAGCGGCCTTTATTTTGGTTTGGTCTTGTTTGGGAAATCTGGTTATACAAGTTGATTTATTTTATATTTTTTAATTGATTTGATTTTTTTTTTTTTTTTTTTTTCAATCTGCCTGTTGAACAGTGTTCTCACATGTAAGAGGAAAAACAGCAGCTTATTAATTCATTGACACTCGCTTGACCACATCAACATGGCTGCCCCCCTGGTTTCCCATGTTGTTGGACGCTCGCGGCGTTCACGACTCGGGACTCACATCCTGGACCTCATCTGGTCCTCAGTGGAGGGGAATTTTTATATTTGGATTGTAAAACCTTAACAAACTGAGCTCAGCTCTAAACGGCCTTTGGCCTCGGAGCTGACTCTAATCATGCCAGCGATGGCACCATTGCTTTACGCCGACTCAGTACTGAAGCTGCTGGATCTTTGGAGCGATGTTTCAACTTAAATGATCCTCACTGGAAATACAAGTTCCCTTTAACTAGTCATGATACCTTCTTCCTCGCAGAAATGTTGCTTTATTTCCTGTCAGATGATGGATGACAGTTGGTGTCGCTCCTCTAACGTGGTGCCACGGGCCTCATAATCACTGCTGCTCTTGTTGTCGGTGCAGAAACTGGCTGCAGTGAGTCCCGAACCAGAAGAGATTCGGGTCTCTGTCATCTGTCGGGTTTGTTGCCTTCTGTAAATCAGAATGCAGGCGTTCATCATCCGCTGACGATCATGTTCCGCACAGGACGAGGAAGTGCACCTGTTGAACTCTTTCCTGTAACTCCGTGAAGGTGCGTCGGGTTTACGGCGTCCTTTAAAGTGCATTTAATTATTTTTTTTACTTTATTAGTTTATGCAAATTTTCCTGAGCTTCTTCGGCCTCTCGATGTTTCACAACTTGATAATATACCTATTTGTCGGCATACTTTGACGCTGTCGGGCTGGGCTGCACAATTATGAACAAAGTCATCCCAATTATTCAGAAATATTAGTGTTCATATTAAGAAACAGAGCACTGCTGCAGGGTGCGCTCCTTTTCCTGTCAAAATAAAACTGCTCCTTATTTCCAGTGAGCCTCCTTTAAATAAAATATTAATAATTAAAGTCAGCCATGTTGTACGTATTCATGGCCCACTGGGGTTCATCCTGCTGCAGTTTGATGATGTTTTTCAGCTTTGCCGTGCAGATAGAAGACAGTTTGCTTTTCATTTCTTTGTGTTTAAAGGGACTTGGACTAATTTCAGAATCCTTCCAGACGGCTGATAATGATCTGTTTTTGCTGCAGATGTTTGAGCGTCGTTTTGCCCTTCTGCTCTCTGTTGTTACATCTCCTCCCACGAGTGAAGCCAAAACATCTCGGCGGCTCGCTGCTAGTTTTGGTCACACTTTTCCATGAGTGGATCACACATTTTAACTGTAAATATCGCACTCGATTTTCCTCAGTCAACTGTGAGAATCCAAAGAAACAGCGTTGAGATTAATATGCAATTAATTTCCCAGGACCTCTTTTGGGTCTCACAAAGATTTTTTTTTTTTTTTTTTGTGGGTTTGAGGTCTGAAATTACAGTTTTAAGTGCATTTTTGTAAATTGTAGGTTCCTTGTAGATGCCTGTCATCCTATCTAAGCAAAAAGACAAAAATTGTGTTTGTGTAATCTGTACACTTAAAATACCAAAGTGTAAAAACAAGCGTTGGCTGTTGTGTTCAATCCTTTTCTTGGCTGGGAGCTGGTGATTCTGGGAAATTGCTGCCCAGAACCAAACAATCGTCTGACACATCCCTCCCAGTAAAATGGCATTTCTCAGTGTGCAGTCTTTAAGCTAAGGTAAGCTAAACTAACGGCTTGGTATTTTTGCCTCATACATACATATATACATATATATATATATATATATATAACGGGCAGTTGTGGCAGCTGTATCAATCTACTCTGGCAGAGAGGGAATAAACTGACATACAAAATGCTTCTATGGCCCATCATGTTGTTAGGATGGATATCATTAAGCTATATATGCAGATAAACACCACCATGAGTAATCAGCCCCTCCCCCCGCCGTGATGGTACGAGCCAGAGACGGTGAGTCCAACTAAAGGCCGAGCTGCTTTTGTGTTGTGAGGTTGCCAGCAAACACTCCTCAAACCAATAAACATCCATCCACGGTTCCATTTTTCTTCATTAGATTGGGAGTGACAGGAGAGAACGTCTGCACTCTGTTTCCACCGAACGAAAAGCTTATTAGTCTGCTCTCGACGCGTCTCCCTGCAAAACGTTTGGCTCACCGGCGAGGCCGTCCCAGGCAGAAATATGTATTTACCTCCAGTACGAGGGACAAATGAAAGAGGAGTTGGCCTCCCATTTAGAGTCCTGTAAATTACCATGAGGATTCTGCTGGCTCCAAGTTGAACCCAGCCAATTTCTCATCTTCACAAACCCCCTAATTTAATGATGATGGAGGATACGTACGGTGTCAGCCTTGTAATTACACTGTATTTACTGTTGAATGGAAGCATTAGAGGAGGTCTCACAGGTACCAGTTCATGATGTAACGCCGTCTGAGGGACGTGTTTTGCACGCCTGGGAGAGCGACTGCTGAATTCCCTCCTGATATTTACAATAAAGCCTCGACTTAGTTTTTGTTAAGATAGGAATTGCTGGAATCCACACAGCATGCCAAGCGGCAGCCGCACTCCCTGTTCCAAAAACAGCGGCCATCTCAGCAGCTTGTCCAAACTCCGTGTACCGGAGTAGTGTTTCTTTTCTCCTGGAAATGATCAAACAGACTTTGCTGTTAATGTGCCTGTGGTTACAAAAAGATGTGCTGTAACGTGCCAGTGCTGCGTTTCCACCAAAACAACAACAACAACAACAACAACCAAAAAAAAAAACAACTGGATGGTGTTTGACATATGACAGCAAAATTTTGAAATAATAATAAAAAAAAAAATCACAGCACGTGGTTTGACAATTCTTACTTCCACTTTGTAGACTCACAAGACACCAGGTGTCCTCCATGCTGCTGCCAGGAGAAGCACACAGTTGATTGTTATTAAATGATTTTTTTTAGGAATTTTATGCACATTTAGTTAAAAATAATTAAGAGTTGACTGCAAAATTGCAGAGACAGAGAAATGAGACAAAGGCCCTGGCAAAATGTGACTTGGATGTGGTGGACTTCTGCAAACAAAACCCACTACAGGTCATTTTTTAAGCTTTTTAAAAATTAAACATGAGCATATAAATCAGTTCCCGTTAGCTGCACCTTGAGGAGCAACACCAATTTAAGTACATCACACATTCGTCACATTTAATGAAATGGTTGAAAATGAATTTCTTGTAAATGGAGGAATTGGCCTTACTCCCAATAATTTTGTGCTTTTATTTAAATAAACCCAGAATTCAGGGCTTTAACTCACACTGGCACGCGTTTACATGCACTCAGATCTCCTGCCTCTGCGGTTCACGTGTGAATAAAACATAAAAACATGTCGATCATTACCGATATCGCAGAGCTTTCCTGCCATCCAGAGGTTGACTTTGACTCCGCTGTCAGCCCTGAGGAGATAGTGGTGGCGTGAACGTTTCGGCTGTCCCGTCTACAACGCTTCTGGGGGGTAACGTGGTCAGACAGCAGAGGTGGGATAGTTGCAGTCGCAGCAGACACCTGACCTGCGGCCTGCAGGCTCCGCCTCTCCCCTCTGACATCAGGGCTTTGATCTGCCTACTGTCTGTGTTAGCACAAAGCCATATTTAGCTCTGTGTAATCAGTGTGGTGAGAGCCTGCATGCCCGCTGCTGAGGATACCTGCCTAGTATAAACACACCTGCTCTCTCTGATGGGCTTAAAATGAATTTAATGTGCACTTGAAGGAGTCTGCTTGCAGTCATTGTCATCAAATAGACTGTGGGTAAGCTTTTTCCATTAATGCCTTCATGCGCGGTTTATTTTTGAAGCATTATCTGTTACAGAGGGCCTGCAGTCTGAGGCGATGGAGTCGGCGGTTAGGTTGTAGGTGGTGATATCAGCAAAGAGAGAGAGGAGAGCATTGTTATTTATGAAGTTACACACTGAAGTGCAATCTTTTATCTTCCTTGTTTTTGTTTTGAACTTTTTCCTCGGGGCAAAGTCTCGCTGTGGTGCAACTGCATCGCTTAGCAGCGTCTGTCTCGCTGATAATACTTAATGATTTCAGTAACAACATGTGTGACCGGTGAGTCTACTGTACAATTAACTAGTAATTGGGCTCTGTTTATGGGAAATGGCATATTTTATCTGTATGTACAACAGATACAGGAACTTAAATGTAGTTATTTCTATATTGTCAGATTGGTAAAGGGCGATGAAACCTCTTTCATGATATATTGTGGTGGACAGATATGTAAAAGTTTGTAATCTACGGACATGAAGTTTGACTCCTGAGGGGAAGAACGAGGACAAAAAGGCCAAGATAATCAGCTGTAGTCACCGGAACACATGGAGCATTAAAATGACAGGGGCCTGCATTTCCCATAATGCAACTCTGGATCTACTATTCAATATATTTGTTGTTAATGCCAGCACCATAGATGGACTGCTGGTATATATTTAGATCAGGAGTGTGAGTTTCACTCCATCTATTCATCCATCTGCTGACTCTCCTTGTGGCTGAGATGCTTGTTGCTTAAACGGGGAATTAATGAGGGAAGTGAACGATTCACGCGAATCACTTCCTCAAACCACTGCGGAGGTTTGAGCATCACTTTCCCATTTTAGAGGGATTTCTGAAGAAACAGAATGGATTGACTGTTATGTGACATCTGGTTATAGTGTAACTCGATGGAAGGACCCCGGAGGGGTCACCATTGTGTCACAGAGCAAACGTGTGCATTTGTGAGCGAATTTTGAGTTTCTAGTTGACTTGAGCCTTAAACGGAGGACCTTTTGTTGGTCGTCTGGTGTCAGTGTCGCTCACTAAGCTGGTATTCGAGTTGGTTTGTGAGTTGAAACGATGTAATCTTAACAGGTCACATCAATCTGACCAGGCCTGCTGTGAGACTGAAGTTAGCATCGCTCAGGCTAAAGAGGCTAACAGCCACTTCCCTTTTCTAAAATGCTGCAATCTTGCTATTTTTGTGTGTTTTCTTTGCCCCTATTTTGTATTTTCTGTCAGTTTGTTATTGCACAACAGGGACAAATGATCCGGACGACGACAGTAGCACACCACGTTGATCATTTTGAAAGAGTTTGTTCTCTAAACAAGGTGAAATCCACAATCTAGTGCTCAGCCGTCAGGATCCCGTCAGATGGAAGTTGCAAAGTGCAGCCTCATTGAAATAACTCAAATTATTCTGCTGATAAAGTAATATGTCAAACGTACATGGTATTTATCCAGCTGTAGGTTTCTGGGCCATATTGAATTTTGATTGAATCAACTCCGGCCTCCTCTGTCTCTCTGAAGGGGTCGCCACGCTGGAGGTGCAGCAGCAACACTCCAGCTTAAAGGAAACGTCACTTTTCTGGGTTATTTGTTTATTCACTGTCTTGTCAAGTATTAAATGTAAACATAGACATCAACTGCAAAGCTACCGGATATCTCTCTTCTCTATAGCTTCCTCTGAAGGAAATAAAAATGACCCATCATTGACACGTGATGCTTAATCAATGCAGAGGTCAAAGTGAAGAATTAAGTTTTAAAGTTTCCAGTCTTTGTGATAGATATATTTAGTATTTTAGTTTTTACACACTTAGAGACCGAAAAGGTGCCGGACCATTCCTTTAGAGTGACCACATAGAGCCTCGTGGCCTCATGGCAGTGGAAACACTGGGGGAGGGGGTGGCATCAAACCCGGGGAGGAGCAGTGATCAAGGCTCGGGCCCTGATTACAGGCCGGCCCCCGGCGTGCCTCACAATAAGATAATGCTATCTGGGCCCACAGGTATTTGGTTTCAGTGGAGAGGGTAATAACTGTCACCAAACACTAAGGAGACCTTTCATCCTTCGGCCTCGTGTTGTCAGCCAGCGTTTGTGTGCAGTCTCTGCACAGAGGCGGCTTTTGTGTGGCCGGCTGAGGTCGCGTCACCACGAAAACCTCATATCTGTCCATAGAGACAATACCTCGGTTTGATTAAATCAAACAGCCGTGACTATCTAAATGGTAGTCAACATGGTGTGTCCAAGTTACTGTGGCGGCGTTGTTAAGAATGTGACGTAGCCCTGACTAATTTAGCCGTGCCCCAGAAGAGCAGAGCTGATAGTGAACCGTAAAAAGAATCAAATGAGTGTTCAACACAAAGCAGACGCACTTTTTGTGCTGTGGCAGAGTGCAGGCAGCGTACGTCATGTTCAGTAACTGGTGGGTGACCGGGGGGAGAAAACATTAGAGACCTTAAATAAATATCTGAGTTAAAGATCAAGCCTCTGTGAACTGCACAGAGCCTCAGTGTCCCACATTTGAAGACTTTGATTGCCAATCTTTGGTTTTCATGTGGGAGCTCTGCACCAGGGAGCCTGATGTGAGTTTGAGCTGTATGGTCATCATGATTCTCAGGAGACTGGCATTATGGGTAGGATTTTATTAATTTTTTTGAATTAAACATGCAGACATTTGCTCTTTAACTGTCTCATTTCATCTTGTCTTTATTTCTACAGCAGTTTTAAAATGGACATTTTTATTCAACCTACAGCCCCAGCTCCTGCAATTTGAAACCTAATAAAAAGTGTAAGATATGAAAAAGACAGGTGGATAATAACAGAATGAAAGGAAGTTAAGAGGAGCGAGCATGGAGGTTGGACATTACATATAAACTCTGGTCCCTCAGCAGGATTTAAACCAGTTAAACCAGGCCTGGCACTCTTCTCTGACATGTGGTGATGGAGGTTTTTATCCAAAGCTCCTTATCGTGCCATGAGGTCTTACATGTAAAGCAATAGTTCTTTAAGTGAGCATTTTGGATGCTTCTTTAAGAAACAGTTGGAAAAGCTGCAGAGTTCCCCGTGTGGCGGTGATGCAGCAACAAAGTCACGTTTGTTACGTGGATGTTTCTAAAGGTTAGAAATTAAAAAAAAAAAAAAAAGAATACGGTCTTCCAGCTTGCAGGTCTTGTTCTTGTCTTGTTTACATCAAAGGGAACGAGCCTCCACAGATCCAGTACCAACCCGGACCTGCTGCTGCCTCAGACTTAAGCCTCCGTCGCAGTCATGGAGTCCCGGTAGTGGATGACACCTCAGATCTATATTGGGCCTCTGTCCCTGTTTACAGATGTCTCCGTGTCCTTGGCTGCAGCTCTCTGTGCACTCAAGTCAAAACGCTTCACCACGAAGCAGCCCGAGGTTACTGTTGTCCCCGGAACGTGAGTCTCCATTGACATTCTTCAAGTTAATTAATGGCCGATGGGAGCTTTTTGACCTAGAAAGGCGGCAGTAAAGAACTTAGAGGTGATAAAACACTGATGCTCATTTCCAGTCGTGAACAATTTGTCCATACGACGTGACCTGTTTTATTTCACCTGTTTACAAATGAAACATTTCAGCAGCTACTTTTTGCTTTTTGCTTTTTGCTGTTGTTTGACCGGGGAAGGTTGCACACGTCCTGCGGCATTTTTCTGCAGAAGATGTGAAGATTATATTCTAGAATTTGCTGTGGTAAAAGCGTTATTTGATTGTTTTCTTTAATCCTTATGTCGAGTTGTGTTGCTCCTGCTGCACACGTGTGAAACCACGGCTAGTTGAAAATCTAAATTTTCCTTTTGAAGGGCTGTGTGAAGCACAGTGAGTTAAAAAGACGCGTTTGTCATGAAACAGAAGTCGTTGCAACTATTAAAATTCACGTTCAACTAATTCCATAAGATGCACTGAACACGTTCATGCTGACGTACTGATGTCAGTTTGTTGTTGAGGTGAGAAGGCAGCTCACCAAACTCAGGCGAGATAATGACCCTGTAAATGGATAAAACAGCTTTGCTACTCAGGGAATGTCACGTAGTGGTTTGTAGTTCTCGGGTGGAGTTGAGTAAGAACCTTTAGATCACGCCTGACACACCGCCATGTCTTTATATCCTGACACCTTTTCCCAGCAACTGCTCGAACTTTGACCTTCACCTAACGCGTGTGTTTGTTTTAGTAGTTGTTTTGGCCTTTGGACGGGAGGAGTCAGATTCCTACAGGAAGTGTCAGAGGGAGTTGTGCTGAAAGAAAAGATTATGTTGATGCCGTCACGGGACTGTGGTCATCTCTGATCTGCCTACTGTCTGCTGTTCAGTCGGTTTGAATGCGATCAGGCCGATAGCAGCTTCAGGATTTTAAAAAGGATGACTATGTGAGATGATTGTTGGTGTTCACACTTACTTCGCACATTACCATCGTGCCGTGTTACAACCTGTTGTTCACAACTGCTAAACTATTAGAAGATACGTTACCAAACTGCAGAATTTCCCTCAGGGGGTTAATAAAGTGATTCTGATGTTCTAGAAAAAATCATTTCCTTTTCAAAATGATTTTAAATATAGAAGAAAGAAATGCATTCAGTGCATGCACGCACAGTAAACAACACTAAAATATAAACGTGTCCACGTTGGATCTGTTGAAAAGGCAGCTGATTCAGCGATCAGGGTGAAACTGTTCCAGTTGATGATGTTGGACTCAAACTGGTGTTTACTTGTCTCAGGCTTTTTACCTTAGGTGGACGGGACTCTGTCTACAGGGAGGCACTGAATCATGTGTGATGGCAGGCTGGTTAGTTGCACCAGGAGCAAAGCCCCAAGAAAGCATTTGTCAAAGCAGCACAATTACAGACAGAGCTGCCACCGAACAGTTTGATATCAGTTAATAAACTGCGGTCATAGATGGCGGTTATGTGGCCGTGTTGGGGAAGACTCAGCTGATCATCGGGAAGGGTGTTGGAGACAGTCCGATTAATGAGTTGTGAAGCTAATCCTATTCACCCTCCCACTCACGCTGCAGTCACATGGCTATTATGGCTTATTTTGATAGCCAGGGGACCTGCGGAAGCCATAACAGGCCCATTCACATCCCTGACGCGGTGCATTACCACTCCTATCCCAGCATTGAGGTGCTTTTGTCTCTTGATTTATTGGCCCATTTGTGACGGCTGTGCACTTGAACGTGGCGGATGTCGTGCTTCTTTGTGGCCCTCCCGCAGCAGAGGGAGAAAATTCAGTTTTAGCAGCAGTTCAAAGGCAGTTTGTGCCATAATGAAGACTCTAAGGAGCCGGGCTGCAGGCTGGCTGCACCCTGCGTTTTAGGTGGAGTTAATGGGTTGTGCAATCTCTATAAGCAGGTATCGGGTCGGTGCAGGTTGAGCTTAGAAGATTTGATTTCTCAAGGTGCTCCTGTTGCCAGACAAGGAAACAGTTTGATTTGGATACAAGGTCTTTTCTCAAATGAAGTAGATAATGCTGAAAAATTACAAGGATAACAATGTGTGTGTGTGTGTGTGTGTGTGTGAGCGTGGACGGTTGTTTGTCTCTATATGTCAGCCCGGTGATAGACTGGCGACCTGTCAGGAGTGGACTCCGCCCCTTTTTCCCATTGTAAGCTGGGATTGGCGCCAGCTCTCCCGCTCTCCGACCCTGTGAGGACAAAAGAGACGGATGGACGGATTGATGGAAGTTAATTAAAACGTCGGCGTGCTTATTTGATTAGAAGTCAGTTGTAATATTGCCCCCTGCTTAGTTCACTCTAAATTATACTTCCTTTTTGAATTATGTTTCTTTTCAGGAGAGCAGCCAGTTGAAAAAGGTTTTACTGTTGTGTGACGTCCACACTGAAACTTAACCTACAAGCACGAGCATTTTCCACAGCACTAAAATATCTTGTTGCAGTAAATTGCCTGAAACTTGTTTACTTCTGAGAAAATACTGCAGCCTTTTGTGATACAGGAATCAATGTATTCATTGTCTCCCCTTTTGTGCAGCTTTCTATATCAGGAATTGTAGATATAAATGACCAACAGATGTAGCTATTTCAGAATTCCCCCCTCTGCTCTTTCTGAATTATTGCTGCTTGCCAAAAGGAAGTGTCTGCTGAACTGTCGCACCCAGTGTAGTGTGGGGTCAGATAGACTGGAGGCAGTCCGGTGCCAGATATGAAACCTGCATTCAGGGTTATGTTGGACACTAAAGAGGAATGAAGCAAAAGAGTCAGTTGTGGTCACGAAAACACAGATAATTAACGCTCATCTCTGCGGCTCCTCACAACTTGTGGTTTGTTTTTTTTGAGCTCGGTTTGATCTACTGTCGGGGTTAACTCCTCCTCTCTCATTACGCCGCTTGCACACATCTGTAGGCAGGTGGCAACAGCCAAATATGAACCAAAATAAACCAGTGACTCACGAGGAACGTAATAAATATGCAGTCAGTCAGAAAAAAAAAGAATAAAAACATTACAGCAACATTTGCCATAGTTGGTGGATGAGCTGATGGTTGGGCTGTGTTGTTGTTAGATTGCTTTGGAGACTAATCATGGAAGTTATTATTAGCTCTAAATATCAGATGAATGTTTATGAGTTGAATAAATGTTATATTTTATCGCTTTTTTTGTCTATTAATCAGAGGATTGTGTAAATAATGTCATAGCTATTTGTCCAGTAAACAGTAACTAACAGAAAAGTGCTTGGAAACCTTTTTCGACAACGATGGTACCTCATGGACTATCACTGTTTAATATCCCGACTGAACAGTTACATCCCTCCAGCTATTAACTAACGATTGGGCCAACTCACTCGTAAATATTTAGCTAAACAGCGTGAAGGCGCCTCCAGCTGTAAATGCAAATGTCCTTAAAGAAAGATTATTTTAAGATATAAAGCTTCCAGGTATTTTTGGTTGCTGGTGCAAAATTTGCATCCTGAACAGCAGCTGACAAACTGTGGAGCAATCAGGGCGAGGCTGATAAAAGACACACAGCGGATGAATAATTATCAACTCTGTCCTCGGCAGCAGAGACTGTGAATATGGCCACTTCCTATCAAACATCCTCATTGTGCAAAGAGCCGGGTCATCCACACGTCGTTTAAGTGAAATGTCAAAGGTCTGACAGGCGGCAGGGGTGCCGACTGAAGGGCCCAACTGGTGTTTGTGTGTTGGTCTCAGAGCACGAGCACCGGACAAACGTCCACAATATGGCCACATAAAAGAAGCAGTGAGACAGTTGGGGACATTTTGTGAGAGTCTCATCAGTCGAAGTTGTGCATGTGGCGAAGAAGCTGGTCGCCGGCCCGGTGCACTTAAGACAAGAGGATTACACTTCAGAGTATTATTAGAGCCACTGATTATCCCCTTACCTGATCCGCCTAATTCTAGCTGCAGCCCATTTATTTAGCAGAAAAGTGGAAAAATGTTTGGATTGCGGTTCAAGAAGTGAATTGGCCTTGCCGCACTTCAGCGCTCTGTCGAGCCCAACATTGACTCTTTGGTGTACTCTACTGAACCCATTAGGTCCCAGCCTTTTGTCTCTCCCTCCCCCGCTGTGGGGTGCATGTGATTAATGCACTGCTGACCACTGAGGCCAACAGCAAGGACTTGTTTTAGTGCCAGGGAACAGCAAACAAAAGAAAACTGTCTCTCCAAATAGCTGTGGAGAATACAGCCTCTCAAAAGTCCACCATTCCCCTCGTCTCATTGATGAATGCAAGCGCACCAATATCTCCTCGAGAAAGTTCAACAAAAAGGTTTCCAATCCATTTTTCCTCAAGTCCACGGCCGTAATATGTTTGTTTGGATGTAATTACACACTCGCTGCCTCTGACCTTGTGCCCAGAAAACGGCTTTGAGGCCCGAGGCCCAGACTAGGAGTTGGGAGTCAAAACGTGAACATGATCCGGTAAATCCTGCTAACTGATCTTCTTGGTAAAAACCCAAGCAGAAGGGGCAAAGTAGAGTGTTTTAGCAGTTTACCCCCTCACCTTCCTTATTTATTCATTTATTTTCTGTACTGTGTAGAATTAAAGATGCTCTCTGGAACAAGCAGAGATTGAGAAGCCGCAGCTTTGGGTGGAGAATTAGTGTGTTTGTGTGTGTTCTCATGAACCATCAGCCTCCCGCTGGGTGTTGAGCTGTCAGGGTCAGGATTAATGCCTCCCTGTCGACTGCAGACTTCTGACAGGACTGCATTGTTTTGGAAAATGGTACCTTTTTGCTTTTGAAGAGAATTTTAGTACAACAGTAAGAAACAGCTCGATCATTTTCGAAGTTTAAACTAACTTAATAATGCCTGAAGTGTCCGCGCTGGTGTTTATGTTCCTGCAATTTAGTGTTATATAAAGCATGAAGATGTGCGCAGATGGAAATAATATCCAGCCGACTCGACATTATGAGCTGAAAATAACACACTTTAGCTTTAAATGAACAGTTACACACTTTGGGAAATTTGCTTCTTCTGGCTGAGAGGAAGAGAAGAAAACTCTGAGTTTATCTGAGCTTAGCTTAGCGCTAACACTGCTTGTTTCCTCCTTTAAGTTTTATTTAAGTATTTATGCTAAGCTAACTAGCTAGATGACTGGGGGAACCGTGCGATGAATGTGGCAAATATCCAACAAAAGTTTTTTAGTTTGAGTTATTTAAACTGATCTTCTCATTTCACTCTAAAAATTCAAATCAGAACATTGATATATAGCCTGTCTCTTTTTTTGTTATTTTGTGCCCGTGTGGTGAACTTAAGGTTAATGTTGACCATGTTTGTGCTGATTATTTTTGAAATTACATCAGTGATCACTGATGAATCTGCTCTCTGCTCTCAGGCAGGACAGGAGTGATTGAACAGCGGCTCGGATTACTTTGTAATGGGAGAAGTGTCACCTGCACGGATGAAGCCACAGAGAGAAACTGGGTGCTCTCTGTGATAAACCTCTGATATGACCAGCCTGCAGTATCTCCCTGCCCAGCATCAAACATTAGCTGGTGACTAGTCAAAGAAGACAGTGATGAATTTAAGCAAAAGCTTCAAAGCAGAGTACTTCCCTCCGGGCCTGAGCAGAGTGAATATTACACTTAGATCTGTTTGGAGACCAGAGTGATGGCTTCAAATGAGAGCTAATGTTGCTGCTAACATGGCAGCCATATCAACTTGCAGTGACCACAAATAAAAAATAAAAATAAATCTATTAATATTGCTGTAAGACATTATCTGATTTCATTTCCAACTAAGCTGTATTTTCTTTGCTCTTCTCTTCACAGCGTCCAGGGACATGAAACTCCATCCACAGCAAGCTCCACTGTATGTAAGTGTCACATTCATGCTAACACAGAAGCCGGGCTCCAGCGTGCACAGGTGTTTCCACTTTGTCCGCTGTGTGTCAGAGGAAACACAACTTCCTCACAATAATGCTGTGATGACCAGAATAGATCTGCCTACAGAGCAGAACTGTTACCTCCATCAGTTAAGATGATTACAGGAAACCATAACAACAACAAAACAAAACAAAAAAACAACAATTCTAACATAAATAATGCATCTTT
This sequence comes from Remorina albescens, assembly GCA_034769265.1. Lineage (NCBI taxonomy): Eukaryota > Metazoa > Chordata > Actinopteri > Carangiformes > Echeneidae > Remorina > Remorina albescens. The sequence goes on from CM068479.1 coordinate 29,195,885, forward strand.
AACGTAGACTGAAGTGTGAGAGAAGGAAGGTGCAGAGAGTGTCTGTGACCACACCAGCAAAAAGAATAATAATACTTATTAGAGAATGAAAAAAGAGACAATTCATATTTCATCTTATAAATATCACAGTAACGAGAGCAGGTCTGATTAACTGGAACAAGCAGCAGACGATCCAGATGGCAAAGAAAACAAAAAAGCACATCAGATCACATGAAAACCGGCTGGCTGTTTAATATTTGCTGCCTGACAAACATCTCTAACGGTCTGTGTTTTTCTTAACCGTCGTCACTGTTCCTATTTTAGTTTTTGTGTTTTACAGGCTATCAATGAAATGAAATAAGAACCACTTGATGGTCCTGTGCGTTTCAAAAAATGTCTGACGGGTGACAAAATTAAGATCGTAAAGTCCGTTTGACCATCACAGTAAAAAAAAAAAAAAAAAAGATAGACAGGGGAAAGTCTCAAGTTTGGGGTTTATTTATTAGAGTGGATGGTGATCTGTGCGGGCCGGGGCCTTGTAACTTAAATAATTATCCCAAAACCTGGGTGCAGAGAGGGTGCATCACCTCCTGATTGTTTGTCCAGATTTATTGGCCGTTCCGCTCTTCATCCTTTCTGTGTCAAGGATTTTTAGACGAGAGAGAGATGAACAACGAGTGAAACTTTGTAGATGTGATGGATTCATTTGTAAAGCCTCATCCACGTTTATACATCTTTCACTTCACAGTCAGCAGTTTGTTTTTTTTTGTTTCTGTTTGTCTTCATGGTGATCTTTCCTTGTTGTGACTCTTTACCTGGTTCTGCCATCTGTGATTGAGGAGACTTTTTTCCCAGAATGACTAGAATCCAGTTGGCTCTGCCCTCAGAGGGAGGCACACGGGTGGTCTGCTTACCTGCGGAGCCAGATGAGGTGGCTCAGGTGGAGGTGGTGCGGCTCGCTGCTGAGGTCGTCTCACATTTCTGGGCCACCTGCTGTGTGATGCAGAATGTGGAGGCCGTCCTGCAGCTTTAAATCTCCACCCTCCGTCTATGTTCACGTTGTCGTGTTTTCATTTTAAACCTCGTCCCCTCTGCCGTGTTTACAACGTGTTGAGGCTTTCCTTTTCAGTTTTAGCTGTTGTTGTTTGCTGCTCTTTGGGCTTTCTGCAACCTTAGCGGCTGCGGATTCGTCAGTTTGCCTCCTACACCAGCATTCACATGCTCAGTGAACATGACTGCTCATGGGGTCGGCATTTTCAGGCGTGTCAGGACGGAAAACACGCTTTGTCTTTGTTTGTGAAACACAGCTTCAAAATGAAGCCTTTTAATTCTTTACCTTTAAAGGTTGCTGTTAACTTTGAAACTGATATTCCAGGTTTATTCATTCATTGGTTTATTTAATTTATTTTGAAAGGGAACACGTACAATATTAAGCATAAATGATGCCATTTGATGTGTTGCACCAGATTTAGCTTAAAGTTTGGCAGGTTCCACACAAGACACAACATAATTACAGAAAGAAGTACATCACACATACACATAAACAAATCAAAGAGCAGAGCTGAGAGTCTCTTTGTGTCTTCAAGTTGAATTTAAAGCTTTAGATGAAGCTGCACCTCCAGGTGGGACTTTGTACAAAACGCCGATTGCCCAAAGGAAATACGATGAAAAGGTGTAAATTGAATCTCCTGACGGTTCGCCATCCCAGGTTGATAGACAGTTCACCTTCCTGCTCCAGGTGGTCAACTTCATAATGCCTCTGTCCTTCGTTTGTGTCTAAAGCCTCCACACTGTGGCCTCAGACGATTTCCCTGTTGTCCTCTTTCTTATTTCTTATTTTTGCTTCTCTCATTTAAATCTGAATTATAACTGATTACAAAAAAAAAAGAAGCCTTATCAACCTCGTTCACCTTGTTGCTGTGAGGCTTTGAATTGTTCCCAATATAATTCCAGAAAGAATTAAAAGTATCCTGAAATGCATTCAATGACAAATATGTACAGCGCAGTGTGTGTGTGTGTGTGTGTGTGTGTGTGTGTGTTTGAGTGAGTAGGGGACGTTTGTGAGTGTCGGAGTGGTCACACTGGCCCCCCTATCTCTAGCAGGTGAGGAACACACAGGAAATGAGATAAGTTGAAGGCATGTGTGTGTCTGTGTGTGTCCCTAAAGGCCAGACGGGCTCACACATTAATCATCCAGACATCCTTATCTGTGATTTACAGTCGGACTCTTCAGTGGAACCAGGCGGGCAGTCAGGCCTCATTAGACATCAGATTTTCGACACTTATCACAGCAGCTCACATTGAGAAAGCTCTGAGGGGTTAAATAGTCTGCCTGTAATTATATGTTTGGGGAACTCTGCAGCACAGACACTTAAAGTCTAAATTTCTAGTCAACAAACTTGGAAAGGAGCTCCAGGGAGGAGGCTGAACTTAAAAGGGTCAGAATCTCTTTGGCCTGAGAATGATTTGAAATGAGGAGGTGAAGGGTGAAGAAACAAAGTAAAAGCTGATTGCGTTTCTGATGACTGAGGAAGGTCGTTTCTCCGAATAACAGCGAAAAATATGCTTTTTAACATTCAGAGGATTTAGCACAATGGCGGAACATTCGGTGCACACTTAGGGCTTCAGCCGGTGTGAGTGTGGGCAACAAGCTGTGGTGGAACCCGTGACCCCGCTGCCATGTAGTGATGTCCAACTGTGCTGCTACAGGGAGAACAGATGTTTCAGATGTCACCAGCATTTTGTGCATTTTAAATTGAAAGATCCGTGGAGTTTATATCGTACCTTCTCTGGTTAATTTACTCATCAAGGAAACCGGGCAACCGGCAAAAGCCCCTGCTCGGGGGGAGGGGAGGGGACCTGCACTGCTGAACAATTCTGATTGGTTGAGTACTCAAGCATTTTATTTCAGCAACCAGCAGCATCAAGTTACACAAAAAAGCTCGTTATATAAGCGAGATAACGAAGGAAATGGACTCTGACACCTGCACTGGAAGAGCTCAGCAAACTGAACAAAACGATTGCTATTGTGAGTGTTGCTTGTTGTGGTCGTCACTTCTGATGCATCCCAATGTGACTCCTGTAAATCCCAGCAGAGATGACTGAGTCTATCTCCGGACGTTTCCCTTTAACACACGTGCCGTACGACACGAGGTCGTCCGCTCCGACTCTCTCACTGTGGATTCTGTGAAAAATGACCCGCTCCATTCGCACCTCAGCTCGGTCGGGCTGGACGCCGCCTTCATGCTGCAGAGTCGGCCTCACGTGCAGCTCCTGCAGCTGACGTAGCAGTCAAGTTCAGGGTTGGCGTCCATGTGTGAAGGCACCTTCATACAGTGTGGCTGTAAACTTTCAGCTGGATAACAAGCCTGCTCAGTGTGCTTTCAGTAGTTTCTCTGCAGCAGGGTCAGATTTTTCTGCTGCGTTGAATGAGTAATGCTCAGAAAGTCTTGATCTTGCCTCGGGAGGTGAAGCGGGGACGTGTTGACAGTGTGGGCACTGAAATAAGTCAGCATTGTGGTGCCTACATTTAGAAACCCAGCCAAGGAAAAGAATATAGTCTGATATAAACCTCAAAATAAGATCTAACTTCATCATAAAGCTTTAAGCAGACCACTGGATAGTTGAACCCAGCTCAGAGGCAGGATGTGCTCAGACATACATATTTAAAAAGAGGGGGCTGGGTCTGTAGCCTCCAGCTGTTCTTTTCATGTTGCTTAAAGCGGCCTATTCTCTGCTGAAGTTCCATGATTAGCAGGTCAATACCCCAGTAGGTCACTGAAGTTAAGTACTTCTTACCAGCAGAGAGCAGAGAAAGAAACCTATTTGTGGAAGTCGTGCAACTTCAAAGGCACCGCTTCGTCTCTTACAGTGAAGACGGACGCTGTTTTGCATTTTAGTTGGACTCGTTGTCAGTAGTCGGAATCTGGTGTGCCTGTTTGCACGTTGTGCAAAGGTCGCTGCGTGCATCTGTTTCCTGCTGCCTCCAGCAGATGTTTCACATCTCTGTTTGTCGACCTCCTGCCAACACACGTGTCTCCTGAGGGACTGACAGCGATTTCACTCGGTCACAGTTTTATTCGACTCTCTAATCCGTCTTCCGTTGAAATACGCTCAGATTTAAACGTCACGGATTGATTACCAGCAAACATAATGACGGAGGTGAAAAGTAATGGAAGTAGAAGTTAATCGTTTTTAACAGTTGTATTATTTATTTGACCTTTTTTGCTCATAATATCTGGGGGGGGGAGGGGTGAATTTTATTTTGGACAACATAAGTGGCCGCTGTGTCGCTGTCAGACATAATTTAATCAGCCGTTTGTCAGATTGCAGCAGGTATTGTGGCTGAGCTCATTTGCTTCCTGCCTTCAGCTGCAGAGAGAAGGCCACTTCTCCTTTTTGCCTCGGCCGAGGAGGTAGAACTTATTTTACACTAATGTGTGTTCATTTTCACGTGGTGTGCACACTCACATCCATTCAGAAGCAACAAACCTTAATTTCCAATCTGGGCTCAGGATAAGAGACGAGTTTTTAATGGAGGGAATCTCATGCCTGCTGGCTTCCACCCCATCTACAACTCAATTAGGCCGGTGCCTCTGCTCTGCTTGTTAAGGTGGAGACTCTCCCTGCATAGCAAAGGCTGCACGTCGCCGGAGAGAGATCAGACCTGCTGCTCTCGACATTACTGCGGGCTGTTTCACTTCCTGTGGCCTCTGGCTATATGGTCGTCTTGGAACGCGTCCCCCCTCCCTCCCGTCGCTCGGCAGCAGCGGTTTGCCACAAACACGGTTACGGGTTAGCCTGGTTGCTGTCAGCCTGCAGGCCCTGCCCCCTTCATATGGAACGAGGCCTCCAGGCATCAGTTTTATAAGAAAAGGGGAAAGCACCTTTAACCCCGAGCACTAAACGAGAGTGGACAAGAGCCCTCGCTGGCTGTTGAGTCCGACTGTTGAAAAGATTGCAACACTGGTCAGATGGAGTGGGATGAAATATCCCATTGTCCCCCTTCGGTGTCAACAAGCTGCAGTCCTACAGTGGAAAACGGCTCATTCTGAACAATATCCCTATTTTCTGCTGCTTCTCCTCCTCCTCAGTCTGTCCTCAGATGACACCACATCATACCCCACAACGCTCAGACACAACACAACCAATTGTCGCTTTGGAACGAGGCAGCCTGCACAATGAACTGTGCGTAATTGTATTTTCATATCAACCCATTGGAAATACATTTGATATTATTTAGCAAGAGTGGAAAAAAAAAAAAGAAAGGTTTAAAATTAAAATTTGGTCCATCGGTTCTGCTTCTACACCCATTTTCAGTTCAGCACCAGGTTCCTGTTCTCTTTTGGCACATTTGTAACTTACAAAAATTCAAAGTTGCAGTTTTACCAAAAAGGGGAAAGAGACAAAAAGTACACTTTTACAAGCAAACTTCTGCTCTCTGTGTAGCATAAAAACTCTGATATTAAATCTCTGAGTTTGTAAAAGAAGCAGAAGGCTCTTTGACTTTTTCATGTTCCCAACAGACTTGTTTTTTCTTTTTTTTTATGATTATGCATTTGATGGCTGCGTGCTGAAAGACTGAGCCTGGAGGCAAAAATATCAGTATCCACATCTGGTGATGATTCACGCAGACGGATGACATGAAAACGAGTAAACAATTAGTCCTAAAGAAGCGTAATAAGATAACAAACACACTCGTTTGGGGAAAGATGTTTTTGGATGAGCACAAACCAGAATCTTACGTTTTTGGTTTTTTCTTTCGCACAAATGCACCAAAGAGCACGACAGAGTTGCTCTAACATTTGTGCGTCCAGCCTCCACAGTGTGTGTGTGTGTGTTGTTTTTGAATGTAACCTTCAACCCCACAAACTAATGTGGGTAGTTAATGATAATTCGAGCCCTCTGCCTCTGAAGCGCTGCGTGGTTACTGCGGTGGGCGGTAAGCTCACACCGCACACTGTTTGACCCACATTATGTACATTTTACCCACCGAAGGAAAGTGAATTACTGCACTCAATAATAATCAGGGTGCCGTCGGCTGCCTCCCGGTGTGAAGGAGGACTCTGGGAAAGAGCGTTGAGGTTTATTAAAGTCCCCTGGATGCACAACGGTCAAAAAGCTGGAATATTTTACAAAAAGTGCAGCAAGAGGAGTGTAACTGTTCGTCTCCTCCTTCCTCCTTCGCTCCTGAGACCGAAACCAGGAGGTCAGTGATGTGATGAACGGCGTTTTAACATCAATTAATCATCACCATATTAACTTTGAGGCGTGTTGTAATTGCTGGTAAGTGGGTGTGGTTGTGTCGCCACAGTATTTTTGTTGGTCAAGATCTGGTGTATCCATTTCGGACCCGGATCCAGCGGTGAGGAATATGTAGCTGGCAGAATCAGAAAGCGTCTCATTGGAGCAGCTGCGATTGGGTTTCCTTCCTCTGATCACATCTGATCTTATCTGAGGCTGAACAGATAACCCGGCACAGAGAAGAAGATGGAGTTTAGATTAGGGGTGCTACTGTTTGCTTTTTTTGTGGACTTAAAAACTGACATTGTTGCAGATGATCAGCAAAAACAACACACACACACGATCCAGTCTGACTCGTCTTTAATGAAGTCAGGGAAGCTTTTGTTTTTTTTTTATTATTTGTTGTTGTGTGAGGAGATGCGTGCTTCTCTGGCTCCCTGCGAATGTAGCTTGATAAATTATTCCCACATTCACTCTGAGTTCATTTGCAGTTATTCAGAGCTGTCTGCTCCTCGTTGGAGCCGCTCCGAACGCCGTCTTTGTTCTTCTTTGTCAAAACAAAGGTGCTGATTTTACAGAACCACTGTTGCACTTCAGAACTCGCACATCATTTCTTACAAATAAATGCAAATTTATTTTGACATCTCTATTTTTTTGTGGGTTTTTTTGTGACCTCTCTCTCTCTCTCTCTCTCGCTGTCTTATTTCCTGTGGTTGCCTGTGAATCCCTGCAGGGGCATGGTGTTATCACGGTGCAGCTCGCCAACGAAGAGCTGGCAGCAAACGAAGAGGGCGTGGACTACTTCCTGCTGTTTGCTGGCAGCACGCAGAGGCACCTGACCAGCACCCTGAGGAGCAGCCACGACACCTTGCAGGCGGTGTGTCCCGGTAAGCCGCCCTGCCCACAATACCGTGCGGTTTCCTTTGTCACGTCTAATGGACGTGTGGGATGACAGCTCCGCCTACTAGTGTTTACTTCTCTTTAAGTCTCTTTTTAATTCTGCCCTCCTGCTTGCCCGTGTACACTGATAGGTCAGTGCTTGTTGTAGTTATCATAAATTTCCCCCCAGATTCCCCCCTCCTCACCAATAATCTTTATAAAATAATCATAATTGTAATAAATCATATTAAAGGTGAAAATAAAAACCTCCTTCAGTGGTCAGTCCTCGACAGTCAGAAGGTAACGTTGCCCATAATTAACATTCAGGAGTGCCAAAACGTCAGAGAAATAATAATTGTATTTAAGATAGGGGGTCGTGCTGCACAGACTGAGCCCAGAAGAGTCAGGAGTTATAATGGCCGAGGAGTCAAAGTAATAAATGATTAATCATCAACCACCACTGTCCTGCTTTTTGAAGCTAATGTTGTGTTTTGGACGGAGAGAGAAATCACCTCACTTAAGGATTTATAGAGATCGGCTCATTTATCACTCCGCTCGGAGCACACCCAACTCATTCTGCTCGCAGAGCTGAATGTGTGTAGCCGAGGTGAATGAGCCACAACAGCAGGGGGAGCGAGGAGCTCCGGGGTCAAAGGTCAATGTACACAGAGAACAGCAGGGTGAAAGAAACAGAATACCTGCGAGCTTTTAAATTAAGCATGGATTAAAAAAATTGGAAGGGACAAACTGGAAATACGTCGTTTACTTCTGTTTTCCTTTTCTCAGGCAAAAAAGGAACACGATAAAGTCTGTTATCTTATTAAGAGCTCGGCTGTAGTCGGGGGGGTGAAGAGGTGTTACTCTGCCAACAGATCAGTTCCACTTCACTGCCTCCTCCAGCAGGACGCTCAGTCTCAGAGGGCCGGTCCTGTGACCGACCCGAAGCTGACGGGCTGACACTCTGAGCCCGGACTGATGTTTCCATCAGATGAACCTTCATGTTCACGAGTTTAGCTCGACAGAAGGTACGCTGAATACCTGCGTCTGATACAGCAGGACTCCAGATGGAGCTTGAGCACTAGTTGATTTCTTTTCACGGAGTAGAATGACGAGCAGCGCTGCGCCCAGCAGGGCTTCACTGAGCGGCAGATTAATGAAGAAGGCCCAACAAATTAGAGAAAGGAAGTCTGTCGGTGCCACGTTACTGCACAGCCTGTAAAATCCTCATTCTCTTCTTCTTTCTGTGAGAACTGAGAACTTTCATGTTAACTGGTAACATGCTGTGTTGCTAATTTGTTGGTGGGCGAAGTTAGATCCGTGACTGCTGAAACTGTTTCAGTGTTGGAAATTTAAAAAAACACATTTCGTTGGGTGAAAAAATATTGTGTATTATCGGTGTGAACTACAGTTGGATGTGAACCAGCAGTGCAAGATCGGTTCTTATTCTACTAACTTGTGTTGTGATGTGGATTGTGTGTTGTTGGTTTTCTTTGAGTTGAAGCTTCGGGGTTGTGAACGTGTGATTGTTTCAGAGCAGACGGCTCCGTACGCTGCGTTCACCGCGACGTTAGTCTGTAGTTGGATTTTACGTCAGCGTTTCCTGATCAGCTGTAACCAGTCGTGTTTTTTTTTTTTTGTTTGTTTGTTTGTTTTTTAACATCCCCATAAATCTCCTGGCTGTGAGACGAGTCAAATAGAAATCAGTTTAGTTTTTGTTGGGTACTTCTTCCTCCTCATTTTAGGGTTCTGCTGAATGAACGTCTGAGCGATCCGGTCCAGACGGAGCAGGTCTGAGCAGGACGTGTTTCTTCAGCCAATCTGAAGGGAAGGATGTTAATATGTTAATGTATTTACCATCACAATTTATTGCTTATTGATTTATTTCTTTTTCCTCCTCTCTATGACTCGTTGTGTCCCACTCATACAGAGAGGGACATTAGAAACTGCTTCAGCTGACAGATTTAAGATGATGAAAGACCCGTTCAATACATGTGGTGGACTTAATACAGTAAAAACCCTCGATGGGGGTTTATAGGCCTCTTCTCTGTATTATTTTAAGCGAGGAAGTGCTGGCCAGCATTCTGCTACTGGTAATGAGATTATTATATTTTTGTTTTGCATGTTTATTTAAGCCACTGTTGTGTTATTGTCCCCCCCTTCCTGTCTTCCTGTCTCCTTCCTCCTCGTTTTGTCTCGTAGCTCATGACTGCTGTGAGGTGGTGCTGGTCACCTTGTGTTCTGTGAGCCGAGGCGCCCCCGAGGCCCCCGACGACCCCGGGGCCCCCGGGGCCCCCAGACATCCAGAGCCCGGTCGGTGCGATGTGGCTCCGCTGGCTGAGCAGCGATTCAGCTTCGTCCAGGATTTGGCTTTTGACATGGCCCAGTTTCTGGTGAGCAACAAGATGACAAAACAGTTTAGATGACAAAACAGTCAGCTGTGAGGAAACCCCAAAAACTGAAGTTTGTCAGAGAGCAGAGGAAACACGGCAGCGTGGGCAGAGTGACAAGAAAAACTTCATCATGCCTTCAAATGATTCACTCAGCAGAGCTCATCATCCCGTACACCTTTATTTTTGTTTTGCTCCAGAAGGAGGATAAGGCAGAATGTGTCTGGAGCGCTTGAACCTAAAGCCTCTAATAAAACATTTCCACTTTCTTAATCTGAATATGATTTTTTTTTTTTTCTCTACACGGTGCGCCTCCAAATTGAGTTTAGCACTGATCCAAGCGTGTGGGTGTGTCTTCCTACATTTACATCTCACATTTTAGGCATTTGCTTAATGCTCTTATGCTGAGCGTCTTAAAACGAGTGCTTCCAGTAGACTAAGCCTCAGCTCCTCCTCTGTAAAACTTGACTCATCTCGGTTATCGTCCTCCACACAGGTGAGCGCGGCGGGCCGGGCCGACGGCCTCGACGCGGCGCTGCTGCTGGACAAGTATCAGATTCCTCTGCAGGAGTACGAACGTCTGGACGAGAGCCTGGCGCTGGCCCTCCACCATCTTGTCCTGCCCCCAGGATGGAGCCTGCTGGGAAACAGAATAATCAACAGCTCTGGTGAGACTGGGGGGGCTCAGGCCAGCGGGCTGAATGGAACATGTAATTACACAAACACACGCACACACACAGTGTAAAATGTACAAGCGTTACCCAACATGTTGCCGCACTGATGCAGAGACATACTGACAAATGATAGCTGTGCAGCACTTAATGAGACAGAGGACATCTCTGTTTGTGTGTTTGTCTCGGGGCTGCATATTTTTCACAGCGCTGACATTTATCAACAGAATTAGGAGAGACTGAAAACAATGAGCGTTATGTTTACACAAAGGTGCGACTGCTGAAGCGTTGCTCGTGTTTGGATGGATGGATGGATGGATGGATGGATGGATGGATGGATGGATGGATGTTTAGTGTCTCCATGTCGTGTGTCCATCCTTTCTGGATTCTGGCTGCTCAGACGTCGCTGCAGACGGTAGACGGTCTGATGCGTAGGTTAATCGTGCTCAGCCTTCACCACCACGGCGGTCGTCCGTGTGAAAGTTATCCAGCGTCAAGACAGGAGTCTCAAACTGGTAATGATGCTTTAGTCTGACCTGAAGAGCGTTAGCTGACTGAATTACAAATGAGCTGAAGTAATTCCTGTCATTTTTATATTAAAACACTGAAAACACCTTCAAAGGTGGAACTTTAGTCAGATAAAATGGTGAAGACAGTGTTGTTGAAATGAAACCACAGTATCCTGAAAATGAAGGATTCTAGATTCAGACTTTTAATTTAACGTTTGTTTTAAATGCACGGCCTCGTCCTACGGGCTCCTCTGGACGTATTTCCTGTTAATGATGCTGAATGAAATGTGTCATGCTCAGGCTTACAAACAACATTAACAGCAGCTTGTGTTCTTTTGCCTGCAGCTCAGATTTGAAGACACAGTGTTGATTTTCTGTTGTGGTGAACGACTCACTGAGTTCAGTTTTTCAACTTCAAACAAGCACAACCATCCAAAATGCATCAAAGTGGAAATCAGGCCGACGTACGTCTTCATGTTTCCACCATCGATCCAATGAACAACATAACAACTCAAACTACTTTCAGTTACTACAATATTTTTATAATCAAGTCTGTATTAAAACAAATTAATTGGTTAGTTGTGACGAGATAACAGAAGTTAAAGTCCTGAATGAGAATTGAGTTAATAATACATTAATAATATATTTTGATTATAATAAACTCATAAAAGATAGTTAATAGGAGGGTTATAGCAGATTTTGGCTGCTGATGTGACAGAGATGCCACAATAATGCCACAAAAACTGAGAACGCTTCTGTTGATTATATTTTCTCAAACATGTTTTTAATGCCGGTGGAGATTATCGGCTTTTTTTTTTTTTTTTCATAACGTAATCATGTAAAATGATCACCGCTGAATAATAACCGCTCGCTGTGATCAGTCTGAGGCACTCCGGATGAAGAAAATACAAACAAGGTGATTTACAAAGCAGCTCTGAAACAATGGAAACATAGAAAGATGTAATTCCAGTTGTGCGTAGATGGAGGATATTATGAGAAATATAATTATAGGACAATAAGGCGTGATTGTGTACGATACATCCATCTAGTGTTGCAGCGGTGACATCAACAGCGCTCTAAATTTATTGTTCTGGAGTGAAATCCAATCAAAACCGCCCCTGGAGGCGTCAGGAGAAGGAGCGCTGGGCTGACCTGAGAGCCAAATGTCTCGGGTGAACGCCGTGTGGGCTGAAACGCGCTGAGTGGGCGAGTCACCAGTTTGATTCCCAGCCAGCTGGACTTTTCCCTGTGTGTCATTTCCCTACTCTGTTTCATTTCCTGTCTCTCTCCTCTCTCCTATCCAAAAAAAAAAAGAACCGAATAGCAGGATTGCTCTGACTAATACAAACTTGCTTTTTATGTTCTGGAAAAATACGAAAATGGTTTCATTTGAGAAAAAAAAGGACATTTTATACTTGATAAATGAAAAAGTCTGAGGTCCTTCTGAGCGTTCGTCGTCGTCCCCGTGCCTGCGAGGTTTCCTCCTCAATCAGAGAAGCAGCAGAGAGCTCACGGACGAATGAATAAACTTTCTTGTAATCTTCTGTTAAGTATTGCTCAACACTCAGTGGAAAAGATTGAGGCTGTGCTCGTCCCCCTGCAATTACAAACTGAAGGCCGGCAGCTGAAGATGACAACATGTCCCTGCTGGACTGTCCTCTGTCTTTGGTCTGTGTGAACAGAGCAGCTCCTTCTGCTGCAGCACAGTTTGGGCTGTGAGAAATGACCGCTTTAGTCCAAACAAACATACATTTTTAATAAAACTAAAGCGCCAATTTTCTCCAACCATTGACTCTGATGACTTTAATCAGGTAAAGTGAACCAAACGAGCTGATGGCGACGATAAACTCTGCTTGGTAATTGCTCTTTGTGAAGCAGCACAAACAAGGCTTTTGGGAGTAGTTAGCGCGCCGCTGCTGCCTCTGGCTATTGTTACAATAATGTCTTATGGTTTAACTATTAAACCAAAACCAGCAGAACCAGCAAGATCTTTAAGAGACAAAAACAAAACAAACAAACAAACAAACAAAACGATCTGAGAAAATGGAGCGGGTGGGAGAGATTGAAAGTTTACAAAATGTTTTATTCAGTATCATTTTTGAAGCCTGGAAAGAAAAGTCATCAAATCAATTTTTCATTAATGAACTCCCCCCCCGATTAGATCAAATCTGCCGCGCTGCTGTCGTGAAATGTCTTACAGCTTTTTCGGAGATGGACACACGCAAACACACACAAACACACACAAAGGATCCTTTGCACTGAAGTCTGTTGTCATGTTGACGTGGAAGGCGGCTTCCAGCTGCGGTGAGTGATGTGTGCTCTAATAGGCTGTGCACCGCAATATGTCAGCACTTCAATACAAGACGCTCAACTGCAGTGAACTGTGGGGAGGAAGAGGAGTGCAATTCTGCTCTCCATTTATCAGATCTGTCAGATGATGGATAGCGTCAGACTACAGGTGGAGGTGATGGTGGTTTATCTCAGTCATCCTTTGTGCTGTGGGCACACAGCACTCACTGATCTCACCGCAGCAGAGCCATTTATTATCCTCCAGGAAATTCACATTCCTTGAAAGAACTGTGCGTGTTCCTGAAGACGCTGAACAACAACAACCCCCCACAATTCACCTGTTCTCCACATTTAGAAACATCCCCTGTCAAAGTATCTGGAGCCTTTGGTTTGTCAGTTTGGCATCCATCACCTCCGTTTAATGTGCGTACATGTATCCATGCAGGCCGTCTTTGTTTCCTGCTGGAACAATTATTAGACGTAGAGTCAGACGACACTGTTTTTCTGTTGTCTTGATGGAACAACGGTCCATCAGGACAAAGACACGCTGCGGCCGAGCTGCAGATTGAACCGTTCTGAGGGGAAACTGTTCCGCAACACAAAAACGTTTGATTATCCATCAGTTGGTCAGATCCGTCATCGACAGAAAGGAGGCCTCCTCTCTTGCACCCGGCACAAAGGGTGACGCAAGCATCTGTGCAAATTTCACAGCTTTTATTTTCCCACCTCGTGGTTTCGGGTGTGTTGCTTTCGTGAGGAGGAGCGGTCTGTCGTTATCTTCACACAGTATAAAGACATTGCACAACTGACCAACAATTATCCAATCTGAGGTTTGGTGTTTAGTGTTACAGCACAAACACTCTGTCTGTCACACTGTGTTGTTCATCACTTCTGACTGAATTTGAACCTCACATCATAATACAAAACAGAAGATGTCTAATGTTGTGATTCGTGCCGTGAGTAAAACACGGTGATTCTCTTGGCCAGCACAACGCTGCTGCAGTCTGCTGACTCACAACGTGTAATGAACTCACCTCAAATACAATTTAATTATGTGAAACACTGGGCCTGATCTGCCAAGAGCCAAGTTTTCAAAGAGGATACGACAATCTTGATGATTTCTGTCATTTAGACCATGAAATAGAAAATAGAGCCTGAGAGTTTCCAGCATAGACAGATAAATATCAGATAGATATTATAAGGATGTTTGAAATTCTATATTCTGAGTTATTTCAGCAGTAAAATGTCACTTTGGGCTCAGGAAACGTTAGATTTAATTCAGTTTAATCAGATGACCCATTTAATGAATCTGTTAAAATCTAATCAACGGATTCGTTGAAATAAACATTTTGCTGTTTAAAGTTGATACGACGGTTGAGTAGTTTGAGGAAAAAGTGAGCGGCCAGCTTGTGAGGATTTTCTGTGGAGGATTGTGAAGCTGTTCTGGTGACTCAACAGGCTGTTTAGTCATTTCAGTGATTGCTGTTCTGCTGCGAGTGTCTGTAACAATCTTTAATGTCCAGATGAGCTTCCTGGACACGCCAGTAAGAAAATGTCATGTGTGTTCGGACAGTCGAGTCACCTTTAAGCATTTCCTGCTGCAGACGGCGCCTCGCATTCCAGCCCGCCATCGCTCGGCTAAGTGGAGCATCAAATTTGACCAATTAGCTCGAGGTTCATCGGGGCAGACTGGTACAGACTGAGCCTTTTGCTAAATGGACTGAAACGTCTCATCAACACACACAAACACACACACACACAAACTGGCATTGTAAACATTGCTTAGTGATTATTGTGGTGATGATCACACAAACTGAAAGCTGGTGCAGATTGTTTGAGTGCTCTTTTACAACTGATTATATCATGCGGTTAAAATCTGCACACAAGACGCCGTCAAAAAGTCCTTTGAAGAAATCACAGAGAAGTTCCTGTCTGAGGGGGAAGACTATGGATTTTCTCTGTTAGCGCATGGAAATATTTGTTTATTTCTAGTTGTGGACGCAGGAGAGAGAAGACTGCTCTGCTCACAGGCGGTGACAAATAAAAGAAAAAGAGCAAAACTAAATATTTTTAATAAAATTACCGTGAGGTGGCACCGAAATGCCTCTGTGGAACTTTTCTGGTTTCTGGTTTCTGATCTTTGTTCCATTTGAAAATCACCACAGACCAGCTGCTCTGATGACCACAAACACTTTATGTGCAGCGCACTGCAACACATCTGGGTATCTCAGCATATACAGCTGTCTCAACTTTGAGCTTATTAAGGTTTTTATTGCCCTCTAATGATCTGTAGGTTCCACTTTTCATTCTGTTTTTGCCCTTTATTGATCTTAGCTGCCTCGCTCTTTGGTATCCTTTATCTCAGCACGGCCTTTTAAATTGACTCTACATTTTACAAGTGGTGGGGCAGTAAAAGACGTTAATATTAACAGAAAAGATTGAGCAACTCGCTTAAACAAAACACAGACTCAAAGTGAGATGAGAACATTTCTGGAATAAACACCGGGCCGTTCAGGCTGGCTTAAATGCTAAAGGGAGCTTTTCGCTGGCAACTCGTCACTTTGGCAGAAAGATGGTGTGTGTGTCTGTGTGTGTGCGTCCATGAATCTCCATTACTGTCTTTGTGGATGTGTAAAGGGAGGAATTCAGTGTTTGATGGTGTTATTACGAGTCTGGCTGATAAATGGGGCCAATAATGTGTTTTAATTAAAAATGGGAGTCTGCTGCTCTGAGTGCGGCGCACCTCTGCTCAAATGAAATGGTGCGGTTTGATTGTGTCACATTGCAGTTGTAGCCGTGTGTGTTCTATTATCACATATTAGATGCTGCTTCTGAAGCTTTTCCACACGCTTTAAAGCTCGACACATTCACGCAGAAAAAGGTGCAGTTTTAAAATCCGGTGAGGCTTCGATGAAGAAATGGCAGCCAGAGAAGAGCTGTGGCTTCATCAGTGTGTAAAAGTTTATTCTTTACTGGGTCACTGTACACGCTGTGCTACTTAAGTGTAACACAAAAGTGTTGCCAAGCTGCTTCAAGTGCTGGTATGTCAGCTGCTGCAACACAAACTCCACTTCACCTTCCTCAGCTTCTGTCTTTGTTGCTCTTATCTTCTTGGCTTTA
This sequence comes from Remorina albescens, assembly GCA_034769265.1. Lineage (NCBI taxonomy): Eukaryota > Metazoa > Chordata > Actinopteri > Carangiformes > Echeneidae > Remorina > Remorina albescens. Next base: position 29,211,962 of record CM068479.1, read on the forward strand.
TTCTTTATCTTTTATCCTTCTGTGTTGCTGTACTTGTCATCCTCCGTCTCTTCCGCAGACCTGAAGCCTGAGGAGACTCTGCTGCATTTCTCCGCCTGCCGGGGTCTTCTCCAGGTTACACAGTTCCTGCTGCGGCAGTCTGGAGCCAGAGAAGCCCTGCGATTGAGCAACAGACAAGGCCACACCCCGTCTGCCGTCGCAGCTTTACGAGGACACGAGCGTCTGCATGAGCTCCTCATAAAGTAAGGACCCAAAGCTGTTGTTCTGCAGTTCTTCTAAGCTACAGAATGAAATGAAATTGTAAAGACATGGACTGTTCCGCTTCAGGTCCATCTCACCTTCCTGTGAACTCCACAGTGTTTGACAGTGATTCCAGCTCAGTCAGTGAACTTTACCTTTTTCTCCCCACAAACATCATCATGTCAGACTCTCAGACGGTAGATGGCTCCTCCACAGCCCTCACAGACAACACTGTTTGTCTGTTGTCTTCGCGGAACAATGGAGGCATCCAAAGTACATCAGCACAAAGACACACAAAGGCAGCCGAAGATTGGAAGATCATTCTGAAATTTCTGATTAACCCGTTCTGCACAATTAGTAACATCCCCTGTCGAAGTATCTGGAGCCTTTGGTTTGTCAGTTTGGCATCCATCACCTCCGTTTAATGTGCGTACATGTATCCATGCAGGCCGTCTTTGTTTCCTGCTGGAACAATTATTAGACGTAGAGTCAGACGACACTGTTTGTCTGTTGTCTTGATGGAACAACGGAGGCATCCAAAGTCCATCAGGACAAAGACACGCTGCATTGAAGATTGAACCGGAGCGGGCCGTCGGTATCGTTCTGGGGGGAAACTGTTCCACAACACAAAAGCCTTGGAACACGACTTGTGCGCATGCCGACCTGCTCACACTGTGTGTAACTGTAGGACGCACACGCTCCCAGATTCTCTCTGTCTGTGTTTTGTTTGCAGTTGTCAGATGTAATCCCTAATAACACCTTCTTTTAGAGTGACTGCGGAGGTCACATTCTTTTATAGTAACACATTAAACTGCAGCTTTTTGGTAAATGAACCGAAACCAGGCTTAAAGTGCAAATGGAGCTCCCTTTTATGTCTTTTAAGCACTCCACTTATCTGCTGAAGAATAGTTTTCACTTAACTCAAAATGAAGATGCCACAAGCTGAAAGACAACTACCACTCAGCGAGCCTGCTTATTGCAAGCTTAAGTGTGCACTGGAGTTGCTTCACAACTTACACAGCTCTCTCTTTATGTGTGTCTAATTACATTTCCCTCATGAAAAAGTGAAGTCACTTGCAGCCTGTGTAGCTGACCTCAGCCTGCCGGGCCTTCGCAGCTACACAAATCCACCCAGGATTACGCAAACCTTTAGGTGTCTCCTCTTTACACCATTATCTCGATTGGAAAAAAAAAAAAAAAAACTCACTGGACATACTTTTACCTTCAACACTTCGAGCAAACGCAGCAGGGGGAGTGAACTCTTCCTGGAAGGCTTATCAACTAGGAGTGGTCACAGGGTGTATTTCACCCTCAGGAAGGGAAGGGTTGTTTTGTTTTGTTTTGTTTTTTTGTCTAGAACTTTTTAACCTAAGTAGTTTCTTTATTACCTGACAGTACTGCTGTAGTTTGGTCGCTCACGTGCTAAAAGGCCTGAAGAGCCTTAAATAACAACCACAGTATGGGACTGTTGGCTTCCAGCCCCCCCGGAAGTAAAAAAAATAATAAATAAATAAATAAAAAACGGCAAACACGTGGCTCATGGGAGAAAAAGTGTGAGCGTGGACCGGCTGACATCATTGTTAAAAACTTCTCTGAAAAGCACTTCTGTGCTGTGTTATCCAATCACGCTGCAGCCCACAGGCGGGATGATATAAGTGTTTATTTCACGACAGGGCCGACACAGACACAGACACAGACACAGAGACGGACAAAGGCACTGCGAGCGTCCGCCAGGTTCCTACAGACGCCCGGGTCATTTGCCACCTCCCCAGGCTGAACACGCACACCCTGACGGTGAGAATCCGCCCCGGGAGCGAACCTCCAACCCTTCAGACCAGTGTGGAGCAGCTGCTGCACTTGATATGCCATCTCCATGCCAAGGTGAGTCACGGCACCCTGCCCTTTTAGCACGATATCTCTACTCAGGTTGGCTTCATCCAGCTGCCTCTGAACATTGTTGGACATTGTTTGTCTTTTCGCTGCCCTCATTTTTTTAACCTTCAAACTTAGTTTGTACAACCGGCGGAACACCTTGTGCAATCATTGAGTTGGCGAACGATAAGAGCTGGAGAGCACAGCCCTGCTGGTTTCTCTGACGTTTATCCTCCTCCTTTTTTATTTTTTATTTATATTTTGCAGGGAGTTGCTGTCCGGGAGCTGCAGGTTGATCGGCTGCACACAGCTGCTGAATGTTGTGATGGTGTCAATGCAGAGATAACCTGCAAGGAGCAACTACAGCAGCCTGCTGCGGCGTCAGAGTGCTCGGATGTAACAGCCGAGGGCGGCCGGGTAAAAAGCCACCTAAGGGAAAGCAGCGTTGCCAGCTGTGAAGACAGTGAAGTTGGGAATGCAGAGAAGGATGAAAGTTTGTGTGTGAGCGCTCCGAAATCAGACGTTTGCCCCCGGGAGGACGGCCTCGGCTCCCCAGAGGAGTGGGCGTGTCTCAGTTCAAACACTGGGAGAGATTACTGCCAAGCAGAGGAGGAGGGAAGGGAGCAGCCTGTCGGTTCCACCCAAAGTCTGAGTTTGTGTGACTGGAGTGACGGAGCCCAGAGTGAGGCCGAGGGGGCGAGCCTCACTGTGGGAACGCCACCACCAGCAGGCGGGGGTAAACAGGCAGAGGAAGCTGATAGAGGAGAGGCTGTTATCCGGGAAGGACAGGAGGCCACGAAAGGAGAGGACAGATGTGAGCAGGAAGAAAAGGACAGCTCAGCCGGGAGGAGGGACGAGGAGCCCAGCGCAGAGTCAACAGATTTAACAGAGACCGGCGGGGACACGAGCGCTTCAGTCATGGGCCAGACTTCGTCGTCGGAGGGCTCGCACAACTCCAACTCTGAGACCAGGGACTGCTCTCAGGAAGAGGAGGTGAAACTCAGAGAGGATCTCTTGGCAGAGACCGAACAGTTAACAGACCCCGTATCGACCCCGGGGGACCTCCCCAACCCGCCGCTGATAGACTGCGGTGATGTAATTGAGGAGCCTGAATCTGCTCTTTCCCGTCTCTTGATAGAAGGCCTCCACAAGGGGGAACCTCCACCAGACATAAACAGCCTGGAACAAAACCAGGAAACAGCTGGTAGGGATTACGCCACAGAGCAGCAGCAGGGCCAAGCTCCAGAAACTTGCTGTCATTCTGGGAGTTGTTCTGGAACGGCGAGTGGTGAAGAGCTCGATGGCGAAGATGTAGCCGAACCTTCCGGATGCAGTATGGAAAGCATTCCTTTTATCCCGGAGGAACCCGAGGATGTGGGTGATTGCCGCACTGCTGATGACTCGATGGAAGATACGCAGATCGATCCAGTCCACTGCGAGAAATCAGCTGAACTTACGGCCGCGTCTGACAGCAGACCTGCTCCGGATCCGAGCTCGGCCCACGGCGTCTCCAGTGATGATGATGGCAGCTTCCAATCAGTTGGAAGCTCCACGACAGAAATATTCCACCTCACTCAGGATGATGTCTCTGTGGAGGAGCAAAACTTGGATTTAGTCCAAAGAGCCATGACGGAGGAGCCAGATGATATAAGGCCTGGTGAAGCTGATGAACATTCGCCCACCGAGGACACAGAGCTCCACTCAGAACTGGGAGCTGCCAATGCAGAGACAAAGACAGAGACAGAGACGGACTGTAGCCAGACTGGCACTGAGCCTGAGTCACAACTGCCACCCAGTCCTCAGACAATGGAGCCTTTCAGTCCTCAGAATCCAGAAGAGAAGCTTGTCCCAGAAGAGGAGCCGTTGTTGAGTCCTGTGTTGGACTCTCCAACGGTGAATACCGATGCAGGTGAAACTGGAGAGGCCAACGGCTCTGACCTGAACGCCGAGATCGAGCATTCGGCATCAGAGGTCACCGGCGGGGTTTTAACCGATCTAGGAGAGACTGGCCCAGCTGGAGGCGAAACCCGGTCTCCAGAGACCGCCGATGATTCTGCGGCGGCCCCCGTGGAGGAGAGTGGACACGTGCAATCTGTGCTGGAGCAAAAGAAACGGGAGGATTTAGAGATGACAGCAGATGAAACGTCGCCCGATGAGGGATCGGGACACGTGGAGAATCCAATCGATGCATCTTCGTCTCAAGGTTTCACTCTGCCCTCAGACGGAGCAGAAGTGGAGTGTTTTGTAAACAGCGATGCGCCTGATGAAGCTCCTGTTGAACATCCGAAGAGTCCTGACACGGTGGACGGAGCCACAGAGAGCCACAGCAGTGCAACACAAGGTGAGGGAAGCTCTGATTAATTTCAGTTCAAGTTGGGGTTTATTCTAGGGGCTCACACGCACATACATCACAGTGCCACTTGTTTATTCCTAAACAAATGCACTAAATCAGCTTCAGCCGTCCTCTGGTGATTAATGGCAATACCTCTGCAACGTTAAATACAATGCAGCCCATCATAAGAGCACTCGCAGAAATGTTGGGCTTTATTTGTGATATATTGTTGTTTTGTTTAGTCTTTTGGCTTTAATGGTGTGAATTGCGTATTTGATTCATTGTGACTTCAAAATTAATTTATTTGATGTCAAAAAGAGAGGTTGACTTTTAAAATGTCCCAGCAGCAAGTTCATTTGGTCAGATCACTGTACTGGGGCTCTAACAATGGGACACATGGTGACGTGATATGTGGCAGGAGACACTGAGGCGGGCTCTATCTTAGGTACTTCAGGCCACGTATAACCTGACAACACTTCCCTTTATATTCATATGTTCTCCATTAGGCTCTGCCTCATGCACGCTTGCACACACTGGCTGCTGTAAGCATCAGCAGGCCCGGTCACATTACCGGTGCATGTGACCAAGTGTGAGACGCTCAGTCAGAAGGCTGGCTTCTCCAGAACAAACACACTCCAGCCAGCTGATGCGAGCGCGGAGCAGGAAGTGAGGCAGTCCGCCCGGCCTTTCCCGCTCATCGCGAAATAATTGTGCTGGACCCGAGTCAAGTACAGAGGGGTCGAGGGCGAGGCCAGCGAGCGTGGCGGTGTCGCAGCGACTGAGGGGTTACCTTTATAGTCTGGCGCTGGCCTGGCCGTGTGTCATCCTTCAGGCAAACTCTCTGTCGCTGCATGTTTTGGGTCAGAAATGTGTCTCGCTTCAATCCGCAAAGACACATTCAGCCCGTCCTCAGGTGGTTATATAAAACTTCCACTGGACCGTGGGCGCTCTGTTTTTCCAATCAGAGAATGATGAATTCATTTACATTCAAATAGTTATTTTCCCCGAGGTGAATTCTCCTTTCAGGAAAGTTTTAATTGTGAATAAAGAAGTATACACACAAGCTGCAGCACCATTATTGTGTTATTGTAAACTCATCAGTGTCCCCGCAGTGAGGATAGACAAGTCCCCGTTCCTTTCACTCGAAGCACTCGATATTGATTCCTGTATTTGGACGATTTGCCGTTGGACTGATTGCATTGTGTTGTGTGTATTTCTCCAGAGGTGGATGTCATTAAGTCTGAAGACACTGTAATTGCTGCAGGGGAGGAAGAAAATGACACAGCAGCAGAGACAGACTTCTCCACGGTAAGCTTTAAGATCCTACTGTGGTTGTGAGCTCTCACGCTCTGCTTTGTTGTTCACGCAGGTTTGATTAAGGCGACTCTGAGGTGAGTCATTTGTTTGACAAAGCCCTGAAACACCCAGAGTAACCTTTCACATGACCATGTGAGCAAAGACACGACTGTTTTCCTGCCTTATTACATGAGCTGAGGTAAATGTGGTGTGAATCCAAAGGGGAGCAAACCCTTCGGTTTTTCACAGCTGATATTTTGAAGCGGTTACATCACTGCCTGCTGCGTCGTGCTGTCGGGACAGTAGGAGCCGACGTTCATGTGATCGGCTCCACCTTTGCTTTTCCTGCTCTGACAAGTCAAAACGTCTGCTGTGGAAAAACTATTCACCCACTTGGGCCGTACGAAGCAACAAGTGAGCTCTCGTCAACATCTCAGTTCTATCTGAAATGTGAAAAAGAGCATAAAAACCTTTGTGTTTCAGTTTGGTCGTTCAGGAAATGCTAAACTTATATCAACATAAATCCAGAGACCATGATACAACCAGATATGGACAAGAAGAAAACATGCATAGGGTGAATTTCCTCATTGGACTTTCCCACGAATTAGATAATTTAATAATTTGCACATCTTGACAGTGACAGATTTGGCAGATACTGAGTATGTTTACTGTCACCGTCTATCCTTAATGACGTGTCTGATAGACATTCATCTGTAGATTTAAGGCAGAGATTAACTTTTTGTGTGTGCAGCACAACACAAAAGAAAAGAAAGACACAATTCACGACAAGTAAAATTCAACTGCTGCGTTTCGTTTCTGGTTTTCTTCTTGAGTTTCTAATTTATGTTTTGGTGAGTTTAAACTTGAGTTGATTCTGTTTTTCGTCGGATACTTTATTAGCTCATTAAGGTGGAATTGCTTTATTTAAAGTTAACAGTGACATTTAGCATCTCATTAAAATTCAAACTCTTTAGCTGTATATATTGTTTTGACTGGAATAGCCGAGTGAGGAGAGAAAAGAATATCAGAAATGTTGGGAGAGAAGGGAAGGCAGGATTTTCTTACCAGGCGCTCGATGTGCCAACTCAAGATTTGCAGGAAGAAAGTTGTTTTTTCCTTCTGAGTTCAAGTTTTCAATTTGCTCCTTTTTGGTATTTTTGTTGAGTGCAGTCGTTGAACAAGGAATATACTACCTGCTGGTGTGTGGAGTGTCCTGAAGGATGACTTCTACATTTCCTTTACTCTCAAATCCAGCAGGATCTCGGCCTCATCCTCTGGGATTGGTTCTGTGCAGTTCATTTTCTCCCTCAGCCGCCGAGCACATGGATGCGATCTTCAGTAGACGGGACTTTACTCTGAAATGTTGCTGACTGACAGATTCCTCAGCAGCCATAGACTTGGAGTGGCTTTGCTTATTCCTGGGTTGTGGTCTGGGTCAGTGGCTTGTTCTGAATGCCAGATGTTTGACTGCAGGAGGACGCACTCGCTCACGGCGTGCAGGGTGCCGGGGTCGCCAGCAGAGGGCGGCGCAGCATCAGTGGCATCGCTGCAGCGTCTCCTCGTGACCAGAGGCAGAATCCAACGACCTGCAGCTTCCTGTAGTTTCTTTGACGTGCAGCTGTAGTAGCAGTGGAGGTGAAAAATGACAGCCACGCTGCTCTGTGATCTGTGGGAATATTCCTAATGATCCCAGTAATGGGAATACTTATTATTAGAGGAAAGCAGATCATTCACATCATTTAGTCATCGTCATAAAATGAACAACAGTTTGTATTTTCAGTATAATTTAAGAATAAAAGAGGATACACCCGACTGGATAAGGAATATAAATGACAGCAGTAATACCTGGTAACCGGCAAATGAGACGCGAGGTTAATGAAGTAATTAAAATCACAAAGAGAGTGTTGATGCTTTGACAAGATGTAAGCTATTTAGACAGCAGATAATTTAGTCCTGGATGATTCAGCAGGCGTAACATCTGCATTTCATATCTCAGAGTACTGGAACTCGAAGCTTGCGAGTCCACTCAACATCACGGCCCTTCAAAGTTCTCTAAATCACACATCAGAGCGGAATAACGCGGTTTTCATCCGCAGCTGTGAGTCCTGTCAAAGTGCCAGACAGAGTTAGACACTCAAGACTTGAGCAGGAGATAAATTTAGATTATTCCGAGAGTTGTTTTGCAAATGGGATTCATATAAACATCTACAGGGAAGTCGCAGCGAAGCTGCAGCACCGTGACAAAAGTTAGAAGTGGCGTTCAACGTGCTGCTTTCAGGGCCCGTTCAAGAACACTGCTGTTTTATTTTATCTGTGGATCGGCCACGTTCACAGCTTGCTTGGAAATAAGGAACCTCAGAGATGATAACTCAATTTTTTTATTTAAAAATGACAGCCTGAGGTTAGAAAAGGAACACTAACGATATTCTTATATACCAACAGGATCAACACTATTAACCAGATGAACTGGGACCAAACCTGTTGGTATTCTTTGCTCTGTGAACACAGCATGTTTTTATTGATTTATTTGTCCTGATGGTAATATGTCCCTGCACTCATTGGTTAGTCAGACTGAGAGATTGAGCAGCATTTTCATTTGATATAATTAAATGTAAATTCTGTTATGTGTGTGTGAAGGTGTGTTTATAAGCTCTCATCCGTCTTCATGATGCAGAAAGATTATGAGCAATATGAGCTCGCAGCTTGTCTGGCCAGTCGTCGGGCTCCATGTCATCCTCCGGCCGACACCATGAGCTATAGCAGAGTGATATAGAGATTGTCAGTTTTTCATCCCGTCGCAGCAAACAACAAACGCTGCGGATTGTTCAGGACAACAGATTGATCGCAGTGTTTTCATGAACTGTGAAGCACCTGGTCCTTTGTGAAGGTCAGAGTTTGATTTGTTTTTGCGGGCCGGCGGGATTCGCTGCCTCTTTGTCATTGGCCAGCGACAGCCGGGAGGGCGAAGCAGATTCACGTCAGAGGAAAAACCCACAACTGCAGAGACCAGGACACGTTTACATGCATCTGAATATCTTCCAGGAGGAGCATTGATCTAATGGGGAGGTGGGGGGGGGGAGCAACAGATGAATAATTGACTTCTGTAATTGATCTTGTTTGTTATGTTTTTCAAAAGATTGGACTAAAATTGCTGTCATACATCTAAAGATCAGATCGCCGGGGGAGAAGATGATTTTGTGAACTCTTGACCAGCTGCTGTCCTGCAGGGTGTTCGGGAGGAAGCTGTTTTTTTTGTTTTTTGTTTTTTGTTTTTAATTTCCATCTTCTGGTGGGAAAAGCCATCCACGCTGACGATATAATGTGCTTTCATTACCTTTCTCTCTGAAACCGTAGCTGTACTTTTCACGTCTGTTTCACAGTCAGGGTCTGCTGCTGTGTGAAGATTTATCTACACACAGACACGCACACTGTTTGTGTCCATGTCCATTTGTGGGTGTAATCGGGCTCTTGGTGAGGAAAAGGTTTTGTGTTTGAGCAGGTTTAGATTAGATAACAGAGATTCTTCAGTACCTTCTAATATACAGAAATTTTATCATTATCCTTATGCAGTGATTTAAAAAAATTAAATATGTAAAGCAGAATATTTTCATAGATATAATATCTCAATATTTTATGAAATGATTGCATGTTGTGCAGAAGGAGATGAGCTTTTTCTGACACAGGTGGAGAGATTTTTTTTTTTCTTTTGTGTGTTGTTTTATTTTAAAATAGTTTCCAACCATTTCACCTCAACCTGCACAAAAATAAAGCTGCAGTGCCCCGAGTAGCAACCATCCCCAGATAACATCTGAGAGAGCCGCAGTCTCCAGCAGAAGGCGCCTCGGCGGTGGCCTCATCCAGCAGGGGGTGTTAAATCGCTCCCACATAAATTCTGGGGATCGAAACACATTAACTGGAGTAATAATGGCCTTCTGTCAACTGTCACACTGCAACAATCCAGTACTTCGGAGAGGCTGCTCAACAGGATGAGAGAGAGACATTCACTGCCTCTTAGAGAGAGAGAAAGCATAAAGAGAGGCAGGAGAGAAGTTGAGGCGACAGAGGAGAGGAAAAGAGAGGGAGGGAGGGAGGGAAGAAGAGAAGGAGGGAGGGAGCAGAGCTGGAGTCTGGCTGAAGGCTGCTTCTGCGGCCAGATGTGAAGCTTAGCAAGCAGCTTCAGTTCTCCTCACGAGTCTTTTTTTCTGGGATTTTAACCTTCTGCTCGGTCAAATCTGCTCTGGATATTTTAAAGGAAAAATGTATGAGCGCCACAAGCGGAGGTACAGCCTCTGTGCCAAAGGAGAGAGAGCTGTAGACGTGGTTTTGATAAAGGTAGGTCACTAAAGCGCACTCACAAACAAAAGTTGTTTGGTGTTGTATCTGCTGCTGTTACAGTTGTTTGACCTGAAGCTTTGAAAACACGGATGTTCGGGGCATCAGACGGATAAAAAGTCATAGAAGTCAAAGCAGGAGCGATAAAAGCTGAACTCAGATCCTGAGATTTACCAGAAAAAGAGGCTTTCACATGAAAATCAGAGTTTCCTTTAAGCTCCTCTGGTTTTTTTTTTTTTTTTTTCTTTTTTCTTTTTTGAAAGGGAGAGTCAGTCTTATTCTGAAAAGCTGTCCAGGAAAACGTTCTTTCCAAAGTAAAACATAATCATAACCATCACAGAGTGCTTCAGCGTGCTTCAGCAGACCTGCAGTCGTCTGCCAGGCACGCTGTGAGGGGTTTCTCTGTGTTGCACCCTGGGAGATGATTGCATGGTTGTTGATAGTGGCCCTCCAGACGCAGAGTGCTGATTATTTTGGGGTGGAGTGTGGTTTCTTTGGACGTACGCTGAAACACCGACACATATGCCTACGCTCGGCCCTTCTCCGTGCAGCAGCTGCCCATGAAACTTAATGAGGCTCAGACAGTTTAAGGTCTTTCTGGGGTTATTTGGTCGAGGAACTACGGAGCTGAAACAGAATACAAGTCTGCTGATGTTCCTTCAGTGACGCCGGAAAAATGAGTGCTCCTCCTCTCGGAGGTCCTGTTACTGTACCATAAAGGTTCAATGTCAAACGGTTTACACTGAGTGTTCAGGAGGATTTTTCTAAATGGGATCTTTTATAGCTCCCAAAAGTTTTCCTATTTAAAGCCTGAATGGCGGTTTTCCCTTCACTACACATACAGAAGCCTTTACAACATGTTTTTTTTTTTTTTTCCAGGGAGTTTTTCTTGTCGTCGGTCTTGATTGGTGTCGTGTCTGTTTTTTATTAAACTTAAAAAAAGAAGCAAACCAGTGAATCTGCTTCGAACTATAAAGGAGACAAAAGCGTCAGAATGAAGACTAAACTTTATATTGCCAACAAAACCAGACAGATTAAACTCTGGCCAATGACTCAAAAAGGAAATAATTCCCATTTAGTGGATGAGTGTTCAGTGCAGTTGGTGAGTCCTGCAGTGATAAACACAGACTGACAGCCGGACTGTTTAATATAAAACTGTTTAATAATAAACGATGAACTCCACCACCGTGGATTTGTCTGCTGAATGTGACATCTACAGGCAGAGTGGGAGGCACAAAGAGGAAAATATTTATGAAGTGGATTGCTCTGGTGTATGTAACACACCTCTTTAGCCTATTGTCACTTTCTAAACTTGCTCCTGATGTCAGCCTCTCTCTCTCTCTTTCTTTCTTTCTTTCTTTTTGTTATCCAAGAGGTGAAATAGCAAAGATGAGAGAGTGACTGTAAGAGAGAGAGAGAGAGAGAGGAAGAGATATGACGGTGTGGGAAAAAGGCAGCGTTGGACTAACGGTTTCCTATGGCTTCAGATGGAAACAGGCTTCGGGCCAAATGACTTCATTCCAGCCAGCGTTTCACATCCCAGCATCTCTCCTGGCCTTGAGTCACAGAACACATCATCACTCTACTTACAGAGTTCAGTTATTGCGAATCGGCCTTCAAACGAACTAATATGCTGCTGTAATATGTACAAACACGTTCGGTTCAGCAAGTAGACGGCAGAAGATGTCAAATCAAATCATCGTGTCCTTTTTTGGGCGACGTTAGACATCTGCCGTGTGACGGTTAGAAAAACTGGAGAACTCAGGGTCGGCTCTTGTTGCAGTTCTAGTTGTCTGTGACCTCTGACCTCTGAGATGACAGAGGAGGAGACGCTTCATATTTCAGAACCGGTGCAACAGTTGGGTCACAGTTGAACTCAGAGGGCTGTCCGACAGAGAGTATCTTCGCCCTCAGGTCTGCCACCAGGCACCCTCAGGGATCCAATGATGTGTGAATATCTGAGTGGAAACAGTCGTTCAATCGGCCGTGGCATCCTTCAACGCTGTGGAACCTCTTTGGCCGCCTGCCTGCTCAGAAACAAGGAAGCAGTCCAGCTCCGGCCGGCCTGTCTTTTTATTTTTAAACCAGATGTGTTTTTACTGGGTACAGTTTAGATTCCCCCGACGCTACAAATATGCGCCGGGCCGTTCTGAGTCCAGGGTACCAGGTTTCAGGGGGAGGGGAGACCGGTTCCTTCGCTCGCTGGCTGACTGGTTGAATGAGCGGCCGCCCGACTGGCTGTCATCTTGTTCATCTTGGCTCAGATCGGACCAAACACATTCACCAGCTCATTGATCTCTCACTACATGTCCAACCTCAGTTTTCCCCTTTTTACCCTTCATGCTTCCTTCAGGAAAAATAAACACTGTCTGTTTTCAGTGCCGTAACTCCGCCCTCGTGTGACACCGTCGGGATAACTGGTACAGATAAGTGATTGATGACTTTTTCCCTCCCTTTTTGAGTCTGATACTGGATTTTGGATAATGACGGTTTCTTGCCAAGAGCGTCAGCCATTTTTGTTGTGTTAGAGTGCAGTCTGAGCGGTGCTGCCTCTGCGGGGCAGATTGGACGGCTTGGTGGCGAGTCGGCGTTGGAAAGTAACGGGCCATTCAGTCCAGGGCTAGCTAGTTAGCGTCACAACATTGTTGTTTCTGTCCGAACCCAAACCCCGGTCCAAAAAGAGTAGTTACTGAGCCTAACCCGAACCTGACAGACATGTGATCTGCACCAGATCTGAGTTTGTGTTGCCCTGCTGTGTTGGTTTGTGAGCCGGAGTTTGTAATATCACTGTCGTCATCTTGATCTTTTTGAAACCAGAAGAAACCCAGTTTGGAAGGGGGGACCGAGGGGTATCTGACCTGTTCTGTACTCTGTCGTGGTTTCATATCCGGCTTTACGGTTTTTCTTCCTCTAAATAAAAAGAACACCATTTTGCACTAAAGGCTCAAACTGCTTCTTTAGATCATAAACTTGTGACGAAAACATTTTCTGAGCGAATAGATCAAGTGAGAAGTAGGTACATTTCCCATAGACTTCAATACAACCTGACTTGTTGCATGGCCAGAAGGTAAAATGCAGGTTTAAGGCTGTTCAGAGTGGATATGAGCTCAGAGTTGGCCGTCGGACCCAAACTTTTTTTATTTTGAATTTAAAACCTGGAGCGCCGGTGGTCCAGTGGTTTATAGCGCGTGCCATTTAATCACAGTGTCCCTGGTTTGAATCTGGCCAAGGACCGATGCTGCAGGCCATTCACCTCTCTCTCTGTTTCCTGTTGGTCTCTCTGAGTTTCTAAATAAAAATAAAGGCATAAAAGCCCAAAGATAAATCTTAAAAAAAAAAAAAGAAATACCAGCAAAACTTCACTGAGATTAACAATCTCATTTACTAAAAGTGTTCTGGCCAAAACGGCAGCAGAGGAAAGCAGAGAGCCATCTGTCAAAGCACCTCCACCCTGATGCATCTTCCTCCAACACCTTTAATCTCCATTTAAAAAGGTTTAAAGAGACCGACTCCCTGAAACATAAACTCTCCTGCAGGAGTTTCCAAGCTGCAGGCGCGACGTTTCTGAAACTCATTTTCAGACGCACTTTAGGGACATAAAGCAGATACACGACTTGGTTAGCACTTTAAAGGAACCTTTTCTTTTTGTCCAACTCCGTATCCATCCTCCAGCAGCTTATAGCGAAATTTAAATACCGATCCTTCAGGCGCCTTCAGGGACTCTCTGTACTTTCCATCGCTCAACTCAGCTCTCAGTTCTTCAAACTGAAGAGGCCTCTGGTTCGTCATTCATCCGTCCACCAGATAACACAAAGTGCAGCACCGGACACCACGAATAAAGGGAAGACACTGATCGGTTCATTGTTTGTGGTGATAGCAGGTCCTTCCACTCCCCAGGACAAGTATCCACTTCATAGCCCATTAGGCTAAGAGTTGAGCTCATTCTATAGTGTGTGCCAAAACACACAGGCAGCCCGGTAACACTCTATTAAAATACTTAAAGCTGCTGTTTCCTTCAGGATCCTCTCTGAACTTCTGCTGTCACTCTCCTCTTAGGACAAGTATCGCAGCCTTTTTGTAATTTGTTGAAATTGTATCACTTTTGCACACAACCCGTGCGTGCGTTTGTGTGTTTGTGTGTGTGCCGGTCTTTGTTTGTGTGTACTAGTTGTGTCTGTGTGTACTAGCACCCTCTGTTACTAGCTAATCTTTCCTCGTCAGCGTGTTTGTTCTCTCTCAGCGAGCTGTGTTTGATATGTGAACACAGCTGTGGGGGGGGGGGGGGCTGTGTGTGTGTGTGTGTGTCGACTGTGCGTGCAGCTGTGTGTGTCGGGTTTTGTCGCACGCACGTGAGGTTTGATGGGTGGAAAAAGCATAAGTGGGTGTTTGTGATTTGTCCGCACGCACGCAACACGATGGAGCTGCATGTTCACTGCGCCAGTTGGTATGCAAGTTTTTGTCAGTGCAGGAATGCAAAAGTGTGTGTGTGTGTGTGTGTGATCACAGTGGGCGCTTTGACAGACACACACAGACGCACACCCACACACACCCACAAACCACTCCCAGCCCAGGACAACAGCTCAGTGTTTCTGTGGGTCTCAGCAGGCTTGTCGATAACATGCAGTGGGGCGGTGGAGGGTTAGTTGTTTTGTAACTCTGCTCGGCCCCCTCGCCCCCAAAGCATTCTGGGAGGTTTGGACTCGGACTCGCTCTTCCTCCTCCATCTTAAGTCTTCCCCCAACTTGCCTCCTTTTATTTCTGCCTCTGCTCTGTTCTCCTTTCAAAAGCTTGATCTTCTTCATCTTCCTTCCCCTTTCTTGTGCAGCTCTGTGTGTTCAGGTTTCGCTTTAAGTCCACAGATTGTTTATTTGCTGCTTTTCTCTCTTTTTGTATGTTTGAACATTTCGATTAAAAAAAAAAAAAAAAAAAAAAAGCTCTTTGAGGTACCTGAGCTGCAGGACTGTGAACACTGAGCACTTTCACTTCTTCAAACAACTGATCCACTCAGTAACTGTCTGCCGTCTAACCTCACGTAGAGTCACAGTTTAGTTTGTGACTCCTTTTTCCTTTTTGTTGAATTTGAACCAACAACAAAAATGGTGCCAGTTTTTGAGCTTTACAGGTGCCGGTAGCTGGATTATCCAAGTTTCCGAGCTAAACTGCTGTCAAAGTGCTATCAAAGCTCTCACCATCGAATGACTTCAAATGAGTGTATTTCCTAAATTGTCAGACTAATTCTTTTAAATCGTGTTTTTTTTTTTTTTTTTACTTTTCTTCATTCACTGCGGAAGCTGAACACTGACTCACATCTGAGTGAATCTCTCATTTATACACTAAATGTTCCCTCGTTGCTCTTTCAGATTAAAGGTTGTGGCGTTTAGATTAGTGAGCTGTTTATACTACGTCTGGAGGTTCCCTCGTACAAATCTTTCTGAGCCGAGTTTGAAAGGCCGCGCTAAAGCCTGCTGATCTGAGCCGGGCTTAACCCGGGTTTACCGGGGGTTGGGGGTTAAACAGGGAAAATTAGGGATGGGAGGAAAACGAGCTACTGTAAGGAAGGAAGAAATAAACCATTCATGGAGGACACGCAATAAACATCTTCAAGGAAGTCGCATCCATTATCCGTGACGGCAGATTCAGCTGCAGCTCAGAAATCACTTGACCTCTGAAAAACAAAGACGCCTCTAACAACCAGTGGGCTTTTTTTTTTTTTTGTCTCTGCTGAGGAGCTTGTTGTTGCTTATCTGATTTCGTTAATAGATTTCTAATCTGTTATCTTGACGATGAGAGGCACATTCAAAGTCAGAGCTCGTCATCTTTATTTGCGTCTCGCTGATGGAGTTTATCACAACACAGTGAGTTCCTCTGTGAGCTTCGCTGCTTTGGCCAAACTCTTGAAGCTTTGGTGTTGCCTGTGAAGAGGAGGGGTGTGTGTCTGTGTGTGTGTGTGTGTGTGTGGCTTTGTAGCTAAAACCAGCTCTCTCTCTCTTTCTCTTTCTCCCATGCACACACACACAGCTGTTTTATAGACATTCAGACCACAGAGGAAGCAGCGCCCCAGCGTTGTGTGTTTACAGCCAACCTCAGATCTCTGACAGGCTGTGTGTGTCTGTGTGTGTGTGTGTGTGTGTTTGAGTTGGTGTCAGCATGACTGTTAGCTCTGAAGGCTGAAAACAGACTCAAGTTAGATCTTTCCAAACAGTTCCTTGTGGACACGGAGCTGTGAATGCACTTAATCCTGCTTTCCTAAAGAGTGACTTATCGTTGCCTCCCATCCTGTGTACGGAGCGACGCTTCCGAACAGACACGCTGGTCTGCATCATTATTTCTATGTGGGTGACAATCACATGTTGCTGCAGCTGATTCAGTGTCTTCCTGTTTCTCTGTAGATCCACCGAGACAGAGAGGCGTCGTTCCATCAGCCCTGCGAAGCTCCACACTCAGGTAAGAGTCACCGGCAGCGAATTAAGAAAATCCACACACGTTTTCTTTTGTAGGTGTTTTTTCTGCTTTATTTTTTTAACATAAGGTGATTTATGTGTTTTGCTTTCAGCCACGCTGCAAAGTTATTATTGCTATTTGTGACAAATGTGTGGCACTCGGTCATTTATGTGTTCCTGTTTATGCTGGAAGATGTTGTCTGGCTTGGTCTTATGAAGCCCGTCTGTTTGGAGCGATAACATTTATTCTTACATTCATCACAACAGCAGCTTAAAAACTTAGTTTGTCAGGTTTTTTTTTTTTTTTTTTTTAATTTGACATTAAAGCCCTCGGACATCTTTTATTTGGTCTGAAAAAACAAGATTTCATTGTCAGATAGCCTGTTAGTGTCAAAGAAATTTACAAATGCAACAACTGTGATCGGCTGTGTTTGTGTTTGTGTGACATTCAGGCCTTTTGTTGGTCAGCAGTTGAGATGTGGGTTGGATGGCAGATCTGCCTGTAACGTCGTCACTGATGGCACGTGGCTCACGAAAACCGGCCTTTGAAAATCTGATGAGGAGCAGGCGCACGTTTATTTTTGTTTGTTTAAATGTAGTTTCCCATAAAGACGGACTGTACACACACTGGAAGGGAAGAAAGATGTTTGTGATAGTGGGCAGACTGAGGCCAGTTCCCAGCAGGAGAATTACACCAATAAGACCTTTCACTGTGGCAGCATGGCGGCGTGGTCACCCCACAATAAGAAGGTCGCAGGTTTGGTTCCCAGTCCCCGTGTCTGCGTGGGTTTCCTCTGGGTACTCCGGTTTCTTCCCACCGTCTGAAGACATCATATTTAGGTTAACTGGTGACTCTGAATTGTCCGTAGGTCTGAATGTGAGTGTGAGTGTTTGTTGGTCTCTGTCTGTCTTTGTGTGTTGGCCCTGTGATGGACTGGAGACCTGTCCAGGGTGTATCCCGCCCCTCGCCCGAAACGTTGGCTGGGATTGGCTCCAGCACCCCCCACAACCCGGAAACGGAAAAGTGGCATAAGATGGATGGACCTTTCACTGTGCCATTTTTTGTGCTGCAGAGCGATGAGTTGATGAGCTGGACTCTGCCTGCTGGCTTATTGTTTGTGTCTCGTGCACATCAGGATATGTATTCACGCCGCAAGCATGGAAATGATGTGATGTATAATTTTTGCCAAACGCTCAGGGTGGTAACAGTTGGTGGTTTGCCAGTTGACCCTTTTTATGCTCCGTTTGACCCTCCAGAGATTTTGGAAGAGTCTCAGCATGATCAACAGAGCTAATTAACGTCGGGCGGCACAGGCAGCCGTTACAGACTCTCGGCTCTTTATGCTTTTTCTTACCGTTTCTGTTTTACTTCTTCATGAAAGTGTCAGCGGACTAAAAGTGAGCTAGTGGCTCTTTGAGGTGGTAGAGCTTAAATGTCAACACGCTGCTGCTTGTTTACCGTGTTAGTTTAGTGTCACACAAATACAAAGTACAGCTGAGACTGATGGTTTTGTTTTATGCCCAAGTATTGGACCAGCTGTCGATCGAATGCCTCTACAACATTTCATGGCTATCTGTTCAATATTTCCAATTTAAATTCCTTTATTAGTCCCACCATACAGTATAACTCAGACAGGTAGAGGACTATGTCAGGCTTCCTCGGGACGTGAATTTGAATATTAGTCGATATGTAGATATCTTTCACTCTGCTCTGAATTAAAGGACTGACCTGCTTCCTTTGTGGCTCAACACAACACAAGCTTTCCAGATTGTCTCCCACTCAGCAGTGAGGAAAGAAAGTGAAACCTTAAGATGAATTATAGATGTTGACGCATATAAAGTATATCTATGTCTGGGCAGCAGAAAGAGCAAGATAAGAAAAAAAAACAAAAAACCAAAGGATTCTTTGACCTCCATAAGATGAGACTGTGGACAGAGGCCGCTCTCAATAAAGAAAGAGCCAAAAGATTGATGAGCCGGATCGGGCCGAGAACAAACCGCCTTCTATTTTTGTGGAAAACAAATGAAACGTCCTCCGGTTAGATGGAGAGGAAGAGAAAAAAGAGGTGGGAATCAATGCAATGAAGAAATACTCGGGAAACACAGGAAACACAAAGGTGGAGAGAGAAAGATAAAGACAAAAAAAAAAAAAAAAAAAGGGAGCCATGTCAAACGGAAGTAAAATGGAAGCGCGTTTGAGGGTGGGATTTCCTGTGCAGCAGCTGGAACACGTCAACATCACTTCCCTTTTGGTGGAAATGCATCTCCCTCCCTTCGTTGAACCCACCTGACTCCTTCAGCCTCTTCTTCTTTGAGTCTGGAGAGAGACGGCAGAAACAGCAGCAGGAAACTGACTGACTTCTGTTAAATCTGCCGTCCAGCTGATAAACTTTACATTTCTGAATTCAGCTCCTGATTCATTTCTGCTTAATTTACTTCCATGAAGTGTCTCAGTAATGAAGTATTCCGGCTCAGTGTCTCAGCAGTTTCTCGATGGATGTCCTTTAGATTTTGGAAACACTCCCACAATCCACTGAGTGGTGAGCTGAAGCACTTCAGCCACAAGTCCAAGCAGGTTAAATATCTGAATAACGAACAACAGTTTGTGTTTTATCCTAACTGTCAAACATTAACATGACATTTATATACATATCTACATTTACTAAAATACTGATTTGACAGAAAACTGTGAATCCAAGCTTACTAGTGAGGCAGGAAGTCGACCTTTTGTTCAAGGTCATTGGCCTGACTTGTTGGGAAAGTGACTTCCAGGTCAAGATCGGCCCAGGAGACTTCAGAGTCGACCCAGAGCAGATCTGGGTCACCGCTGATCCCGATCGAGCAGCCAGTTCTCTCTTGAATGTTTTATGTGCGTGTTCATATAAAAATAGTCATACAGGATACATCCTGAAGCTCACAGCGGAGGAGAACATGGCGGGAGCAGTCTTCCCACTGACTGAACACGAGGGCAGCTCCGTCTTAAACCTCAGACTGCGTTTGTTATGTTACATGTTCCATTTATCGCGGGGGGGGGGGGCCGTACCCTGTTTCTGCCCAGCTCCGTTCCACAACCCTCACTTACACAGGAGGAGACACGCTGGGTGTGCCATTGGCTCAAGGCAAAAATAATACAGTGAGGAAACAAAGATATAGGATTAAATCAAAGTGAAGGTTTAAATTATAGTTTGGTTAAGTATGCAGGGAGGACAGCGGAGGACTGAGGCCGTGCATCAGCAGCCTCTTGGCGAAATAAACAAACAGCTTTTCAAATTTTTTTTTTATGGTGATTGTTTCATTTAGCAAAAACTACGACAGTGAACAGCACGAGGTGACATGACGGCTGCTTATCGGCTCACTCGGTTCACCCTGTAATTCTGGTAACCGAGGCCTCTCCTGCCCGGACTGCTGTTAGACCTCGCCGTTCCACATTTCCTCCATTTGGCGGCTGTGCTTTGGACACTTTCGATGCTTTTTTTTTTTTTGTGTAGCGTCGGCTCAGATCTCTGTATCGACACGGTCCCTGTCCCTGATCTCTGTGCGTTTCTGTGAGGACCCACAGTGCTCCCAAATCAGGTTGTGTCAGCTGCATCCTGGTGAAGGAACACCTAAAGAAAAAAGATGAAGTGTCTGAATACTTTTGTCAAGGTGATATTAACGTTGGATAAAAATTCCTGGCTGTGGTTCAGGACGCAGAGCGAGTCCTGCACTAATCAGAAGGCCGGCGGTTTGATTCCCGGCTCCTCCAGTCTGCGTGGTTGAGCGTCCTTGGGAAATATACTGGATTTGGTCTGAGGGTTGGTCCATCAGTGTCTGAATGCGGCTTTGGCTGTAAAACTAGAAAAGTCCTCTATGGGAGCAGTCCAACTTTATCATCCTGAGGCAGCGAGTGTCAGTTTTTGTTTGTCCTTTTTAATTTAAGCATGAAAATACACACACGATGAAATGAGAATAGACGGACGAGGTCTGAATACTTTCTGGAGGCGCAACAGGAAGCGCTCTGCTTCTTTACACAACAAGAAAAATGTGTGTTGCTGCAGCACAGTTTGTGTCCCGAGTGGCCGACTCAGTGGATCTGCAAGAAGTCGGCACATTTTCACAATTTCTGCAGATTTAACACAACATGCTCTCAGAAAACACAGGCCGAGGAAATAAAATATGATTTTATCTATAAGTGCTGATATTATCTGCAGGGAAAACACTTAAAGTATCCTCGGGGGCGACTTGTCTTCACTAACAGTATGAAAATGTGCAGAGAGGAGTGTTATGAGACGGAGCGACCGGATGGATACTTTTTATTTTTGGATCATATCTCGTTTACAATTTTTCCTCTGTCGCAATCATCTAACAAAACACGCTGCTCCTCCTGAATCCTGCTCGCCTTCATCTTTCTCTTCCAAACATGTTGAACAAACAAAAACAACAACAACAACACTCGCTGTTTGAAGGGCATTAACGTGGAAACACCTGAGCTGCGAACAGTGACGTCGCTCTAGGTCAGATCATTGAAAAGCTGAAGCTTCTTATTTTATTGTTTGTTTGTTTTTCTGCAGTTGCCCTCGTTTGGCTTTTCAAAGTAAAAGTCAAAAGGATGGTAACAAATATTGTGAATATGATGTCGACAGTTGTCTGAACTGACTCACATCAACGAGCGACCTCACCCAACCACCGATTCACCAGAGGACTTTACACCTGTTCTTTGTGTGTGTGTGTGTGTGTGAGTGTGTGTGTGTGAGTGTGTGTGAGTGTGTGTGTGTTTGTGTGTGTTTGTTTGTGTGTGTGTGTGTGTGTGTGTGTGTGTGTGTGTGTGTGTGTGTGAGTGTGTGTGTGTGTTTAGAAGAAAGGGAGAGAGACAGCTGTCAAAGCTCACAGTCCCCTGCTAGTTTTGGTGGACAGGTGTGAGGGGGTGGAGTCTGAGAAAAACTCCCAGCATCCCCTCTGGTCACCATAACCTCTCTTCCCTCCAACACACACACACACACACACACACACACTCACACATTTACATTTTGGTAAGTCTCCATCCGCAGAGGAACAAAGAACAAATGACCTACAAAAGGCTGAAATGTCTTTTGCATTAACCTCCGCGGCCACGCTGGTGGAGGTTAAGCTACGCTGCAGCTCTGTAGTCAAAGGTCGGTGGTTTTCACGTTTGACCGGGATATTATCCACCGTGCTGTTTCTGATGAAGCCCACAGTCTATTATAAGATAACAAATGTGTGCCTGTGTGCGCAGCACTCATTCTGCTGGACTGCAGCAATTAAACTTGTGACCTTCGTTGTGCAGAGGGAGAAGAAAACAGAACTAATCCTCCGTTTGTCATATTGTGGTCGACGGAGCACCATGTTTACATCCATTACACTTCTGATCACAGAATTCAGAATTCACAGTCAAAGATTATGTCAGCGCGTTTATTTGCTCTTTCGAGCTCTGTAATTAAAAATGATTGATACTTTACAGCGTCAGCTCTCGAATCTGTGCATCAATGAGTTTTAATTCCAGTCAGATATTAAAAGAGCTGATTAGTTCGGTGTCTTAATTAGTGAGATCATCTCGGATTGCATGTGGAAATCGTTTGGATGCAGTGAGTCTCTGCATCGAGGTTGCACCCATGCAGCGTAACGGCGGACTGTAATGTCTGGTTCAGTGATGAACCCCTCCCACTGCAAAACCCCATCCCACCCCCCGATGGCCCCCTTCCCCAGAACAGCTGACTTGAGCTGAATTTTGGAGCCTCAGGATTCCCCGAGCAGCTCTTAACTGAAGCCCACACAGACGGTAACGTGATGCTGCAGGACCTGTTCTGCTGCTTTAGGAAGAAAAGGAAAAAGCTAAAGAATCTGTTTATCCACCGTCTGCAGAAAGTCGGCACAGTTTACTGTACAACAAAAAAGAAATACTAATCGACAATTCTTATAAAAAAAAAACACAGAATGAAGAAATAAAAGTGTAAAAGGGAAAAATAAATACAGTTTTATGTCAAAGTGCTGATATCATCTGCAGGAGAAAACACCTAAAGTAGCTACAATGACAACTCATCTCAGCTAACGGGCTGAAAATGTGCAGAGGGGAGTGTTTTGAGAGAGCCAGGCCTGATGGATATTTTATCACGTCTATTATTTTGCACCATATTCATCCTCCAAACTGGATGATTTTTTTTTTATATTTTTTTTTTAACCATACCTACTTTTAAATTTTTTCTGCTGCTGCACTCGTCCAACTGAATCCTGGCCGGCTTCCCTTTTCTTCTCCGACACTCAGAAATTCCTGCCACGGCTGTTGTGGAATGCAACGCCTCACCGCAGAGAGTTAAGTGTCTCATTTTGTCCAATTAGCCAAAAATTCAGATCATCGAGCACTCAGACTGTATCCAACACACACATACAGCACATACATGCACAACTGGAACTTCCTCTCGTTCACATGAGCGCAGGGAATGTAAAAATGTTCCTGAGGGATGGAGAATAACTTCCGCTTTTCAGGCAGAAATAGACATGATGCAAAATAACAAACTGGGCGGATGATCTCATCCAGTTGCTCTTGGCAGCCGGCTAAAGTAAGCCGACTGGTATACATTTGTGGCAGGGCACAATCTTCCTCTTTTAGTTTGCTCTGGGATGTTATCTGTTCATGTCCTTACATGTACAAAAAAATTGAAGCAACACAACCGCGTTGCACAAGAAGTGTTGCTCTGTGTTCTGACAAAAGGGCGGATTGCTTGTTATTCAGCCAGCTCTTGGTGGATTTCAGGCTGCTGAGGGTTTAGCTGCTGCTGCGTCGTGAATGTATGAAATACAGTGGATCAATAGCTTTGATCCAGTTTGGAAAGTGACTGACTTGGAGGCTGACGTCTGCAGACGCTGGGCCTCAAACTGTCTCCATGATATCTGTTATTGCTGCTGTGAAGTGAAGGGATTACGACCTCTAACTCTACAGCTAATACAGAAGGCTGCACAGGCTCCTCTGAAACATCAGTGTCCGACTGGCCTCGGGTTGACTAATGGTAGATGCTGCTCTGTCATGAAAACCATTTCTCTGCACTCTTGGTGGCGTCAATAGCATTTTCAGTTGTCATTTTCTCTAAGTGAGATCTTCTGCCCTTTTGAAAAACACACAAACACTAATTGTTTGTCTCTGCAGACAGCTTTAGAGCGGACAGGCGGCCATTGATCCGCCGGGCTTTTCACACCTTCTCAGATTCTCAAAAGTGTTTTCACTGATGTCTAACAGACCTGCGTGTGTTTTAGAGCCGGGGTCAAACACAGATTGTTTTGGAAACATCATGTTTTTCACTTTAACAGCTGAGTGTTCAGTTAAAGCAGTATTAGGGCTGAATGAGACTTAAATCACGCAGACAGAGTGTTTTGCTGACAGCATTATTATCTTTGTGTTACTTTTTCTGACAGTTCCAGTGAAATCGTTTTCCATTTTATGTTGCTGCTTCGCCGATCTGTATCTAATTGTTATTTTTTCGTGTCTTTCAGGATCCTCGCAATCCTCAACGTTCCCCAGTTTGCCCAGTAGGACCAGCAGAACCACCAGCTGTCCCTCCACCGTTCACAGAGATTCTGGGAGCGACACAGAAAGCTTCCTGAGCGTAGAGCCCGGATATGACAGCATCTTCAGAAAGGTAGCTGTCTGTAGCTGGACGCACAACCAGGACTACACCGTCCTCACAACCCGGGGAAATAACACAATCCACTGTCGTCGTGTCCTTCAACAGTTCACTCAGATTATTCTGGTTTGTTTACGTGGCGGTTTAAAAAATCAAAAGGTCCGTTCACGTGGTGCCGGATCAGTTTTAACCGGCTCGTTCATTCATCCATCCATCCTCTACCTCTGATCTGATCTCTGGAGCCAATCCCAGCTCACTCTGGTGCGAGGGGCGGGGCCACCCTGGACAGGTCTCCAGTCCTTCACAGAGACAGACAGAGACCAACAATTTAGAGTCACCAATGAACCCAAACATGACGTCTTTGGAGACTCCACACAGAAAGGCCCCAGGCCTTTCTGTTATGGGGCAGCAGCGCTAACCACTACGCCGCCGTGCTGTTAACCGGCTCGTTGCACCCAATAAATAAATGTAAAAAACAAGAGGACGTATTCTATATTCTTTAATTCAGCTCTTCTGGCTGCAGCCCAATGTGCAGCATCCTCATGTGGAGCAGAGAGAAAATATTTTGTGTTTGCCCCTGCAACGAGTCCTGTAGGGATTATATGCTATAAATGAAGTAGCTGTTTTGTCAGTCTGTGCTTGGCTTTTTTATTTATCAGCACCCAAGGCTGAGATGATAAACATTTACTAAGCATCTTTTTAAGCCGGTAGCCGTGCTGCACTGCTGGGGAAGCTGCTGTCACTCCGCTGCTATTGAAAGTCTGTTTGAAGCCGACGGCCCTTTGGTTAAAGTTGAAATACTTTTATTCCTTCACTTTCTGCTGTGTTCGGCACTTCAAACAGCTGATGGTAAAGCGAACGGTGCGTCCATTTTGTTGTACAGAACATTGGGAAGTGTAGGTGTGGGGAATATCGGCATCCTGGGAGTTGACGGTACGATGTCGGGGTGAGGACGGACAGGGATTGGCCAAAATGTCCCCATGAAGTCAGCAAGCTACGGTTCCAAATATCGACCACGGCAGCTAAATACTGAAAGCTTGAAGGTTGTGGCATTGATGACACGTCAGTCAAACGTGTCCTCGTGCCTTTGAGCAAGACATTATAACTTTAAACGCTCACCAGTTAGTCACTAAGTAATGAGCAGCACTCCAAAACTCTTCTCCAAACTCTGAAGCTAAAATCATGTGACCCACACACACACCCACACACACACACACACACATATAAAAACTCATGCACTCTCTCACTCCCGGAGGAAGTTGTGTGCACAGCATAAAATAGATCTTTCATTCCCGGCTCTGTCAACAGAAGCAGCTCTGTGCTCGGCTCTCACGCTGCAGCTGGCTGCACAATAGGCCCAGTTAAAGCTCACACCTACAAATTAGCTCTAAACGGACTATCACAAGCCCGCGTGTGTGTGTGTGTGTGTGTGTGTGTGTGCGTGCATGAGTGCTTTCCCACCAAGCCCAGAACACAGCACGTTTACCACCACTATTTGTTTTCATAGTTTTATTCATTGCTTATATTACAGACCTGTCAGAGCAGTCGAGGACAATACAAGCAGCTCCGGCCTGTCTGGCCTTCCCCACCACCAGATTTAGCATTTTCTCATCGGGACAGATTCATATTAGTTAACAAATGTATCAACTCAAGTCCTGCAGTGTTGATGCATAAACCTCGACTGGACTATAGATTCAGTATTTTCAAAACATTTTCCTGGGAAAGGTTTGTTTTCACAAGGTAGCCATCTTTTATTGGTGCTTGTTTTAATGTCAGTGTTGCTATAAAGCGGCTCGTTATCCCTAAGCCTTGCCATTTGGTCCTCATTATATCCCATTCCTGTGGGTTAACCAGCTCTTCCAGCATTCTTTAAATTCATCCCTTGCTCCAGTTTAGAAAGTGATGTGAAGGGGTGTCATGTATAAGGTGGGTAAGAAACAGGGATCTCTCTCCTCTGTTTAGTTCCTTATCAAAACATCTGATTAAAATTCTTATCTCCCATCATGTGTGGTTCTCTATAACTCAACATTTGAGTTCAGTCCTTGTTGACTTAATGGAGCTGTTATGGTGGCCCGTGATAAACCATCACGCTGACAGTATTTATTTATTTTTTTTATGTCTGCAGAGCGATGAACCAGTGACGGGAGCAGACAGCGCCAGCGAGGTTTCCGTCTCCTGCTCCTCCACAGACGACACGGCCAGCGTCGGGCCGTCCAGTTCCAGTCCGGAGGGCAGCCAGGGCCTGGGCTGCAGCTGGAGCCCGGAGGAGGGCGTCCAACCTGGCGCCGCTCCGTCAGCGGGACTGGATGCAGCAGCAGCTGCAGGAGAAGCCGAGGAAGAGGCCAAAGACAGAGTGACGGAGGTGCCGCGACACTCGTGTCTCCTCCGAAACAGCATCCGCTCCCTGTCGCCTCTTCGCCGCCACAGCTGGGGTCCCGGAAAGAACAACGGCGGAGACGCAGAGATGAACCAGAGGAGGTGAGCCTGTGGATCACATTCTTTTAGATGAAGAACCTCTAATCATAATTCGGATCAAACTGAAAGAGTGACATCAGCTGCTTGTGTTTGCCTGCTGATGTGTGCAGATGTCAGTATTATTAGAGCTCACTGACGTCAGTCTCTCTGTGCCATGTTAAGTTTTTTCCTCCTCCTGCTGTGACCAGCTGTGCTGCCATTTGTCTGGTGTTGGTAGGAAGCTACCAAAACTACACACACCCACACAGACGGATACACACCTTGACTCAAACACATGCACGACCACTGGAAGCCACGGCGTCATGACCCCTCATCAGATTCTGATTCACACCTTTGTTGACGATGTTAATAGAGACGAAGTGTTCTGTGTGAGAAAAGCTGCCGCTCATTTTTATGACGTTCAGCTGAAGGAGGAACAGCCTTTCTTTACACTGGAACTAATAACAGAGAGGAGGGATGTTTCTAATCACGCATTTCCCTGTCAGTGAAACAAAAATGGAAAATGTGGACTAGTGAACTGGTTCAAAAGGAGGAAAACACAACAGTGAGCAGCGTTACCTTCAGTGTCGGGTCAACAACGTTTTGTTGGTTTGCAGTTAGTTTACTTAGATGTTATCTAAAATACTTGAAACCTTGCTTGTTTACGGCCGGCGTGTTAATGTAGAGAGTTAAAATCATCATTAATAAATAAACATGAATAAGATATGAATCATTAGATTAACCAACCAGAACTTCTGCTGGATGTTTAGTCGTCAACTTACTGAGCTGAGGGATCAGTTTTTATATAAACATGATCTGGGGCTAATCAGGCAGCTGGAGAAGTTTCCAAAGTCGAGAAGGAAGAGTGATGATGGAAAAATGTGGATGCTGTGAGTATAGAGGCCGTAGTTTCTGGGACAATACACCCACACAGTGAAAAATCAATACAGTAAGAGTTAATCAGCGAGACAAAGACGTGCTCTCCTTCGGCTGTTCAGTAAGATTTTTAAGGAAATAATTTGACATTTTGGGAGATGGGCTTCTTTGCCTTTCTTGCCAAGATGGAAATGAGAAGGTCACGTCTCCACAAATCTGAAGCTGCTGCTGCTGGCGGCCAATTACCTGAGTTCAACACAAAGAGGGTAAACAGCAGCAGACAGCCGGGTCCGTCTCACACTTCAGCTTCTTCTTTAAATCCACAGAAAAGCTGTAAAAAAACGCAGGACAGCGTTGAGCACAGGACTTTTGTCATGACACAACCCCCCTTTACATACATGTGTGTATATACAGTCTGTGTGTGTGTGTGTGTTTAGATGATTCCTCCTGTTTTCTAGTGATTACTGTACGCTGAGCTAAGTTTCCCGGCTCAGCATCACATCGAAAAGGGACAAACACGAGCGTGGTATCAATTTTCTCATCTAACTCAACATTTGGCAGGAAAGCAAGAAAAAGAAAACAGAAAGTGTATTTTCAAAAACAACCCCAAAAAAGTCCGTCCCTTTAAGATCATCACTCTGAACGAATGTCACTGTTATTGATCCAACATGGTGGCGTGAGATTTATACACAGACAGAGTGGATGTGCGGCCGACTATAAAAAGATAATGGAGGCCTAGTTAAGGAAGACAGTTCATTCATTCATTCATCATGCTCTTATTGACCTGCCCCCTCCCCCATACCCCAACTCATCTCACCTGTCATATACCACTTCCTGTTTCTGTCTCATCCATCACCTCCAGCTCCATCCGTAGTCCCGGCGAGGGGAAGCCGACCTTTCACAGGAGAAGGTACCGACACATCACATTCATCAGCTCACGCATTGTAAAGCCTGACTTGTTGCTAGGCGATGTGCAATGACAAAAATTAATGTAGGTGTAGTCTTTCTGTGGCCTTTCCCACTTATTAATGTATGCTTGCTGGACTGCCGCTGCGTTGTGCCCCCTCCCCGCAGGCTGCCGCGCTGAACAATGTTGCTCTCGGAATGTGCAAGAAATACTGAGGCGAATAGATGGTTGAGACACACTGGTGTTTTGTGTTGCAGTGGTAATAACAAACAGCCGCACAGAGAGAGGGAAGAGGGGAGTTTAGCTCTGCAGGCTCACAGGACTGTATTGGCCAGAGATTGAGAACAGGGTTTTGTTGTTTTGGGGTTTTTTTGTCTCTTTATTTTATTTTATTTTATTTTTTTGTATATTAGTTCCTGCAGGGAGTGAAAACACATCAGAGGGATTTTGAATTCAGTCCTGGAAGAGACGGCGTGTCATAGCAACGACAACAGGATGGAAGTCTTGCTTGTGTCCTGAATTTCTCCGGAAACAGGAACAGCTCTATTGACTGTATGAAAAGCAGAATGAGAGTGTGGAGGCAGCAGTGTGGAAGGAAGCGGCGTCACCCGCCATCCACAGATTTTCAGCTGCCATGGAGATGAGATGTTTCAGTAGTTTTAGGCTAATGATGGTGTCAAAAAACAAAGAACTGGTGTAGTTTCATTCTTACAAGCAAAATGCTGTTTTCAGGCTTCAGCTTTCTGCTGGAGGAGACTAGAGACCAGAATGAGACACTAAAACCAGATCAGTACAGGCAGCAGTCGAGTCGGTGAGAAAGAGGTCAAACAGGCCAGTCAGTGATTTCTTTAATATTTTTTACGTTGATCTTTTGTAATATTTTGATGTCAGACTGATTCTTACGGAGGGTTCGGGTTATTTTCTGCTGAAGTAGCTGAAGTATTATTGAGATTTGAACAGTTTATTCTACCGGAGAACTTTTTAGAGTTTTACCTCTTTACCTTTTTACCTATAGATTCTCCTGTGGCCAATACATCGTACCTTAAATATTTATTTGTTGCTTCGGATCTAACAGCAAAAAGCTATGAAGGAAACTAACATCCGCTGCCTCTTCTTTGACCTGGCTCACAGCGCCTTCAGTAACTTGGCTGCTCTAACAATTCTGCGCTTCTGAAAAACAGCTTCAAGCTTATTTACCGGCCAGCTATCGATGTTCCGATAACACGGCAGCAGGAAATAAACTCGAACACAATTCCAGTCTTTCTGTGTAAAACGCTCTGTTGTACAGTTACTGTGGACGTCTCCCATCCTCTGCTGTCTGCATCACATTTCCCATCATCCTCCATTCTCCTGACTAACCCCTCCACCTCAAACTCTGTTAGCCTCAGCTGGTGCCCTCCTGATGCTCCTCACAGCCGTGTTGTGGAAGTTGTTAGGTCCTTCAGGTACTGTGTGTGTGTGTGTGTGTGTGTGTGTGTGTGTGTGTGTGTGCTGTTGTGTCTTTGTCTTGCAAAGAGAAGTTGACCTACCTTGATTTGAGTGAGCTGCACAATTTGCATTTGTCGTTGTTGTGGGTGTGTAACCTGATTGTGTGTAAATGCTCCGACCAGTCAGTCGATAACTTCCTGCTGGTGTTATTCACGTTTGTCTGCCGGGCTGGCGGGTGGGGAAGTCTGAGCAGGTTTATAGGAAAGTATGTAATAAGACGGGCAGGAAAGAGACCTTAAAATGACAAATATAGTCATCTACATTCACAGCCCTGAGGAGAGGTGAGTGCTGCTCCATCACTGGTCACTGATAATCACCCAGTCATGGTTCTTTTGGTCCGGTTTAGGTTAGGGATGTTTGAACGTGCTGACTGAAGATTTACTGGATAATGGAGTGCCATATAGACCCGAGGGCTGAAGATAAGAGAGATTTACTGTGGGAGCTTTAACTATCACAGAGTCTGTCCTGAAGCGGATAGAGCTGCAGCTGCGCAGCATAGCTCATCCTGAAATGTAGCTGTAGTTTTCTTCTCCATAATCATTGTATTGGATTTTTCAGGGCCTCTTATTTCCAGTCATAGATCGATGTAATAGGATTTGTAAATCACAGCTGCAGAGCTCTCTATGCTGATGTTGGAAATCATTTGCTGCTGCTTCAGCTGTAAATCTGCTCCGGAGCCCAGTGATAACTCAGCTGGCTAAACACTGTGCAAGACCAACTGTGTGTGTGTGTGTGTGCGCGCGCGCGCGTGTGTGTGTGTGTGCGTGTGTGTGTGCGTGTGTGTGTGCATACACGTCTCTCAACAGGTGCATGTGTGCATGTCTGTGCATGCCAGTTCAGTCCTTCACTTTGGTAGCCATCACCTTCTGTTTGTCCATGCAGCTATAGTCTGGAGGGGCTCAGTGGGGGGCCAGAGGAGCTGAGGGGCCCCCCCGTCCAGGGGCCCCGAATCCTGGAGCCTTTAAGGATGCCCCGACAGGACAGCGATGACAGGGGCTCACTGGTTTCTCTGACAGAGGAGCAGGAGGATCTGGGAGAGCACGGAAGACAACATGACCCGGTCAGCTAACGCACAAACACGCACACGCGGTCATCAAATTGTCGTTAAGATGTCATATCTTCATTCTGTGTCACAGTCGGCCCAGAGCGATCCTCAGAAACATCCTCAGCCGTGCACAAACATTCAGGGGCAAACTTGAAACTTTCCAGTTTGGGGATTAGTAAGATTTAATAACACGACTTTCCTCCGGCAGCTCGACTCCACTCTCATTGAATTCAAAACAAATTGTGGGCACACTGTCACAAATCATTTGTCTAGTTTCTCCTTTCTGGTTATTGTTCCTGTTTTCCTGTTTAGAGGCTGCTGATGTTTTGTTCCATGTCACATATTTACCTGCTTAACTGAACTTAAACCTCTTCCTGCAGAAATTGCGGCGGTATCGGCCTCTGAGAAACAGCTGCCCCCCCATGACTCTGCCGCTCACCAAGTCTGTATCGATGCTCGCCATCAGCCACAGAGACGTTGATGGTGAGAGTGAAGATAAGACACTTTTCTGCTTCATCTTCTGTGATCATGTTACAGTCTATCATCCAGCTTTGATGTGATCAGATGGTAAAAAGCACAAAATGAACGAGTCAGCGAAGGTTTAAAAATCTAAATGCACGATTCTAATATCAGTTCAAACTGTATTACCATACAACAATAGATCAGAAATCACTTTAAAATGTAAAATTAATCGTGTTTGCTCAGTAAGAATCCATGCAATGGAGGAGAAAAAGCTCCATGTGTAAATAGTATTATGTTGGCCAAAAAAAAAAAAAAAAAAATACAGGAATAAGTTCACCAGAGAGGTTCCTTTTTACGAAGCTGTCTATTTATAAGTCTTTTTAAGTTTCTCTTCATCTTGACACTTCCACTTCCCATCCCTCCCCCCGACTGCCTCTATGCAATCGCTTAAAAGATCTGTTCCTGCTCTGGTTCTTTCCTCCCTGCTGCCCTCAGCGGTGGGACGCCTGAGACGTAAGAGGCGAATTTCCTTCTCTTTCAACCTCTCCCCCATCCTCACCAAATCTAAGTCCCAGTTCACTTCCGGGGATTCTTCGTCTAGCGATGACGACGAGGACGATAACATAAGTGAGCGTTGTAGACGTAGCTGTGATGTCAGATCCCCGAACGCTAGCTGCTCCCTCCACAGGCGAGGCTGCCGTCACCCGTCACTGAAAGCCATGATGGCTTGTGATGCTGAAAAGGATCCAAGGTTGTGTTTTGAATGGGGGGGGCACATCTTCACAAACTAGTACTTAGCTGAGTGCCAAGATTTATGTCCCATCATATTCACACATCGCTGGAAGTGGCGTCTTTATACGCCCTCCCCGGAGATGTCACAAAGATTTCTGGAGCTGCTCGCACAGAAGAAAGTCGGCCGAGAGTCGCGCTGAAAAAATAAATTAGATACACATAATGGATTATATTGAATTTTATATGCAGCCTAAACTTTGCTGCGACCTTTGAGTTTTTACAGTTTGGCACCAGCTGAGTGCTCCCTGTAAGATTTATGCTTTTGCACATGAGCCTGAACACGACTGGATGCTGAAAGCCCCAAAGTTCAGATGCACCAAACTTTTCACAAGGAAGCTACTAATTACTGCTGATATTTAAGGCGCTCGCAGTGTGGATGTGCAATTAGAGTCTGCTCGTAGCAAACTCAGTGGCGTAGAAAAAAAAAACACCTTTCACCTAGGCAGCAGGCTTTATGTTAATAATCCCCGTAGACAGCATTAAATAAGACTTTGGCTTCTCCCATCCTCTGCCCAGCCCAGTATTTAGCCGACCTTTATTTAGATTAATCTTTGCTCTGTCTCTTTGCAACAAAATAATAAAGCAGAGAAATGAGCCAAACAGTGAGCTGATGGAGCCCTTTTCTACCTCCAGATAATGTGAGACTGTCACCTTTAGTCAAAGACACTCAGCCTTTCCCTCCCTTCTCTTATCTGTGAGATATTTCCATCAGTGTTCTTTATTTTCTCCGCTGTGTTTCTGGAAACGCTGGGAGGCCAAGACTTTGTCCTCATTATCCTGTTTTGGGTTTGACTTTCTGATGCAGAACAGGCGAGTCATGCTTTGCATATTTTTTGTGTTTCGGTGGAAATGGTTGTTAAGAGCGAGGCGGAGCAGTTCCTCAGAGAAGACTCACGCCTACGCTGTGCTGATATCAGTTTTAAATGCGTGATTTATTTTATTTAGATTAAAGCACAACTAAGACAGAGATTCATCGGTATCTAATACAGAGGACTAACAAACTAAGATAAAAAACATCATGGCCTCATGGCCTTCTGTGATAGGCTGACTAACCCAGACACAAAAGGAATTAAATGAAATTCTGTATGAAAACCACCATTTTTTTCCTGTATGTGAAATAAATACAGTCTTTGTATTTGGAGGGTTCATGAGGTTGTGTGTCTGTGAAGCCAGAGATTTTCTGGCATCAGCATCGAGCAGCCATAAATGGCACTGGATCTAAAGGCAGAGCTGGCTTCGGCTTTTGGCCTTTCTCGCTTGCCGCCTTCATCGCCGCCAGAGTCATTTTGTTGTCAGCTTCCACACACCTCCACCAGGGTAACTAGAGGTTAAGCGCTTTGCTCAAGGGCATTATTCTGCTCTCTTTCCTGTCCCCGTCGCCCAGACGTGAACTGACAGACGTCTGGTCTAAAGAAAGATGTTTTTTCAAGCATCAGATCAGAAAGGTCATTCAGTTACTTCAGGGGATCCAGGACACGGGGGCGAGTGTGAGTTTTTGCCTCTTTGAATAGCAACAGGAAGGACAGTTTCCACCTTAGACCACAAAAATAGTCAAGTTGAAAAAAAAAACAATCCTGTCCTATGTATACCGCCGTCCTACTGCTCACATCCTCTCTGGTTTCTTTTCCAGGTACGAGGTCGTTTTCCAGCACCTCCGGGTCGCTGGCATACAGGTCAGTCCACGCTTTTACGGGCCTATAAAGAAACCGTGTTTGAAGCAGAGTGTGAACGCGTACGGCTCACGTGTGCGGCTGTTTGTGGTTAAAACTGTGCGACTTTGTGTGTTCCAGTATATCGGAGGAGGAGCCTGGCCCTCTGCGGAGCGACACTGAGGGAAAGAGTGTGACGAAAGTCAGCCGGACCTTCAGCTACCTCAAGAACAAGATGTACAAAAAGACCAGGGTGAGGGGACGAGTTTTCAAATCAAATCAAATCAGATTTATTTATATAGCGCCAAATCATAACAAAGTTACATCAAGGCACTTTACATATAGAGCAGGTCTAGACCAAAGTCTTTATAAAATGAATTAAAGAGACCCAACAGATCCCCCGATGAGCAAGCACTTGGCGACAGTGGCAAGGAAAAACTTCCTTTAAGAGGCAGAAACCTCGGGCAGAACCAGGCTCAGGGGGGGCGGCCATCTGCCTCGACCGGTTGGGTTGAGAGAGGGAGAGTTTTCAATCCTAAAACTCTTTTCTGTTTACTATGCTTATAATATTCTGTTTACTGCACCGTTTCTCTGAGCGGCGCTCTTTATGTTTGGAGTGTGCTTCGTCAAAATTCGGCCTCCTCCTCCTGAAACATTTGTTCCTTGGAGCGAGGATGATTGAGCAGCAGGCAGCTTTCAGGCCTCTGCACACGCTCGGCCTGGAAGCTGCAACGAGCATCTTCCTCTGTTGGTCTGTGAGCAGCTCTGGTCCCACAGCTGGGGGGGGGGGGGGGGTGTTTTGCTTTAGGGCAAGTCGGTGTTTCTTGTAACTTCCCATCCTTTCAGATTTTCCCAGTATGTGCTTTTGAGCCCACAACGTTTTCTTGTCTCCGACATGAATCTGCGGTCAAAGTCATCTTTATTTTAAATACGGTGCAAAGCCAAGTGAGGCGATTGACCCAGAATGTGTCATATCTTATAAAAATGTTCTTGATCTCTCCCCCAGGATTTTTAGTGATGATAGCTTTGAATCGATTTCAATGACAACAGGTCTTTGAAATGGAATTATATGGAAATTCCTCAAAAAAGTGTCTTTAAAAAGTCTTAAATATAATTTACACAGGTCTTAAATATTTTATCTTGCCTGCCACAGACTTTAATGTTAGTTCTAAAATGTTTTTGTATCCAGCTGCAGGCTGTCAGGAGATTTTATACAGCTGTAAAGTAAAAATGGGATTGCTTTGCAACAGTAGACTGTGAAGGTAGCAGCAAGTCCCCTCCCTGCTGAATGAGTCTGTCCTTTTCAAATGCTTAATCCATGATATTATCATGCTTATCCATATTGTATGATACAATAATAAATCATTTAAGGCCGTAGCGGTTTTTCTATCATCCACGGTCAAACATTAAACAGCATTTTATTAAAAAAACTGTCTCCACGCTGACGTGGTGAACCCTGCATGTCGGTGTAAAAGACACAGAGGGGTGAACAGGAAGTAAAACAGGAAGGACAGAGTGAATTTTGGTTCTGTAATCTGTTCTCTGTCCTCAATCAGCGCTGCGCTTTTAAAGAGACAGAGTCCTCGAGCTGCTCGCCGCCTGTCAGTCAAAATCAATGATCACCTTCTGACAGAGCACGAGGCCGTTAACGAAGGTTTGATGGTCAAATTGGATCATGATGGCTGCAGAGATCTTCGTCATGGAATTATGGATTTCCTCCATAATTGATAATTGTATTCAGTGACTGGCCCCCTAAAAGTAAAACATTTACTTATTGAATTAAATTGAACAAGAAATTAACCAGCCAAATATCTGAATTCTTCTTATTATCGCTGTTTTGGGGTTCACTGCATTGATCCAGCTGCTGCACAGTTTCAAAAGTCTGACTGCTCTGCTGTAGTTTGTGCAGTGTTGTCATTGAGTCTGCACTAGAGCAAAGGATCATTGCAGAAATAGCACCTCCGGTAGCGAGCCAGCCATTTCCTCATCGCAGCGTCTCTGATGTAGCCTCTCTGCTGGTCGCAGCTTCATCCACAGTCAGGGATGGTGTGCAGGAGATTCACAGGGAGGCATGGATTCTCACTGAGATGGAAAGGCTGGATGGAGGTAGGCGAACACAGAGCTCTGGGTTTCCTGGGCACGTTGTGGAGAAGGAGAATGTCACAATATTAATGTTTAAAGCGGCAGGCGCTCCCCCCGGGCCAGGCTCTTTTTCAGGTGGAGCCATCTTTATGTTGTTTTACACTCGGACGTCAAGTTTAGATTTCACAAGTCTTTGCTTCCTCTGTTGTGGTTGCTTGCAGCTAAAAGAAGTCTTGGCTCTCTGTGTTTTAATAAGTTGAACAGTTTTTCAGATAGAAACAGGCTTATTGCTTACTGCAGTGACAAATACTTCTATCTTCCAGCTGTCAGTGTCTTTCACAGCTGTCAGGATGGTTGTTGTTGTTGCAGGAAGTGAGAGTGAACGTCTGTGGAACATGCCACGGACCAGTCAGCCTTTTGGTATCTTTAATTGTTTGGGGCCAACGAGGTCCAGTGTGTCAGAGCTCTGTGGTCCTCAAACCAAGAGGCCCAGGGCTGCCCGTTAAAACGAGCTGGAAACTCTATTTTCCCATTTCCTCTGGGTTTGGGTGGAGGCTCTGTGATGTAAATCCAAGAGAATAAGAGCTCTGTTCTTCTCTGCATCACATTTATGGGATTGTGATTCAGTGCGGCACGCAGAGATGACCAGCAGCTGAGGATGAGCTCGTCCATTAATGCAGAGGCAGCAGAAAGGCTGGCCTGTTACAGAAAGGTCAAAAATTAGATTCCCAGACAGTGTGTCTCCATCGGCAGTCACTCATCCTGCCGCGGAGTCGCTCCCTGCTCATTAATCAGAAGATGCTGCGAATGTGAGCTGAGAAAACATGTCATATGAAGATTAGCTATAAATTTGGTGACTGTTTGTGCTGCTTACTAACATCTCCGATATCATAACAACAGCCACAATCCTGTAATCCTGTAAGACTGACCGAGTCTTAGAAGGAAGATTCAACGTCTTAAAGTGGAAGCTGAAACAAAAACACACTGCTCTTAAAACGGCCCCCTGAACGAGACACTCTGTTGTCAGAATAAATAACCCAACACTTAATATGCAAAGCCCCCTCCTGCATAGTTCATCAGAGTAATAATGTCGCTCTGCTGGATTCAGATTGGAGTTTAAGGTAATCAGCCGGACAAATGCTTCAGATACTCTGTTGACGTCTGGTACATTAGTCCAGTTCATTTTTCTTCTAAACGTCTAATTGGCCTTAAAGTTAAAGTCGGTATTGATGTAAAGTTGGCCCGTGTCCTTAATAACCACCATCACTCCGTGTGTGCAGGAAAAGGAGCGAGAGAAAAGGGAGAAAGAGAAGGAGGGTAAGGAGAAGGACAAGAAGACGCTGAATGGTCATCTGTTCACGCCGGTCAGCTCGGGCCACTCGGCTCAGTGTTCCCAATGCAATAAGAGTTTCAGCGGCAAAGAGGCTTTCCACTGCACACGTACGTACCTTCGTGTTTTTTTTTAATTCTTTCTGTCTATCTTTCGCTCCAGGTTTTGCTCTTTCATTTGTTTCATTTCATTTCATTTCACTCCTGTTGCTTCGTGGCTAATCAAAGTCCATCAGGTGCTGCGATTCTTTATTAAAAGAATTCATCTCATGATAAATTCATGTCTAATCTGAAAATAGGCTGAATTCTCGGCTCTGAATCAAACGTTGCAGCGAGGGGGATTTAAAAAAAAAAAAAAAAAAAAAAAATGGAGCCATGAGCTCGGCAGTAGATGTATGTCATCGGGCATGAATTCGCTTCCTCTACAGGTTTAATCAGTGACATTAACATTTACGTGTAATTAAAACATTGAGCTTCATGATCCGGTCTGATAGTTGATCGCCGTCTTTGCTCGTGTAAAGCTTTAATGATTTGCTTTCACGCTGTGTTTCCACCTCAGAAAAGACCTGTCAGAAAACTTTGTATGCCTCGTGTGCTCTCCGTCGGCTCTTAGCTGTTAGATAAACCGGCCTCATCATCTGTATGAAGTGGTGAAACCCTCCGAGAGGGCGAGTTTGAAGCTTTTCAAAGCGTTTCACATTGTTTTCCACTGATGCCGCAGCAATAGCTCTAAAGAGGATGTAGTTTATTGCACAATCCTTTGGCGCAACCCCAGAAAGAGCCTAAAAAGGAGAAACCAGTTCTGCAACAGGTCAGAGCAGCACAGTGACCCGCTCAGTGGTCACAATCTGCCTCGCATACTTCGGACCGGCACAAAAACAGACTCTTGTCGTGTTCAGTCATTCTGCTTTGGGATTATTGGAACTACAGACGGTTCTGAGAGTGTTTTTTGTGTGTGTGTCTGTAGTGTTTGCTTTTTTTCCTTTTGGAGGATTGTACTCGCAGATGTCTGGCCGGTGTCCATTCTGCAGACAAATAACAGTTGATCCTTTGTCTCAGATTAGCTGGAATTAGTTGGAAATCCACAAAACACAGTAAAATACCCCATAAGGTGTTTTTTTTAAAGAGACAAATCATTTCAGGACTTTTACAATCCGCTCCCTTGTTTGATCCGTCACCTAACCCCGACCCAACAGCATGTTCTGAGGTCAGAGGTGGAAGTGAAAATGGAAGACATTGTACTTAGACACGGTTATTTTGTCACCCCTGGATTCGACTGTAAATGTGCTGATGTCATCCAAAGAGCAGCACACATAAGAACGGACGACCAGCCCAGAGTTTGTGGGTTTCACTTGTGCAACTCGTGTCTGTTTTGAGCTATTCTCCTCTGCCGTCTGGGAGACGGTTGTTCCTCTTGCTGCCTTTTTTCTGGTCGGCCACTTCGGCTGTTGGCCTGTTTGTTCACATGGCAGGTTAGAAAAGTGACCGAGAGCATTAGACGTAAACATCGCACGGCGGCTCCGAAAAGAAAACAGCAAAACTTTCCGGCCCCTCGACTGACTGAGGAGGATCGGGTTACAGGGCAGAGCTTATTTTAGCAGCCTCATGTGATCATGACGACAATCTCGTTCCAAAATGGAGATTTGGGAATGTTTACATAAATGAAATTTTCCCATGCTATTCAGTTTTTATGTCTGTGTCATTCCTCCGCCTATCTGGCTTTTTTTTTTTTTTTTTTTTTCCCCCCCTTCGTCTGTGAGAAGTATTACATCTCGATTGCATCACATGCTTTTCTCCGGTCTGGCTTTCATTAGTGGGCTGGTGGAGTTTCCTGGCTGGCTATGAAAACCCGTCAGAATTTCTCTCCCCCACCTTTCCTCCCCACCTCCATCGCCGGCCTCATAGTACTCACTGAGCGTTCTGTTGCTCTCTTTTTCCAGACTGTAATGCTTCCGTCCATAAGGGCTGCAGGGACAGCCTGCCAGTGTGTGCCAAGGTGAAGATGAAGGTAACGCTCCCCGCCGCTGACTCTCTGCTGTGCTGTCGTGATGCAGCTGATATCGATTTGAACTCGTCATTTATGCTGTTATGCTCTGTTTCTTTGGATAGATGCCCAAGCAGCAGTTTGCAGGTCCAGATCCGAGCTCTTTTCCTCCGGTCACCATGAGGAACAAATGTGAGTGTCGAACCACACTGGGATTCCTGACGTAACAATCGTGGCCTTTTTTTAATTATCTGCCCCAAATGAACTGAACCATTTTATGAATCTACACTCAATAAGTTGTTCTGGTTTGTGATCCAGGGATCAACGCCAGAGTTCATCAGTGCAGTACACATTTGATGTTTCTGTTTCCAGTGATGATAATTAGTCACCACTCATCAGTATCAGGAAAAACATTTCTGTGTTGGATTCCCAACATCAGTATCTCCACTGTTTTCAAAACATCATAATTGCTAAAAAAAAACGAAGGGATTATAAGATCCTCCAAGAATTGAATTAATCCTCTCCCCTCGATGCGTTAAGCTTTTCAGAAGTGATTTGTCAAGAATCTCTTACAAAAAGTGTTTTTCTTGTGCTGAGGCTCCTGCTAACTGTCCCTTGTCTCTTTGTCCAGCCGGGGGGACGAGGGAGCGTCCCTGGTCGGCCATCTTGTCTCCTGAAGACCATTCCTCTCTGATGATCCCTCCGCCACGGAGGAACACGAGCAGCATCATGCCTTTCCACGGCAACAATCTGTCCAAGAGTCTGTCTATAAGCAACATCGCTGGGTGAGCGTGTGTGTGTGTGATTAAATTTGACATTATTTAAATGAAGTAAAATTTGTCTGATGTTTTGCATTTTTGTGTTTCTGTCATTCGTGATTACTCAGTTTTGCTTTAGTTGTTTTTTATCTGTGGGCTGAATATTTATTGTTATTATTGTTGTTGTCCCATTCAGTCCGGTGTTTGATGAGATGCCCATTAAAGGCCTGCGGTATCTCTCTCAGTCGACTGACTCCCTCAACCGAAACAACCAGGTCACAGAGTCCATGGAATCGCTCACAGATGAAGGTTATTACACCCAAACACACGCACTCCGTCATTATCACTCAGTTTTCCCGTTGTTCTTTTGGATTATTCAGTTCAGTTTCAGAATGAGGACTCAGTCTGAAAGATAAAGAATAATAGTGAAAATACATAAAACAACCAACTGAATATTTTAAGCTTTAACTTTTAAACAATCCAAGTGTTATAAAAATCAGAGAGTGAAGCGCAGACTAATGTTGTTGTTGTCTCAGGGACGGAGATGATGGACGGGCAGTTGATGGGGGAGTTCGAGGCAGAGGCCAAGGAGATGGAGGCCGATTCGTGGAGTTTAGGTGTGGAGCAGCAGTACCTGCAGCAGCTGGACAAGGAGCTGGTGAAGAGACAAGATGTCATCTACGGTACAGCCAATCAGCACACAGGACGCTTTTCATTGGACACATCGATCTGGGATCATTGTAACGCTCAGACAAACGGACCAAAAAATAGTAAAAGTAAAAAACCAGAATGTGCCCCTGTTTTCCTCACAGGTTGTGATTTGGGGCTTTAGTGGATCCACATTCGCGCTTCAGTCTGTGATGACTCACTTGTAGTCTATTAAGGCTGCACATTTACCTGATTTAAATCTGCTCTGAAATACTTTTTGCTCTGAGAGTCTCTGAGGTGTGTCTAGCTTTTGATTAAAACCTATCAATGGGAATTAAGTTACTGCCAACGGCTCTGTGGTGTCTATATAAGGCGTGGAGTCGCGGGCAAAATCATGGAATGAATTCTCTGTTTGATGAGGCAGATTCAGGCCGTATGAAACCGTCGCTTGTGTCATTCTGTAACTCAGTATGGCTTCCTGTCCTTCAGAGCTCATGCAGACGGAGATGCATCACATCCGGACGCTGCGCATCATGTCGGAGGTCTACAGCAAAGGCCTGCAGAAGGAGGTGCAGCTCGAAGGGCAGACGGTGGAGAAGCTGTTCCCAGCCCTGGATGAGCTTCTGGAGCTCCACACGCAGCACCTCCTGCGCCTCCTGGAGAGGAAAAGGGAGTGTCAGCTGGAGGGGGGAAGCCTGGAGGGAGGATTTATCATCAGCAGGATAGGAGACATCCTGGTCAGCCAAGTAAGAGGAGGGAAACTTCAGAACATCTGTAAAGCTCTGGGGAGAACACTTTGTATTCTCAGTAAATGCCAATGTTTTTGTGCCCTGAATGTCCAAACTGTTTGAGTGAAATATTGATTCAGGACCCGATACCTCCACAGGATTCTTCACACTCCTCACAGCTAACTGTGAAAGTTTTTTGAAACAAATCAGCTCAGTTCAAATCAGAAAGTGAAACCTGATCAGTGCTCCGTCCAGTCTGAGCCCCGCAGCTTTGCGCCGGTCTTCATCTCATGCATTAACGTTTGTCAAATCCTGCTCCAGTTCTCAGGATCCACCGGCGAAAGCATGAGGAGGATTTACGGAAGATTTTGCAGCCGCCACAGCGAAGCCGTCAACTTCTACAAGGACCTGCTGACCAAAGACAAACGCTTCAAAGCTTTCATCAAAGTAAGGCCTCCGATCATCTCAGGATTTTGTGTTGCCCTCCAATCTACAACAAAAACTGCAAAACATCATTTTTTGTTGAATTTTTCAACCTTGCAGTGTTTTTTGGTTGTTGTTGTTGTTTTTTGTTTTTTTTTATGTACACTAAATTCCAGACTGTAGAGGTTGGTGCTACTGTCGGTATTTAAACCTCGTCTTGTTTCCTCAACTCTCTCAGAAAAAGATGAGCAGCAGCATCGTTCGGAGGCTGGGTATCCCAGAATGCATCTTGCTGGTCACCCAGAGGATAACAAAGTACCCGGTGTTGATTCAGAGAATGTTACAGCACACTAAAGGTTAGTTGTATCACCTCTTCACCTCTCCTCACTCAGCCGGACTTTTACTGTGTGTGCACACAACGAAGGAAAGAAA
The DNA here is from genome assembly GCA_034769265.1 of Remorina albescens. Lineage (NCBI taxonomy): Eukaryota > Metazoa > Chordata > Actinopteri > Carangiformes > Echeneidae > Remorina > Remorina albescens. The sequence continues at coordinate 29,254,144 of CM068479.1, forward strand.
CTAGATGGTGAAAGTTTGACCTGAAAGGATTCTGGATTTCCACAGATTAGAACTTCAAGGTGAACAAAGCCGCTAACTTTCTGTTGGATTTCAGGCACAGTCGGTTTATTTGACGTGGGATTGTGTGAAGTGTTCATCTACAGTCAGTGTGTCCCGCCGCCCAGTCGAGAGAAGCAGCGGGATCGTCGGGGTCAGCAAAGAGTTAGCCAGTTAAAAAACTCCCACAAAAAAAAAAAAAGCAGGCCGTATTTTGAATATTGTCACCACTTCAGCTTTGCCCTCAAACAGCCCTTCTCCTTCTCCGTTGAAATACCAAAGATCCCCTCTTTGACTAAGAGCTGAGAATAGAATTCTTGAGTGGACTAATACAGACGTTCAACTCTTTAAAAAAGTAGTTCCTAAGAGTTTCCTAGTTTGGGATCAATAAAGTAAATCCATGAAAGGGAAAGGGCTGTCTGACGGCAGGAAAAGGCAGCGAGAATAATGAAAACATTGCAACAACATGCTACGTGGGAGTTTTTTAAAAATGGCTGACAGCTCATTACTTCGCCGCTCCTGCTGCGTCTCTGAACCGGCAGCATGCTGATCAGATTCACCTTCACTCTCACCGGATGTTGGTCTCATAGCGCTGAACATTTAGTTTGGCCGGAAAACTTCTGTTCAGACTAAACAATCAGAAAAGTAGACTGTTTCTGTATTACAGTCTGTCCACCTGTAAATGCAAAAAAAAAAAAAAACAAAGGTGCAAATTAAAAGTGACACATTTGAAGGCAGTGAAGAAAATTATCATATTCTGTCAAAAGTTACAGTAAAAATAAAATTTAATTCGAACTCTCTGCTGGCTGCTTTAATTATCTTCCCATTTCGGGAGTTTTTCTGTAAGCAAGTGACAGGAAACATGACAGAACTGGGTTGATCAGTGCATTAGGACCTAGAACAATGTTGTTTGCTCAAACATCGTTAGAGCACCCAGTTGATTTGCAGTTCAAGTAGTGGAGGAAACCTAAAACCCTTTCATATATTCGGAGTAAAACGAGACGTGTGTCGGATGGGGGGTTTTTTGGGATAATGGAACAAGCCTGCTTTGAGGAACTGAAATATTTCACACCATATTTATATCTGATTTGAAGCTGCTCTCATCATTTGGCCTCCCACTGTGTACATTCTCTCTAATCCTTCCCCAAAGCCTGTTTATAGTTCCATGTGGGATGGGGGAGCGATGACTTAATCCCCAAGGTGCTTTAAGAAGACTCCCTCCTGCCAGCTCTGATATATAGAGTGGAAATAACAGAGTACTCTACCAGTTAAAGACAGTATTTTGGTGCTTAGGAGTCCCAGAGTACAACAGGTACATGTTCAGTCTGAAGGTCCAAGAAATATATCAAAATGTTTGTTACATGTGCAGTTTGTCTTCTGTGAGCCGACGAGCTGCATCGGTGAGGAAAGAGCAAACCAGCATGTTCAGGAAATAAAACCACCCCACATTGTGAGGAACTGTTCCGCGTTTTGGGAAATACCTTAATTTGATTTCTTGCAGACGTCAGAGTTTAATTGATGCTCTCAGCCTGTAAATGAATCAGAGGCAACATGTTTCATGCTGTGAGCTTTCAACAAAGCCGAGCCAAGTCTTTCCCCTAAATGCTGATTTTATTTCGGTAAAGATCCTGGAAAAACGAGATCAGCTTCTCACGCTGATGAATCCTCATTTAGAATAAATATGTTAATATATAAAAACTTGAAGCTGTATGGGAAAAGTCACAGCCCACAGGGACCGACGAGAGCAGCACAGCAACGCTGATCAGCAAAACAAACATTCTGTCAGGACGGCAAGTTTCTTTAAAAACTTTCCATTTTCTGTTCTTATATTCTGACACGGGTGGAAAATGGCAGAAAGTGCAGTCGGTTACACGGTTAATGATGAGTTACCCACGGAGGCAGGAGGAATGGACCTGTTTAAGGCAAATGGAAAGTCCTTTTTGAATAGATATAAATAAAGAAGAATATCTACTGTAATTAACCCAAAGAACAGGACGTGTTGGGTCAGACGGAGCATATTAATGACTTCAACTCACGTGTGAGATAAATGAGCAGAAAACGAGATACGATCATCTTTTTCACAGTCACTTCACAAAGCAGCCCTTCTTTTAGAAGCAGGAATATGAAAATATACTAAATCTGATAACTCAAAGCGCAAACCTTGGCACGGCTCGACTTCAGGTGCACCGGAGGGGGGGTGCTTTAGCGCACGCCGCAGATTAGACAGTTGGGAGAGACGGAACAAAAGGAGTTTAAGTGTTTGTGTGTCTAACAACAAAAACCAAAAAACCATAAACGGGCCTTTTCATCACAAACGCACACCCAATTAAATGCCAAAATGGATACCAAACTTTTCACAGCAACCTTCTGCTGTGCAGAAACTCCTCATCACCGCAGCCATTAAATTACCAAATGGGCTTTTCTGCATTTTTACCACTGCTGGTTTTACACCTGCATGAAAAGTAAGCTCCACAACTTTAACTTCTGGTGAAAAAATAAGTGGATAGGCTTCAAAGTTTGGGTTTAATCTTTACTGTCCTCAAAATGAGGTCTGGAGGAAGGTCCTTCCAGTTCTTTGGTTATTATCTAACCTCAGACTTTCTGTGACGTCTCCAACGCAGAGAGCGAGGAGGACTACGAGGACCTGACGGAGGCCGTCCGGCTGGTGAAGGAGGTGATCGCGTCGGTGGACAGCAAGGTGAACGAGCACGAGAAGAGACGGCGTCTGAAGGAGTTCCACAGCCGCATGGACAGCAAATCCATCATGATGATGAAGAGCGGTCAGATTTTCGCCAGGGAGGATCTGCTGAGGCGGAGGCTGATCCACGAGGGAGCTCTGCAGCTGAAGAACAGCCAGGGGAGGCTGAAGGGTCAGGAGCCTTTCTCATGTTTTCACCACAATGTCTCATGTAAAATGTGCAAAAAAAGAAAGAAAAAGTCACACATTTCACCTTTTCTGCTCCTCCAGACATCCACGCTCTGCTCCTGTCCGATGTCTTCGTCTTCCTCCAAGAGAAAGACCAGAAATATGCCTTTGCCATGCTGGTAGGTTCCTGCTCTCATCTCTCTCTCTTTCTTTCCATTTCCTTATGTCCCTCTCTCCTCCCTCCTCCGCCCCCCCCCGTAATAAAGCTTTTATGAGCGCTGCCAGAGATGTTGCTGTCATATTTTCCTCTCCCACTGTTGTTGCTGTTAGCATTAGCTGCCCTGCTTAGCTTCCCATTGTGTAACCCTGCCTGCCTCTGGCTAGCTCCGCTAGCTGCACCTAATAAAGTTGATTTGGCCGTCGGCATCGAACCCAACTGTGGTAAATCATGTAGGTTGGAGTCATTTTAGTCTTGTTTACAGGACTAACAGTTTCATGGCACGGCACACACACACACACACACACACACAAGAACATCAATGTGGAATAAAAAGAGAAGCAGGCCCGTGGCATCGTAATCACATCCATCAGTAAAATAAAGCGTGGCATGTTGGAGTTGAGGCCGTTTTGGAGCACACGTGGTTGTGAATAGATGAGAGCCATGTGACGGCTCCGGAGCTTCAGATCTGAGGGGTCACCGAGAGCCCAAAGAAGCAGGAGGTCACGGGGCCCGGGCAGGAGACGCATTGTGTTTTGTGGATGTTTCTCTCCTGAGCTGCAGTGGAAAGACAACAAAACTGAACTTGAATCTTGGATGCATCTGTGCACAGAATAAAGACTGCTGTTTTTTTTTTTACATAGTCACAGCAGGAGGAGGGGGCAGAAGTGGAGGGGCTGTAAAATAAATAATATGCCCTTCTATCTGTCTTTAAACTTCAGAGAACAGAAAGGAAACGTCGTTTTGTGACATCACCGTGACTAAAATGTGCCCCACGCTGTTCGGAGAGCTGCTGACTGAGTCTCATTTTGTCTTCTTCTTTCTTTGTCCTTCTGTCCTCTTTTTCCTTTTCTCCTCCCATAATTATCCATCCACCCCCCCCCCCCTCGCCTCACTGCGCCTCCACCATCCCTCCTCCCCTCTCTTCCTCCTCGACCCTCCCACTGTCATCTTTATTTTTCCTTTCCATCTTTCCTCCCTCCCCCCTCCTCTTCTTCCTGTTAGGACCAGCGCTCCACGGTCATCTCCCTCCAAAAGCTGATCGTCAGGGAAGTCGCCAACGAAGAGCGCGGCCTCTTCCTCATCACGGCGGGCATCGAGAAGCCGGAGATGATGGAGGTCCTGGCCAGCTCCAAGGACGAACGCAACAGCTGGATGCAGCTGATCCAGGAAGCCATGCAGTCTATGTGAGTAGCTCAAAATATTTTAATGTTAAATATGCAAATACTTCAGTTTTTTGTTGGTTTTTTTTGTCACCAGAAGAGTCTTTTTCATCAAAGTCGTACCTGAGCAGGAACGTCTCAGCCTTTCTTCTCTAAAGCTTTACAATCAGCGCTGGCCTTTTAGAGTTCACCCACGGTGCGTTTGTGTTGTAGCCCAGGAGTTAGACCCGGCCCGGGTCTCTAGATAGTAATATACGGTAAGCTGCGACAGAGCACAGCGCTGTCAGGAGGATTAGTGCTCCTCTACCTGAGGATGGGATGTACTCAGGGACAGTCTAATGCTGGATTGGCTTCAAGGGCAGCTCACTATAAGCAAAGGATTATTCGACTACAGCCAGCAGGAAGGAGAGAGATTTATTACTGCTTCTCTCTCTCTGTGTGTGTCTGATGATTTCCATCAAAACACAAAACAGATATTGAGCTATTTGCGGAAATGGAGGAGATTAAAAAGAGAGTTTAACACTGACCCTCTCATAGTATTCCAGCAAAAACATGATATAAATTAAACTGTTGGCTGTCTTTGGTTTGTTTAAGCTCTGTGTTGTACACAGAATCACTCTAATGTTTATTTTTAATGTATTTGTTTAGTCTGTTCAGTGTGAAGAACGAATGGTGCCAAACAAATAACACAATTAGTTTTTAAATCCTTCTCAAGTCATGTTTTCCTTTTTCTGATTTGTTGTTGTCATAGGTTTAGACATCCATATTGTGCAGAGTGCAGATTTTGTTCTGGTGTTTTTGAAGGCTCTGGATGTGATATATCGTGTTTTAATTGGTTGGACAGGGAGAAGGACGAGGATGAAGGGATTCCAAGTGAGACGGAAGATGACAAGAGACAACTGGAGACCAAAGCCAAGGAGATGAGAGGTGAGAGAAAGAAAGATGGGACAAATTTGTTCCTGATATCACATATTGTTTTCCTCACTGTCCTCTCTCTCCGTCTCTGCCCGACAGATATGTTGAGGCAGAAAGACACAGAGATTATGTCTCTGCTGGAGGAGAAGGTGCGGCTCTTCAGGGGGATGTGGGAGGGCTTGAATCCAGCCGAGGAGGCCTGTCAGCAGGTTGAGCCCTTCTTCAGGTCGGCCTGCAGCCTGGAGCCCCCGAGGGGGGCGTCCATCATGAAGGACGCCCTGCTGGAAGGTAAAGACGGAGAAAGAGTGTTTATAACACGCCGCCGCCTCCAGACGCATCGCTCATCCAGCAGCCTCATCTGTGAGGCGGAGGGAAAGAGCAGCACACACATTTTCCTCTAAATTATTAAAGCTGGAAGTCGTGTCGCATCAACGCTGGAGGTTTGAACCAGCTAATTTCTGTGGCTGCAGCAGCCGTGTTCCCCTTAAGGTGCCTGCTCTGACTGCAGACATGTTGAAGTATTTCCCGATATACTTTTGTTTTCATACTCACATGGACGTGTGAAATCTTCCAACAGTGTGTTAGACAACACAAAGGGCTCATTTCCTTCCTGTTTATACTGGAGTTTGGGATCGAGCGCGCTCTGGACTGAGCCGCCGTTCAGCTCACGTCTCTCGCTTTATTTTGAAAACCCAACGTAAAGGACGAGCTGTGATCCGCTCACGTTAGCGCCGATAGCATCTCTGCTCTCTTCATGTTGGATAATTCACATAAAACAGCAGATTTAGGGGTTTTGTTTTTTTTTTTTCATCACAGACTTTTTTCCACGAGACATTTTTAATTTGTGCTGGCAGGAAACACGCTCAATGGTTATTAATAACTTTAACAGCGGCTCTGTTCTGTAAGAAGCGTCCCACTGAGCTAAGCCAGTGAGCCAATGTGCTCTATAGTGAGACCCTCCGACTGGAACAGCCGCACTGAAAAGAGCTGTCATTTATATTGTTAACTCCATTTGTGTTTTGCGCGCTAAAACAAGTCTGCTATGAAAAAAGGGTTTTTAGAATTTCCTTCACCACTTAATTCTGAGTTCTGCACGGGGAAAAATTTGACGATTGTGCAAAGGCCTAATTAGACCAGATATTTGAACGAACTATCATAAAATAGCTTTTCTGACATATTTGAAAAGTAATTGGCTCAAAGTTTGGATCGCAACAGATGCTGATAAAGCTGAAGCTTGATGGTGTTTGTGTTTTTGGGATGGTTTAAAGAGGAATATTAGAAAAGAAGTCAAAGTGGTTTTTTATTTGTTGGATTGTTGTTGTTGTTTGTTTTGTTTTTTAGCATTTTTCCTCCAGCTCTGTTTGGTTCTCTGTTTGTCAATTGTGTATGAGAAGAAAACAGCATGAGCTGAGAGGTGAAGTGAGAGAGATGCTGTGTATTGTGACAGAGAGAGAATGAAGTGTGGAGGAGCACCGTGTATTCTCTGCACACCAAACTGACTTCAAATTCAAATAAGTGGGTCTGAAAAAATATCCATCTAACAAATGTCAGACAGGGTTCTTTAAACATTTCATCTTGTTGAATCATAAAACCTTATTCCCCCGTTTCCAGGTCAGTTTAACAGAAATACCATTTTTATTCAGTTGATTGACTCTTTTAAATTCTCATCGTTGTAGAAAAATCTTATTGACTGAAAGACTGAAAAAGAAAAGCTGTGTTGCGATTGATTGTCATCAGCGAAGCGGTGCTGTGTAATCAAACATTATGGTCTGTAGATATATTAGATGTGATCTGTCTTGTATTCTGTGTATTAACGCTTTAAATCTCTTCATTTAAACGAGCTGTTCTTGGTGTTTCCTCTCTGAAAAAGATGAGCATCAGATCAGAACAGGGAAGGCGTCCACAGATGGATTCACCAGCTGCAGGAAATAATAAAAAAAAAAAATACTGTGTAGTTTAAAGTTAGCAGGTTTAAATCATCTGCACTGATTAATCCAATCAAGAGGAAGTTGTGTGAAGGTTTTGGGAAACTATTACAGACAGTATTTGTCGCTTCCCTCTTCTAAAGCCTTGGCCAGTGATTGTTCTCCTTTAAAATGTGAATCGACAGCAGTAGAGTCGTTCTTTCTGCCTCTCCTACGTCTAATTTTGTTTTACTCTGAATCCACATCGAGCAGCAGCGGCGGCGGATCTGTTCCCCTCTGTTTTCTTTGGGAAGGCCACAGAAGTGCAAACTCTCTCTGCATACATATGGATGCGATGTCGTATCCAGAGTTAATATAATCTGAGTTGGAAAAAAATATTTAAACTTTTGGTAAAAGAGCTCTTTTGTTCAAACAGATTGTCAATAGTTGCTTAGCAACTGGAGCCTCCACCAGGTTGAGCGTCTGGTTGGATTCATGAGTGCAGAGCTGGACTGTAACACAGTTAGCCGAGAAAATTCACTTACTGACCTGCACGTTGATGTGTGCCTGTGTGCCTGTGTGTGTGTGTGTGTGTGTGTGTGTGTGTGTGTGACAGTGGAGACGTTACAGGCGCTGGTGAACGGCAGCCTGGGCGGGGCCATGGCCAGCGTCCAGGAGGGAGGGAGCGTCGGGCCGGTGTGTTTGCCCCGCCGGGCCGAGACCTTCGGAGGCTTCGACAGCCACCAGATGCACAGCAATAAGAGTGAGTCCGGGTTCATGTTGGTTGAAGCCCATCGCTGTCAGACATGCTGCTGCAGATAAGTGCATGTCCTGGATGACTGGACTGCAGATTTCTCGGACACCGCTGAAAGCCCAGCACGGGAGGAGAAAGTGAAATATTTCACTTAAACCCCAAAAAACTGATTTCTGGTGGTCACATAACAGCAGGCGGGCGCCACGCCCTGCACTTCCCACTTCTCCCCCCCGTCCCCGTTCAGTGCAGGTAGATGAAACATTTTAGACAGCAGCTTTGGCAGCAGAGTTGAAGTGTCTTGGGGAGACGTGGCCTGCAGCGATACCTGTGAACAGATGACTCATAGTGGGACGCTGCTGACAGCCCCGAGAGTTCCAACACTTCACATCAGGACAGCTGGTGTGAAATAAGAAGTGTTGCCATCAAAAAACTGCATTTTACTCCGAACTGTAAGCACTGCAGATGATCTCGGTACGAAGGAAAATGAATTCAGACCACAACTAAACTACATGAGGAAGGAAAAGCAGATAAAAGTGTCATTATCATTAAACAGATGATGAATGATATCTGCTGCAGGGAGGTTCGTGACCATCGGAGGGTTAACACGGATCTGCTGAAACAGACTAAACCGGTTTAATTCAGACAAAAGTCAGTTTCCTGATGGGAGTCAAAGCCTTTAACATCTGGAAGGTTTTCCCATCTTATCTGTGAAACTGCTGCATTAAACATAACCACAACGATTTTAAACTACCAAACGCTAAACCTCATCAGACAATCTGAAACGTCTCAAACTGAAAATAGGATATTTCTCTGAAACCTTTTTATTCACCTGTATGATATTTGTTATCATTCACTTTTTTATTAGGATTCATTTGCACACAGAAACTTCTACAGTTCTCATCCTCTCATACAGAACCAGTTTGATCTGATACTGTTCAGGGTTCTTTATGCATATTTAGCTGAACTGTACTGGACGCCTGTTGAGTCTCACCTGAGTCTGAGAACGAGCAGAGGAGTAAAGATGTGCCGTCGTTAGGATGTCATCTCTAAGATCTTATCAAAGAAACTGTCAAAGCACCTAAATGTTTAGCCTGGCTCGGCTCTCGTGCTGCCAACCGGCTCATCTTTTCCTCCCTTCACGTCAGGTGGAGACAGAGACGAGGGCGAGGATACGGTCGGAGATCTGCGCAGGACGGAGTCTGACAGCGTTTTAAAGAAGGTCAGTATTATTCTCCAATCTGAAGCAGCTACGCCTCGGTGAGAACTAGAGGCCGTGTGTGGGAGTGCATTTGTCCTCCAACATGAACAATAGCATTCAGATGAATTTAGCTGTTTCTCTCCCTCCAGTGAATTAGCCTCTTGACTTATCCTGCCAGGTCCTGTTGCCAATGGCGACCATTCGTTGCGTAAGAATTCATTAGTGGATGGAAATGAACGGGCCGCCTTTGGTTGTTTCTGTTGGCGTCCTGCACTGGCTGCTCGCCTCTTCGTAGTCGTTTGTCCTGCATATATACTGCACATAATCGTTTGTTGAATGTTTCTGCAGTGTGTAGTTCCTGGCTCTGGCAGGGGGGGGGGGGTATTTATTTAATTTTTTTTCTCCACGGTGGGCATGAAGCAAAAGTTCAAAGAGAGTTCAGTGTTAAAGAAGAGAGTGTGAGGATCATTAAAAAATACAAGAGTGTGTTAACTCGAGGATCTCTCTCCATTATTTTCACATCAGCTGACTGTTTACTTGTTAAATGTAAAATACATTGTCAGAGACGTTGAACCATCTCATCGCAGCAGCTGCAGGGCTTCTGTATCGCTGAATTAGTTCTACACAATCTCAGCCGGATACAATTAGATTTTTGCTGCACACCCACATGTGCAGCTGTAATCACATTCATATTCATGCTGTACAGTATTCACGCTCACGCACTCTGACTGCACGCAAATGATGAAACACGCCAGCACATATGTTGCATATGAATATATTTTGTTCCGTTGCTATGCTCAGTGTGTGTTTGTGTGTGTGTGTCTGTGTTTGTGTGGGTGTGTTTGCAGGGAGGAAACGCCAACCTGCTGCTGCTGCTGAAGAGGAACAGTGAGGTAACACCAACTTCCTGTCTCTGATTAAATGAGGGCTGCTGTTTACATGGAAACAGTCAAAACTCTGTGTCAACATAATTGTCATCAGCATCAGGAAACAGATCAGCTGAAACCGTCTGAGCCGCTCCGCCGTAGACGTTTGTGTTAGCAGGGATAAAAAAACAAAATGCACGTGGGAGGCGAAAGGAAGGAGCCGTTTGATAAAAGCATCTCTATAAGAGAGAGCTTTAAGGAGAGTTTTAATGAAAAAATAAGATGAAAAATGAATTATTCATGAGAACAGAGCAAGTTTTCCAAGCAGTAAGACAGCTGTAGAACTCGGGGAGATGAAAAAGTGCAGCAGACAAACCGCATTAACGTATCAAAATTATTCTGAAAGGTCATCCATAACATCCAGAGTTAATAATATAAAAAAATATGTGCTTTACATTCTGTTCTAACGCCGCAAAGTTGTGGAACTGAGTATGAGAAATGTGTCCACTCCAAGATGTCAACATTTAAGTCCTTACGGCACACAACAGTGTGCGTTTGGTAGCACTTTCAATAAATCACATTCTGAAAAAGAAAAAGTTCAGAACATGGACTCATCAGATGACATAAAAACAGACAGAAGGCCGTTCCGCTGATCTTTATGGCAAATAGAAGGTTTGATGTAAAATATTAACCTGCACAAGATGCTGGAACTTTATAATCTGATGATTTATTGCCTTTGATTTTTTCCGCAGATCACAGTGTTGTATTTGTGTGTGATAACACAACACTTCCGGCAGATGTGCTGCTTTATCAAAGCTGTTTCACAGACTCGATTTGAATGTTTGTGTCCCAGTAAACGCTGATGGCAGCTGCATCTCTTTTGTCACTGCAAAGCTCGCATGACTGTAAATTCAATTTTTAATGTTTGTCCCTTAGGCAGAAATTCATATGAATCATATGAAATGTAATGCCACTTAAGTGCAGCTATAAGTTAACAGAAACTGTGTTTTGATTCTCAGGGCTCTCTCTCTGTCTCTTTTCAAACAGCAGGTCCTGCACAGTGTTTCCAATCTGCATCTCCTGCTCAGCACGTTGCAGGTAAGAGCAGATCAGACTGAACATGATGCAACTCGGGGACAAACACAGGAGACCGAAGGCACTCCGTGTGAAAACAGTCATGATGACTTTAAAAGAATTCACCAAACGCCTCACAGCAGCAGGAGGGACGAGTCTGATCTGATCTGAATCTGGTCCTGTCCAATCTAGGCGGTGGTGGTCCAGCAGGACAGTTACATAGAAGACCAGCGTCAGGCCCTGAGCGAGCGCTCCTCGTCCTGCACGTCTTTATCGCGGACGTCATCGCGGCCCAACTCCCTGATCGAGCAGGAGAAGCAGCGCAGCCTGGAGAAGCAGCGGCAGGAGCTGGCGTCCCTGCAGAGACAACAGGCTGCTCACGCTGAGGAGAAGAGGAGGAGGGAGAGGGAGTGGGAGCTCAGGGAGCGGCAGCTGATGGAGAGGGAGACGCTGCTGCACATGCAGGTAACTATGCATCATTTTCCACCTGTTTCTGTGCAGCAGTGATTCCTCAGCTAGGCCTCAGGTTTCTGATGTAATTCACCTGAGAAATAAAGCTGGAGCATTTCACCAGGAACTCGTGCGACGCCTTAAAAAAAAGAATAAATCCTCCACTTTGAGTTTAGTCAAACTGAGGAGGATGCACCGACACTGGAGTGAATAAATAACCGCAGCTTCGTGCTCAGAGTGGAAGAATTCTGATGACTTTCTAAAAACATCCATCCTCACAGTGTCACCGTAGCTTATTTTAGATGATTAAACCTCCAAGTGAGTGATGTAAAAAACAATCCCAGGCATCTTATGCATTGTATAACTGAGATTTACTGCAGTAGTAAACCAGAACATTCAAAACGCCAAATGAAAAGTTATTTTACTCTAAATTTGTTCTGCAGGCGTGGAACATTTTCTTCCTTTATGTTTTGGTGTTATTATTTGAGAATGACTACAGACTGACTGATGAACTTCCTTTCCAGAGTTTTTGTTCCGTATCATGTCAATAAATCCGTCACTTTTGCCTCTCAACCACTGCAGGAGGAGGAGATGCTGAAGCAGCACAAAGAGCTGGATCTGGAGAGGCAGGAGCTGCAGAGTAAGAAGGAGGAGTATCAGAAAGACCTGGAGAGGCTGCGAGACGCCCAGAGGAAGCTGGAGAGGGACAGGGAGGCGGTGGAGCGGCAGTTCGACAAGATGGAGGAGCTCCGTCTGGCTGAGGTGAGCGAGCACAACTCAAAAAATCATAATGGTAACATCATCTGCTGCTCACTGCAGGGAAACAGCCTCTTCTGTTGAACTCCCCCGGCTGCAGGGGAACTCTCAGTGAGCGGGGAGGGGTTCAGTGTTCGGCTCAATGACACTTCAGCAGGGCCGATGCGTGTGGATAATTATATAGGAGGCTTGAATCCGGGTACTTTTGAAAGTGAATTTAATGGCGCTCTTGACATTCAGTTACAGAACAGGCCGGGTATCCAAACGACAGAGCTGCTGCTCAGCATCACAGTTCATTGATCATTCCAACGTGTTGGTCTCTCCACATCTTCATCAAAAGTATTTCTTTGGTTTTTATCAAAACTTGCATCTTTGATTAACATGTTTTCTTTCGTTTTCCAGCATTAGACTATTTTCTGGAAACCTATCCTGTTTTATTCAGGACAAACCTACAAAAACATCCAACCGTTCCTCCATATTCATCCACAGATGTAGACAGCAGCTGTTCACCCGTCTAACGCCTCCTTTTCCTTCCAGAGGACTCCCTCGACGACGTCTGATGAATCCCACTTCCCCGGCAGCTCCCAGTCCCTGGAGCTGGACCCGGTGGAGCTCTCCTCCTCTTCGTCTTCCTCCTCGCTGCACCGGCTGCAGCCCCCGCAGTCCAAACCCAAAGGAAAGGGCCGAAACCCCTTCACCTCGTCCTCCACCAACGCCAACCTGAAGGCCAGCGAGAGCAACAACCAGATCTCCAAGAGCCTGCTGCAGCTGGCCAAGAGCAAGAGCAAAGAGGGGAAGGAGAAGAAGAAGAAGAAGGGCAAAGGAGGGGGCACACAGACAGCAGGTAAGGAATTAATTCAGGGAAGGGGGTTGATGGATTTCCACGAAGTTTAATTATGCAGCGTCTTAGATTTTCGTCCGCAGGGCGGAGCTCGGTGCTTTTGTCCAAGGACACGAACTGATTGTTCTTTAGAGGAGGAGGAAGACAAAAAAGTGAGAGATGTCTTTGACCGCAGTGACTGAACTGTTCGGCTTTTACATTTTTACACCTTTGACCAGCTGTAGGTCATTCGTATATAGGACAGAAATCCTGATATTTTATTTCTGCTAATGGCTAAACCTGGAAAATCAGCAGCTACAGATCCACGACGGAGATGAATCCGAGTCTAATTTTAGCCTTCGGAGGTGTAGTAATAACAATGTGGCCTCTCAGCGTCAGTTTGCATCACGCTGCTGCGACTGTGAGCTCAGTCCACTCTGCTGCAGGTTCACCTGGGGCCTTTTCCACAGAGGTGGGGGGGGGGGGGGCGACATTACGGTTCAAACTAACAGGGGAATATCACCATGGTAACCAGAGTAGGATCAGATTGTCGGCCGTCTGATTGATGCTGGAAAAAACTGCATCATCCTGCAGGATCCCCGACAGGAAGTGAAGAGTTTACAGTGAAAAAGTGCAGAGATAACAAACAGCATCAATTCATTTCTGAGGCTTCTTCCTGCTAATCTGGCCTCTGATTGGTCACCGTAGCTCAACCTAACCCTCTGTGGCCTTTTAGGAGAACCACAGTCTAAAATCTTCTTTGAATATTTCCCATAATTAAAAAAAAAAACGAGGCAGCTGTGAGTCCAGCACATGGAGATGTAATCAGTTCTGTAATGACAGCACGGTGCGCTGCGGGTGAGAGGCTGATCGATGAGAAACATCGAGAAACGTCCCAACGACTCCTCTCTGCTCTGTCCTCCCTCCAGACGCCCAGCATCGCCCGGAGCCCCCTCTGGACGGAGAGATCTTCTTCTGCTGAGGGAAGCGGCTCTCCTCTTCATCACCATTACCGACCCGACTCCCAGAGGACGGTGTTATTGCTAAGTAGAAACACACATTACTGCGGTTAACTACCAACTTTTTGTCGGCGCCTTTGAAATCATCTTAAGTCCACAGTCGGTATGGTAACGTAGAGCAGTTTAATGCTGCATGCAAGAAAAAGAGGAAACGTGTTTTCTTGCAAGTTTAAATCAAACATCACTTCTCTTAGTTTCTGGAGAGCAGAATATTTTGGAGACTTTCTTATCATACACACACTCGGGGTTCATTTAAAATGGGGAACATGGATTAGCTGTGTTGCTGCTTTTTGGCTGTTCTGCCCAAAATCCCAGTTTTCTTTTTTTTTTCCCAAAGAAATCCTTATGAAGGATTTTAAAGTAAAATACACATCAGTGAAAAGCTGTGAGAGCTCTATAAAGGACGTTATGGGCCCGACTGCCTTCCTGTTTTCACGTCTCTGACGGCCCCCAACCGGCCCCTCCTGTTTCAGAGACACCTTTATATTCATCCCAGAATGAAGCAGGACTTTAACCACACGCCACAAACATACACACACCACTCCAAATCCAAATACCACTTAAAGGCAGATATGAGTCTCCACCTGAATCATCTTCATCCATACGAGGACTGAAACCGCCGGGGGGAGGGTCCGCCTCCGCTTTGTGTCTTTTGTGATTTTTCCTAATCGATGTTTTCAGCCTTTTCTGTCCAACATGTCTCCGTGTGACAGAAAGTTGGACCCCGACATTCCTCCGCTCCTGATCGGAGAAGCAGATGACGGTTAGCGGTTACATGTTTGAATTTTTGTCTCCAGAGTGAATTTGGCACACGATAACTGCCGTCGATCATGTTCCTGTGTGAGATTTGGATTTATTTGAATCTCTGTTGTTTTGTGTTTTCTTTTTTTTTTTTTTAAACTCTTCAGATGAGTCTTCAGACTCAGATTGAGACATTTCCTCCAGCGTCTAATGGCTCAATAAGGATCAAGCTCAATATTAGCTTGATCCTCGCTTATCTGCCCGTCAGAGGGCTTTTATGCAGCCGTCACTGTTCATCTGAGGGGCTTTCCTTGTTTTTTTTTTTTTGGGGGGGGGGTTAATTGCATATAGCTCCGCGGGGTCTCTGCTTCTGTCCTATGAATAGTTCGGCTTTCCTTCTTTTACCGATCTGTTATTAACTCACACAGCTGATGGTTTCAGGAAACGGAGGCAGCTGGTTAGAAAAGATGAGGATGGACATGAACTAAAATCAGATGATGTCACGTCTTCCTGTTTAATAACTCAACCCGGTTTCGTTCATTTCAAATTAATCAACACACTTCAGTGTTGTTAAGCACTTTGGTCCTAATTTGTTGATGCATTTGTGTGTTTGTGTGTGTGTGTGTGTGTGAGAGTGTGTGTTTGTTATCAGTGGAACGAGATGTTCCTATTTTTTTGGAGTTTTGTGATTTGATGTTGACGCTCACGAGAAGCAGCAATGATCCAAAGAGAGATAATCGGTCAAAGTACGTAAATGATTCTGCCGTTTCCATTTCATCAGTGTGTAAAATTATAAACGGGCCTGAAGCTTTTATGAAATGTTTCCAAGATGAGCTGCCTGAGCTTTCGTTGTATTTGAAGCCTGAACTTCAGCCCCGCTAACTCACCTGCAGAACTACCTGCTGGACAGGTAGGAAACAAAAAAGACCCCTCTGCTTTGTGGGGGACTTTCAGAGCGGCGTCGCTGATCCGCCTCATCGGCCGGATGTTTAAGTTCTTCGAGGACGTCACGTCCAGGCTGGCTGATTACAGTGAGAGGCTTTAACGAACAGCCGGTTAGCTGCTTCATGTCTTTTGTTTGCGTTGTTGGTTTAATCCTGACAAACAAACAAAGTAAAGGGCTTTTCTTTCTCAGTTGATCCAGGCGTGTTTTGACCACTAGGGAGCGCTGCACCTACGACTAAATGAGCTCCATCATTTTCACAACAACGACAACAACCAAAAGGATAAAACTTTTTTTTATTTTTTATTGTATATGAATATATAAATATAAATGTGTATATATTCTCTCTGCTGTGCAAAATGAACATATTCTCAGCAGCTCGTTGCCACACAGAGATAACGTGATGAGTGTCAGGCGCTCACACTCTGACAGTTTCCCCTCGGTGTTTGTAATTGACTGCTGAAACAAATAAGTTGTCAGAGATTGTAATTGGTTTTTTCAGCTAAACCAGTCAACAGCAGCTTTAATATGGAGGTGGGGGGGGGGGGGGGGACAGTGTGACGGTTGGGGAACCACAAACCTCCCTCCATACGGGACAATCAGCAGGAAAATGAACTTCTTCCCCGGTGATGATAGGCCTGTCCTCCAGACGAGTGTGTCCATCAGGTGAACCCTGCGTAGCCTTCAATCTTAATGATAAAATGCACTAGAGTAGAACCTAGCATCTTCTCAGGAGAGAGAGGAGAGAGCTTTTATACCTCTGCTTTAAAACGAAGGAAATTTGTACTATAGAGATGGTACACAACTGATGTGTTCTACACAATGTACAAAAGAAAAAGGGGGACAACTGTGTAAATATGATTTCTGTATAAAAAACAAAAGAAAAGAACAAATGTAAAAAATAAATTGTTCCATTTGTGATTCAATGCAACATTTTGTAATGTTTTATTTATGTTTTATTTTCGCCTTTGAGGTGATAAACAGTGTAAAGCCACGTTTCTTTCTCTCATAATAAAACGAAAGAAATAATCATGGACCTTGTCGGTGTCGGTCGTGTTTTCATTTGTCTCCATCAGTGTTTTAAATCCTTCGATTAAATAAAGATGATTCAAAAGATCAAATCTTCTGTTAACTTCCAAATAATGCAAGATGCTCAATGAATATTTAATTTGTATGACTGAAGTTTCATGTGATCTTTTATGTCCATATGAAATACAGTAAGTGACACGCGCACACACACACACACACAAAAATTGCGTGTCCAAAATTGTTCCTTCAGACTTGCCAAATGCTCAGGCAGTGTTTGGATCGTCCTCACGAAGGAAAGATGGTCGATTAAAAGTTGGCTTTCATTTGGATATTTATCTGCATTTTGGAGTGGCGTTGTTCCATCTGACTCTGGATGTGTTTGTATGTATATGAGGAGCTTTTCTTCTGAAATCTTCACTGTGTTTTCTCTGATTTTGCAGAAATACCGAAACCAATTCCTGCAAAAAGTCTTCAACACCACTCTGATGGAAACAACCAATTTATGATTCGTTTGCTAACTTTCAGGAAAAAAGTACCAAACTCGGGCTCCTTTCAGCTTCTGTGCTTTAAAAGCCTTTTTCTTAACCTGCTCAT
This sequence comes from Remorina albescens, assembly GCA_034769265.1. NCBI lineage: Eukaryota > Metazoa > Chordata > Actinopteri > Carangiformes > Echeneidae > Remorina > Remorina albescens. Next base: position 29,271,489 of record CM068479.1, read on the forward strand.
GTTCCATTTTCTCATCTTAAAGGAATCAGAACGTGACTCAACAACAGAAACCACCACGAGCTTCAGTCCTGCGTGTTGTTGTGTTGTAGCATTTAATCCGATTTAATGCAGCTTCTCAAACAGGAAAAACGGATCATCAATAAATCAAAATCACACAACTGCTATGAATTCATACTGAGTGTAAAATGCAGATTGTATGTTTTGTTTTTTCATCCTTTTCCTTCTTTACAAAGCAGCTCCAGCTCCTTCAGGTTCAGGCTGTCGAGTTCAGCCCCCCCATTCCTGATTGCTTTGAGACTGAGATCTAAAAATGAGGCTGCAGGGTCAGGTTAGTAATTCAGCCTTTAATTAGAGCACTTTTACTTTTAGTTTCTCTCACTTCCTGTGTTTGACACCTTTTTTTTTTTTTAAGATGTTTGTTTGGACTCTTTATTACAATTAAAAACAACCCAGCTCATTAATCCGCTCAGAGGCAATTAAACTGCAAATCACTGGGTTGTGTTAACGGTCTGATTTTCTGCTCCCATTAGTGACTGAGGACGTAGTTGACAGAGGAAAGGCGTTGACAGCCGTCTTGATGGATGGACGGCGCCGCAGCCACTTGGCAGCATCCATACCTGCTGATAAAATAAAGACCCAGCTGCTTTAATCTCTTCGCCGCCGCAGACGACGTGCTGCCTGCTCGGCCCTGCAGGGTTTGTCCTCTGGAAAAACCTCAGCTGTGGAGTTCTCTCAACATTTTTCTCTCTCTTTAACTGGAGCATCTTGTACGCCACTACGGGTTCATCAAAATCCCATCTCTCCTCGTCGCTGCCCAGCTCCAACTTATCGGTTGAGCCGCAGGATTTATTTCCAGCCCTTTCAAAAATATTTTCTCCATTCAGCATATAAACCCCGGAGACAAAACATCTCCTGATAAGACCAAAGAGGGAATCAGCAGCTTGATAGGAGCAGTGTAAATTTTGTTTGCTGGAGCGAATCGCTGTAAAAAGTTGTCTTATCTCTTCTGAGTATTCCAACCAAATAAAAGTTGTACAGCAGCCAGTTTGAGAGTGAGGAGCGATGGCAGAAAGCTAGATAGCCTCATCTGCTTCCTGTTGTCATGGCGATGGGGAGATGGAGACACACAGAGGAAGCTAAATGAAGAGAGTGGAGGGGGATCAAATTATGACCATACGACATGTCCTGAGAAAAGAGAGCCGTGCTGCCCTTTGTGCTGTCAGACTGATTCCTTCCAGGTTTCTTTCATCATTTTAAATCTCATTTATTTATTTAACGCCGACGGAGTTACATCAACACACTTTACATATAAAGTGTGATTAAGTTTAACGCACTTTATTTAAGAAAACTACAAAAAGTCATTTTGATTTTGTCCCATTTACTCAACACTTCCTGTAACTGTCTGTGGACAGAACAGCTTTGTTTCTTTATCGACCCCCCCCCCCCCCCCGACCTTTTGCTCTCTCTTGCTCAGTATGTCTGGTTAGTTTGCTTCTTCTGCCCCTTTCAGCGATGAGCTCTGTGATTTCTGCTCCCTAACCCAGAGCCCAGCTGTCAGGCCACCGCTGAATGGAAGACTGTGTGACTGTGTTGTCGTACTATTTTAGAAGTGTGTGTCTTGTGGTAACACTTTCTGCTTCAGAACTTAGTGAATTTTTTTTCATGTGTTTTTTGGTAAACCATGCAGGCTTTCGTGTGTCTTGCACTGAGGAGAGGCTTCATCTTCGGCTGGTGGAGGGCTGCAGTGATGGTTGACTTTCTAAGAACTTTCTCCCATCTCTGGAGCTCAGCCACAGTGATCTTTGGGTTCTTCTCCCCCGATGGCTCAGTGTGGCCGGACTGCCAGCTCGAGGAACAGTTCTGGTCTTCCATTTAAGGAGGTCACGGTGCTCTTAAGAAACTTGAGTGCAGCAGAAACTCTTTTGTAACCTTGACCAGATCTGTGTTGTGCTACAATTCTGTCTCTGAGCTCTTCAGGCAGTTCCTTCAACCTCATGATTCTCATTTGTTTGGACAGGCGCCCTGAGCTGGAAGGTCTTATATAGACAGGTGTGTGCCTTTCTTGATCAAGTCCAATCAGTTTAATTAAACACAGCTGGACTCCGATGAAGGTGTAGAACCGTCTGAAGGGTGATCAGAAGAAACGGACAGCAGCTGAGTGTCACAGCAAAGTGTCTGAATACTTCTGCCCATGTGATATTTCAGATTTTGTTCTTTAACAAATCAACAGAAATGTCTGCATTTCTGTGTTTCTCTGTCAAAATGGACTGCTGTGTACTTTAATGAGGAAAAAATCAGCTCAAATGATTTCAGCAAACGGCCGCAATGTAAGAAAGAGTGAAAAATGTAAACACTGTATGTGTTCAGCTAACTGTATTGGCATAGTGGTTTGAAATTAGCAGGAGGAAATACATCACATTTTCCCTGAGAAACAATTGGATCTACTGTAAATCATCATTTTATCTCTAATTGTCTAAGTACTAAAAAAAACAATAAAATCTGCAGGCTCCTGTTTCCAGCCTGTGAGATTAAGGATGAAGTGGGTCAACACTGAAATGATCATTTGAATCCCGTCTCTTCCTTCATTTGTGGAGCTGCTGAATGATGTTTATTCTGCTGGGGATTAAATGGATGTATGTGTGCACGGCTCTAGAAGTCAATGACTGACACTGTTAGTAATCAAGCAGGGATCATGTTAAGTGGGAATAAACACGTGCATGGGAGCATATCAGTTGCAGATTTATCTGACTTCCTACCAGATGTGACACCTGATTCTACAAGACAAACCCAATATTCTGCGAGCAGCGTGTCTAATAATGTTCAGCACCTGCTTCTCATTATTCCCGTATATATGAGACAAAACCAGAAGGAACTGCTGGAAATCAACTTGTAACAAATATCCAGCTTCAATCCAGAAGTGTTTTATATCAAACCTCATCATGAAAGGTGTGAAGCCGACTGGCAGTGAGTTTAATATGGAGGAATACTCGGCAGATAATGGACCTGGTCACAGTGCAACGTGACCACAGATCTTCAATGATGGCTTCTGTCGTGTCTTAAAAAGACGAAGAGGCAGAATTAAATGTTTACTGACGCAGCTCTGAACAGGAAGCCGGCAGGTTGTTGACCTTAATGACCTTTCTGTTCTCCGTGCTGGTTTTTTTTTGTTATAGATTCATCCCTTTCACAATAAGAGACAAAAACTAAATGTTGTTTATTTAAAGCAGGCTTTTTGGCTCTGAATTAAGAAACCTAGCCGGGTTCTTCTCAAGTGATGTGGGCTGCTCCACACTGATGTCTGAGATTACAGACATCATGGACAAAATGACAGAAACAGTCAAGAAGAGGCTCCGTGTGATCTGGACTCTGACAAAAGAGTCCTGATTGGCCAAAGAAAGGAGAAGCTTATAAATTATTACCTTCAGCTGATTGTTATTTCACAGCAGCACTTATCTGGATAGTCAGTTCAACACATTAGAGTTGATTTACAGTCGGAGGTGTTATTTACACGTGGTATTATCATCATTATTATTATTAGTGGGATTAATACTATCTTTGTACCTCTTCAATGGCGCCCAAATGCCTTCAGTTCATTCAGTTAAGTGTAAATGTGCCTTTTTAGCCTCAGTGTGAATATTCTGTTGATAACAATGGAAATAACATGAGCAGAGACTCCGGCTGCTTCGTGACCCTGAACAGGAATAAGAGCAGAGAGAAGGAGTTATGAATAATCGAGCTGAACTGGCTGCCTCACCTCACACATCGCTTCCTTTTCAGGAGTCCTGAGATGAGAAGTTGGAGAACAAAGAGCAGCAGCTCCTGAACGCAGAAGCCGGAGCACGTCCTCCTGCTGGATATTTACGGAATGCTGGGCAGATATTATTCCAGTCCTGCTGGAGGTTGGAGGGAAATCAGGGCTGTGAGCAGAGTCTGCACCTCAGAGGGGGGAGATCAGTTATGGCTGCGACGGAGGACGGGGAGGCTCGGCGCCACGTCCTCCATCTTGCTCAGAGATGTGAGGATGATTTAGGAGGGCTGTCTGTGCCTGGGTGTCAGGAGAGGGAGCGGGGTCGAGCGATCCTATTACTCCTCAGTGACCCCGCCTTAATGTGTGTACGCACACACAAACACACTCTTTCCCTCGGAGGCTTACGCTGTGGTGTGAGACCCGCCGCCACACTCAGAGACCACACTGTAGTCATAAACAGCAGACATAAAGCTGCACAAACCAGAAAAACAAACAACAACATGGAGGACTGAAATTCGCTCCTCATCGCTGGTTTGGACCGAAACCCATCGACAGATATTCAATTTGTTGCTGTGGAATTTGGCAGAAAGGTTTATTTCTCCTCTCAGGTTGAGAATCTAAAACTTTCATCCTGCAAAACCAGAAAAATCGGTTGTTCAGACATTCTCTAGCAAACATGAAACGTTCAACTGTAATGAAATTCTGCACTGAAAAAAAAAAAAGCTAACAAAGACTCAGAACGCTGCACAGCAGATTCTCCTCTCACACTTCCTCTATGAACTCATTCACACTCATCAGAGCGTTTGATGCTGAACATTTCCAGAAACCCGAGGAGGGAAAAATAACATCTTCCATGAGGTATCTGACATGTTTTTCTATCTTCTCCTCACCGAAGCATTTTACTTTATAGACTCTAGCCCAGACGTGGGCATCGTTAAAGGCCAAACCTTCGCCTTATGAGGCAAATCTTTAGCGTCATAAGTAAAACTGTGTGGTTTTTCCTTGACCTCATGGGCCGCACAATGCCCAGTCCTGCATGAAGCGTAGCTTCGACGGGTACTTTGTGTTTAAAGCAAAGAGACCAAACAGCATCTCTGCTGAACGGGGCACCTTCTCCGGCCAGACCCTCAAGGATGATGCTGACGTCAGAGTATGTGCTGCTGGGAGTCTTTCTTGTTATGTAAATTCCCACGGTCGTGGCCTCGATGAGTGCTTGCTCTTGTAGGGACATGTTGGCTCTCTGTGTGAAGTGCCTTGATGTAACTTTGTTATGATTTGGCGCTGTATAAATGAATTTGACTTATTTATTTAGTCGTTTTTTTCGGATTGTGCTCAGAGTGTCGGTCTCTGCTGTATCCTGAGGAGAGAGAGAGAGAGAAAATAAAACCTTAAACGTGGCATTTTTCAACCTCATCAAGTTTCAACATTCACTGATGAAACTTAAACCCTTTAGTGATTTTTTTCTTCCCTCCCCGGATGAATGTTCCGTGTTTGTATTCACTGAATTACTATGATGCCAAATGTGACCAAACGATTGATATAAAAGATTTTGTTGTTGTCAGTTTGCAGAACATAGAAAAGTTTACCTGTCTGCAGGATAAAATGTTGAATCCAAGACTGAGTGTTCAACTCCCAGGAAGCATTTACTCATTTACTGTTGAAAATATACCGTATATATGATACGATATGAGATAGTTAATTAAATGTTTGTTTAGTTTCAAAAAAGAAAAATTAGCTAATATTTACCTTACATTCCTGCACCGAACTCCCAGAATCCTCGTTAGGGTCGATGGAGGAAACAGAAAAAAAAGCCGACATTATAACAATCAGTAAAGGGAATTAAATAAACGTACCCCACTGCAGGTGAAGGAGTATTTAAGAGAGCAAAGAAAGGAAAAGAGCAACTTTTGTTTTATTTTTCTTACCGTCGTCATGGCAGCCATGTCCTTCAGTTTTTGGCCCCGTTGCCTCGATCGATTCTCAAACACTTTGAACAGGTTGGCTGAGTGCAGGTCAAGCTGTGACAGAACACCTGGGAAACAACAATTACTTTTATAATACCTTCGTTTTCATCTCAAATGTTTGGAATATTTGGGACCTACTTTGTAAAAGTGAGGGGCCACATTCACTTTCACACTCCGCCGGCAGCCTGATTTACTGCAAAAGAGAAATGGAAACAAAGATACAAGTCTAATGAGTCTATGAACAAGTCAAAACCTTCAGAAAAGTTTCAGAGATTTGTTGTCAGTAAATGAACCGAACTCATCGGAGCAGCAGGAGAATTTCTGCATCCTGATGATTACAGCTCATTTTCTAAAGTCAGTGTCAGAGCTTTTAGACTGTCACACCATCAATCCAGCTTTTCTGATCATGATCAGAAATAAAAAACAAACTCTTTGTTGCCTTTAATTGTAAAAGCGGCTCACAGACTAGTTATTATTTCTCACTCAGATGAACTGATGAATGACCTCTCTCTGACAATTGCACATTAGTTACAAATCATTTATATCTGCAGTAGTTTGTTCAACATCAGACAAAAAAGCCGGAAATGTTCATTCTATTTTTTATTTTTATTTATTTAAAATATGGAAATTATTTAATGTGCTTCGACGGTCTTTTATTAATGTTTATTTCAGTTCCTGGAATATTATTTTGTGCTGTTGTGCAACTTAATTGATCTTTTTTTTTTTCTTGGTTCTCACATTCTGACTTGTAACTTTTCCTGTTTCAGGATGAGTTAACCCGCAGTGGACAAAGCCAGTTGATAATAATAATAATAATATTTACTATTATTATTATTACTGAAACGGAAAAGCGGTAGGAGATGGATGGTTATCCAGTCCAGTCTGGAAGGGCTCAGTTGTGTCTCGTTTCAGGTTTTTAAAAGGCTTCTCCAACTTTCTAGATTTGCAGATTCAACTGAAAAATAAAATCACTCCTAATCTTCATTATCGTACGCATAAAAATCTATAAAGGAAGTGTCTGAGGAGCTTTAGCCTTCAGCATCATATAAGATATTTCAGGTTAATTAGAGATGAGCTTTACTGATTATTAATTTCACCTTAAAGGCACCAGATTTGTTCCTCTCTAAAAACTCCCCATGATGCAGCAGGTGGAGGTTTGAAGCCGTAAACTCTGTGAGCCGCGCAGTTAGCCGCGAACACGTGCGCGTCGTCTTGGGAGCCACGTCTGTTCATTCATGTGGCCCGTTGCCGTGGTGACGGTCAATCCGTGTCCCCTAAAGGAGCCCTTGATGACATCGTCGCTGCCCACTGAGCTGTGATCATCACGTTTTCCTGCGTCACCTCGACTCCCCGCGGAGACGAGTCGGTGATGGAGGTTGGAAATGAGCTTTTGCCCCGCTCTTCATCTTTTAGCCCAGTTCACTCTGCAAACCATCTGAATGTGAAATACGCCGTCTGACTTCTCGGCAGTCAATTTTGAGTTGTGCTGTTTAGAAATCTTCACGTCACCAGGATATACCTGCATTTCCAAGGTTCACAGATTCTGACTGATTTAGGAGCCCGTTATCAAAAACTGTGTATTTGAATGGAGAGCTTAAAAAAAAAAACTTTCTCAAACTGGGATTTATATATAATTCATATATTTTTATCTGAACGTCCTTCCTGTTTTTTTAGCAGTGACTGAATTATTGGCCACCATTTGTTGCCGTACAAATGCAGCATTATAGCCCACTTTTACAGAGCGATGCCTTGCTCAAGGACACAACAGTAGTTCCTCTGGGAGGAGAGAGATAAGAGCTATAAATTCCAGATGCTTGTATTTCTTAAAAAGTCCATCATAACAATTTTCCCCTTTTTCAAAAGCAGTAATCAGTTGATGGTTTCATTTTTCTTCGACCGAAGCTGACACCGCTGAAGACGCCTCCACCCCAGGACAGGATTTGTGCTGATGTGATGGGAAGGATGGCAGAAATGTCAGCCAGACTCCGGAAAGGGCAACGATGAGTTTGCCTCCTTAAATCATCATTTTGTTTCCAACTTTGTCTCCCCAACAACAACAGCGGCAGACTGAATGTCATAACACAGAAAAGCTTCCAGATAAACGATGAGTTTCTTACTCGGCGTGTTTCCGTCGTCATCGGTTAACCTGATAAGATGATCTTCAGGATAACATGAGCAAGCCCAAAACTTCTTCAAATTTATTGGCATGCCTTTAAACACGCATCTTAAAACAAACTGTTTGGCACGTCGACCGTCGCGGTCAGAAACAGGTGCAGCAACTGCCAAAACAACATATTTATACTGTATGACAGCAGAATATATTTATAGACGTATTTAAAGTGAGATTATGTATCTTCAGACTGAGAAAATAACTCTCCATCTGCCTCCATCTAACTCTGCAGGCTGCACAAAGAGAAGAGTATTCTTCTGCTTTGTTAAATACTTTACGTGTGAGCACAGAGAGCGGCGGACTAAATGTTAAAGGTCCAAACCACGCGATGACATCATGAATCTGTTCATTAGCGCGTTGCATCATCACGTGACATTTAGGGACTTTTCGAGGAGGCTTTAGCTATTTTCCCCATCGAGAGTAGTTGGAATTACACAGAAATAGTCTTGTGATTTTCAGGTACTTGTCATACCTCGTCGTTCCGTGTTGTGTTACTTTATTCTTCCTGTCGGATTCAATTCGCTCGACATTTTTAGCTTTTGTCAAACGAGCAAAGTTGGATTTGCGTTAAGAAAAACTCGCCTCCCCCTTCGTTTGTCTTTGTGTAGTTCACGACAGTTTGGACTTCTATAACAGATGGTGCCAAACGAGTTTACTGACTTTATCGTTCTCGACTTGAGCTGCCGTTAAACTTTTCAACTATTTCATCGAATTATGGACCACCGTTTTCAGAGAACCCCGAAGAATGAAGTGTGTTGTTGTTGTTCCCTGGTTCAGTGCTGTTCATCAAAATGTTCAGTTTGGCTTAATCTAAACAGTATGAAGCATTACAAAAAAAAAAAATAATAATAATAATCAAGATTGAATTAGTTCTTTTCCATTTGAGGAGTCATTTGTGAACATGCTGATTACCGGGAATTAAAAACGTTGTTTTTCTTTCATGTGATAATCAGATTTGAACCTTTAATAAAATACTGCAGCAAGCAGGAGAGATCCGAAACTCAGGACGTGATTAGAATTCATATTTCATTAAAATGCACCAGAGGACTGAAGCACTAAATAAACAAGTTACTGATGAAGAGGTAAAGGGTCAGAGATCATGACATTTAGACAGTCAATGTAGAAACCCCCACAGAAATAAGGATCAATAATAAATGCTCAGATGATGTCAGATTCCTGCGTTGTTTTGTTTTTTTGCGCAGCAGCTGTATGGAAATATCTTCCTGTGACTGCCAACATGAACTGGCTCCCAACGCTAACAAGTGTACAAATGTTTAGCCTTCCCAAACCTGCGTCCCCTCAGTAATTAGTGTGATAACTTTTTACATCCACCACCTAATACAACAGCGCACTGCACTCGCAGCTCCCAGTGCTGGAGCGGGACTTAAAAGTTGGCTCATTTTGCCATTTAATGGAGCTAACAAGGTCCACTGGGACGGAGCCGGCACAGCAATTGATGTCAGTTTAGAATAGTTAAGGAGCGCTGATAATGCTCCCAGGAATGTCCCAGCGGCCCGGCGCTCTTGTTTTTCCACACTGGAGCTGAGGGAAGCAGAGCTGGACTCCAAACACCCGAGAGCTTTGTCCTCCCCTCTTAAAAGAAAGTGGCTGTTAATGGAATAGTATCCTAAAATCATTAGCACTTCATCTGCTAATAGATTCTCTTTGAAGCCTGCGACTTATTTCTGCACGGAGACGTTCCAGCGGTGCGAGCTATTGTTTGGGCGATAAGTGTTTGATTTAACTAAATGATTTAAGCTGTGATTAGCACAAATCCTTCTGACTGAAGTCTGTAATAGTATGTTGTGGAAAAACAAAAGGATGTAAACACAGAAATGATATTCCTCTCCGTCCCTTTGAGCTCGCTGCACGCTTTGAAATTAGCATGTGATTATTCTCACCTCCGGGTTTTGATCTGGGAGTGTTCCTTGAAGCCAAAGTCCTCTGGGCGCATGCAGGCATGAACCAGCATTTGTCAGATTCTTCCCCGAGCTCATTGGTAGGGAAATAGGTCAGCAGCTGAGTTTAACTGAAGGTGCTGCAGCCTGGCAGGAGGTGGAGATGGAGAATAACAATTATTTATTTGTTTTCTTTAAAAATCGAATTTTTTCGGCGCCCGGTCTGACACAGTTGAATATTAAAGTGTCTTGAGTTAACTTTGCAGCACATTCGAGGCAGAATGGAACAAATTCAGCTCTGAACTAAAGCTCCCCTTACTCGTCTGACATGTCACTGATAGAAACGTTTTTAAGATCATAAAACAGAAACTTTTCATGCAGTTGAAGTGTAAAGATTTGGGTCAGTTGGCAAACATACTAACCTTCCACAGCAGATATTTATTTTCAACATCTATTACAGCTGCTTCTTCTGAATCCAACTCTTCATCCGGTTGGTTTTCTGTCTCAGATGTTTACGTCTTCCTTTCGGCCGCTCTCGATCGCTGGTGTTAAATTTTGAAGTTCAGCTGACTCTTTATGTGGATTTCTTCTCCAAAACAAAGAGGAATTTCCATTTTTTTTTCCAAACTGATTGAACGACTCCAACAACCCAACGCACCTCCAGGCACTTTACAGAAGTAAATTCACGGCTGTCTAATTGCTGCAACTCTCTCTAAATTACAAAAACCCTTTTAAGTTCTAGCATGAACTGGTGTTTCTCTGGTGAGACGGCTCTCTGGCTGACAGGTGCAGCTGGCGGTCGCTCTGGATCTCCACCAGCGTGTCGCAGAGCGAGGTCACGCTGACAGACAGAGCTCTCCCTGGATAACTTCAGGCCGCTCTGTAGAACGAGGCTTCTCCGCGTCGCTCTATGTCGCTCGACTCTTAAGTGCGCCATCTGTTTTCGCATGAAGTCAAGCTGAACTGTGACACTGAGTGTGAATAAACTTGTGTGCTTCTGCTCCCACTCAGCAGGTCACACTGCTGCTGCTGCTGGCAGATGCCTTTCTGCAGCCTCCAAACACAACAGACACTCGACGGATTTTGAACCCATACAAAGCACAACTGTCTTTTTAAAATATTAATATTCATTGATGCTTGTTATTGCCACCAAGTCCCATTAAACCTCAATTACATGTCATTTGAATCCCCATGGGGCCCTGTGTGGGTGTTCTTTCAACAAAATGAAAATCACTTCCTATTTAGATTACATTGGGAAAAAACTTTGTTTTGTCACTTGGTGAAGTTAATTGCTGTGCTGTAAAGGAAATGGCAACAGATTACTGCAGAGACCTTCTGTTCCCCTGCAGACTGCGGGGAAGTTGGACGGCGTCCATGTGAACCTGCCGACTAGAACAAATACATGGAAGAGAAAAAGGCTCCTTTTCCAGCCAGCATGGAGGAGCTGAAGGAGAATAGAAGTCTTCTGTGAGATGCTGGTTGCATTGTTGGTTTCGCAAGAACAAGTACGGTTGTAAGGAAACACATCCAGTTTAAAGGGCCATTGTGCGTTACAATGTGCAGCGGAATCCATTCAGCCTTTTCCTTTCCCTTATGTGTTACATTCCAATTGTTTCCAGTGACACCGACAAATTCCATTTTGTAAAATGACGCACTTGCATCATCGCCACATTCGAGATTCTCCACTTTACACGAAGAAAAGCAGAAAAGAAGAGAATTCCGAAAGGCTTCATATCTGATACGATGTGAACATATTTAATTATTTACTGTTCATCTTTAAAGGTTATTTCATATCTGCTTTTATTCAAGTCCATCAGTTGTTGCTTTGATTTCTGGAGCTCGTCAGGGTTCCCCACTTGAGCCTTTACTGTTTTGTATCTTCCTGCAGCCTTACAAACACAACGCAAGATGATTTAGATTAAAATGTGGAAGACACACACAGCCACATTTCTCCTTCCTCATAATAACACTCGTATGAATGTTTAAACAGCATTGCTGAATCTTCAGAAGATGAACGCTAAACTTCTTCGAAGCCATCACAATAATAATGATTTCACTGAAAGGTGTCACTTCTTTACTGACCCACAGAGTAATAAAAGAAAAGAAAATAAGAACAAGTCATGAATAGGTTGGAGCCAGGGAGCAAAAAAAAAAAGATTAGTCAGACTGACTTTAGCTGATACTGAATTAGTGACAGTGCAGCAGTTTTAAAGGGAAGAAATATGCAAAATGGGTCATGATGTAATGTAAAAATAAAATATAATGTAGGTTAGTCTGAATTCAGGCTTCATCTTTATTCACACGTGCAACTGCGTCCATTCCAAGTGTTGCATTGCAGTTGGAAACAGTGAAGAACACAATGTGGCTCTGAACATCGGAAACACATCAGCAAAACAGACTAAATGATGATAACGATGATAGTTCCTCTGCCGCAGTGCGTGCTGAGAATCTGCCGCACGCTTGTCGAGGCAAACAAGAGCTGCAGGCGACATATTTAATTTAGCACAAAACCTTGAGGCCAGATTTCTCACTTCAAAGGTGGAACATGTTGCACTAATTTTACTGGGCTTGCTCTGTTTTGGAGTCATAAAGCTTCGCTGTGCTTTGTCTTCAGGTCCCAAAGACCAGACGGACTCTGAGGAGACGAGGAGACTTCAGATGTGGAATAAACCGCCCGAGGACGTCATGTTGTCCAACATCAGTATCTCTGTTCCACATGTGAGTTTATCAGAGTGCCCACATTTGGACATATCTTCCATATCAGACCAGACCAGACCAGAACCACAGTGCAATGTAGACGTCTGTATTTTACCTGCAGGGGGGGGGGGTAAATATGTGTGACCAAGTGTGATGAAGATGTTTGTCGCCACAGAAGGAGACGGAATCACAACAGCATCTCAGCCACATGTTCATTTTTTCCTTACAGTCGTACATTATAACTCTGAACATCAATAACGACGTTATTAACTGTTAAACAAGACACTGAGAATTAGCAAAAAACTGTTTATTAACGATAAACTACTGCAGTTCATCTCGGTGTAATGCTGAATTATGAAATATATAAAACTCAGTCATTTGATTTCATCTTATTGTAAATAAATGTATCCTGTAGTTGTTTTTGTCTCCAGGTCTGCTGAATAAATCGGGCCTGTAGCTGCCTAAGCGGCTCAAGTGATTCACATTCAGGTTGCTGTTTGTTTGTTTGTTTGTTTGTGGCATTTCTGCTCCCCAGTATTCACACTCCAAAGGCTGCGATTGCAGTGCACACTCCCGACACTTGGGAATATTGTGAAAGAAGGAAGGGGCAGACTCTTCGCCCGGGGATGTTGGCCCAGCTCTGTCATGTTTGTAGAGATAGACTGGAGGATGAATACTGGGAACGTATGCTCAGCCCAGTTTAACCATATGTCCGTTCTGCTGCTGTTTCCCAACACAACGAGTGGAAGGCTAGAGGAGTATTAATGCGGACTGTGTGTGTGTTAGAAACAGGCTGGGAGGCAGAGGTTAAAGAGGAAACCTCCTTAAATCAGAATTAACACCGTGCAGCTGCAGATCAGAGTGCAAAGACGTTCGTTTAACTGCTGACTTTTTGCTCTGTAATTGACACCGAACTTCTGACGGACTCCTAATCTAGTTTTTGTTTGAGTCCTCCAATCGGAGCACGTTTTATGCGGTATTAGCTTCAAGCTGAGACCCAGAAAAGGTCCCAATATCCTAAAATCTCCCCACAGTGTCCCAACAGTTGTTCCATTATTCAGTGTCTCCGTACGGCTTCGTCAGCAGTCTGTGCTGCTCGGCTTCAGAACTGGAATTAATGTACGCTTTCAGTCTGAGGCTGGATTTTATCACTAACATACAACAATCTGGGACTTTTGGGACGTTCGCGGAAAAGTTCAGATGTGCATTTAAATATGTGGATTCATGGTATCGGGCGGGGGTTTGTAAACCTCTGAACCTTTGTGACTCCAACATGGATTCACTCTCACTCCATTTGTGAGTCTCCTTCTGGCAGCCTGTGAATGCTTTACATGGGAGGCTGAATATTTTCCATCTGAATTGTACACATTCGCGTCCCACTATCATCTAAAGCTGTTTTCTATCAAATGCAACCCTGAAATTGAGTATGCATGAGCGCTGCACGGACTGCCAAACACTTGGCAGGAAATCCTTTTCATATTCTGAGGAGAAGCCATTCTACGAGTGTCCCATGGGTGTGTGCACAAATGCACATTTTTAATTTAATTTTTTTGCAGCTGGATAAGGCAGGAAGGGTGATGCTCCGTCAGGGTGCTGCTGCTCAGCTGTCCATCAGGGGGCACTGTGACTTTGTGGCAGCCGTCTGCCTGTTGATTTCCTCCTGCAGTGGTGAGTCTTTGTGGCTGCAGCTACATTATATCTGTCTTCTCTCAGGAGCTTTCATGGCTGGGAGAAAATCACTGTGTTTGCTGATGATAATGCAATTAATTAAAGAGCCAATCATTTTAGCCCGGCACGTCGAAATTTGAATGGAGCTTGTGACATATTGCTGTATGTTGTATTTGCTGATGCTGCTTTGTTGCTCTGCTCATCATCAGCAAACTTATGTTGTTTCCTGTTTTGTTTTTGTTTTGGTTTGCTTGTTTGTTTGTTTTTTTGGGTGACTGACCACCGTAATGAAAATCATGTTTTCTTTTTCATTCTGATATTCAAGTGCTGCATAACAAGGAAAGAGGAGAAACAAACAAAGACGCTAACAAAATCTCCCCTGTTGTCTTTCTGCGAGCTACTTTTAAATTGAATTCCATTTCCTTTCCTTTCTCCGAGTGTACCGGGGAGCCTTAATGTATGTCTCCGTGTGCTGTGTTGCCGGGGGACAGCTCTGTGGATGAAATCCTGCTCCGCTGTGTGAGAGAGGCCTCTGCTGCCATTAGAGCCGAGGTGGAGTCAGAAGGTTGCGCACTCAATGCAGCGACTTGGCAGGAAGGAAGATGGACGAGGAGACAGAGGTGAAGAGAGGAAGACGGGGAGTCTAACCGGCGTCTGAGGGGGTGAGGACAGCACGGACCCAGATCTCCTTTACTGCACTTTGTATGTTCCTCGGAAAAAAAAGGAGGAGGGGTACAGTAAGGATACACAACACAAAGGGCAAGTGTGTGTTGTAGAGTGATGGCGTGAGATCTGGTCGGTGAACATTATTGCGTGGCTCTCTGGTGAAGCGGCTGTGATGTCAGGAGAGACGGAGAAGATGAGCGACGGAAAGAGAGAGCGAGATCGAGAGATAATCAGACAGCCTGGGAGAGAGAGAGAGAGAGAGAGAGAGGAGGGGGGAGTAGTAATGCCGTCAGCAGGAAATGCTGCTGGGATTTTTCAGTTTTTCTTTCCTTGCAGCCACTGGAAAGAAAAAAAAAGAATCATGTAAGGTAGCCGATAATATGAACTTGGTGTAAGCGTGATTTTTCTTTTTTGGCCCGTCCACAGGGATCGGATTCACTCTCCGCTGAAGCAAAGTTCAGCCTGTTTGTAAACCTCCAGATGGATTCTGCTGCACTGTAAAGCTGTGAATGTGTCTGATTACAGAACACTCAGTCTCTCTCTGTATTTTATTCACTCGTCCTCCAAAAACAAAACGTCACTTGGATGCTCTGGTGTGCCGAAACTGTGCAGATCAGAGGAGGATGATGGTCACGATGAAGCTCCGGATCTTTGCTGACGTTTGGGTTGCAGTTGCAGTTTGTCAATCAGGGATCATGTTGCTTGTTGCCCTGGCAACTCTACCATTAGCTCATTTGTAGCGAGACTGTGAGATCCCTCTCTGAGAGGCCGTCGTTTCCATCAGCTGCGAATATTGACAGCTTGAACAAAGAAATAAGCTTTGAGAGAGAACGAGCCGGTTGCTGTCGTAAAATTCATAATTTAAAAACAAAAACATGGAGTCCTGTCAAAGACGTCAGGCTGATGGAGGCCGTCCCAACCCCGGTGATTTCAGCTGGTCCTTTCTGAAGCCCAGGGGTCAGTCCGGGGTCACGTCCTTCGACAGCTTCAGTCCGCCTTCTGGCTTCAACAGTTGTACTTCTGTACTAAACCCGATTCTTACAAACAAGTAATCCTCCGTCAACGCTGTCGGCCTTCATCGAACTCTGGGAACGATCGGACCACGAAGGATCCACTTGCTGCTCCGGAACATCGAGGCCTGTTTCTAGTCGCCGTTTTAAGGAAGAAAAATTTGTTCAGTCTGTTGCTGTCAATCAGCCCTTTAATGCAGCCTCCGGCAGATGAATCCTCACATTGTTCATCTGTCCTCGATTTCAGACGGAAGCAAAAGCATATTTTCATTTGAAGAGGATGTGGTGCTTTTTGAGATTACAGGTTATAGTTTAGAGTAAAGAAATCTGCTGACAGCTGCTCATTATATTTCCTCCCTTTGTGGGAGCCAGTCCTGGACTTTTATTCTGTCACAGGATGTTTTTGATGAATAATTAGATTTGAAGAAGTTCATGTTTCTTCTCTCTTGTCTGTCAAACTTGCTGCATGAGTCAGACGAAGGTCACGTCGACGTTAACCTTCTTTAAAGTTACCTGCTGGACGAACAGTGCAGACCAACCTTTGGAGCCGTCTTGGTTTTTAGAAACCACATTTGCAGGAGAAGGTGGATCTGACCTGCTCTGTACTCTCTCCTGATTGGGTGGTACAGTCTGTCAGTCACATGGTAGCCCCGCCCCCCTAACCCCTCCCCTCCTTTCTGGTCTATTTTCCTCTAAACGGGAGATTCATTTAAAAAAAATTAACATTTACGGCCAACGGCTTACAGCCAGTGGCGTCAATGAGACAGAATGAGACGACGTCCATTTTAATACACAGTCAATGTTTTTTGGCTATAAGAAGGTGAGGTTTGGAAAATTATCATTTGATTGTCCAAAACAAAAATAAAGCACCAGTAAAGAAGACTAATACCTGTGACCTTTAGGAGAGCCGGAAGAGATAACAATTATTACCAGACTGAATTTCTGATGATGGATGTTTTCCCGCTTTAATTTTGTTGTTGTTGTTGCACTTGCAGGAAATTCAAGTTCCAAATCTGTCCCAGATCTTATCTGACTACAGCAGCAACAATAATATCATAAAACCAATAGTTTCATTCCAACTGCAATATTTTCAATTATATGTTCCTGCTCATTTCCTTTTTCACTCGGCAGTGTTTTTGCTCACCACTCTTCACTTTAGGGGGTAAAAAGGTGGGGTTGGTGATTACAACATTTTTTGGGGAATGGGTATTGTAATCGTTTTCAAGCTGCGATTTCTCAAACCTGCATTCCAAAGAGAAACATTTTTGGGGGGACAGAGTTCGCGCTGTTTTCTCAGCTCATCCAGCTGTTTATGGAGAGTAAAACTGAGCTTTGGAAGGTTCGAGAGATATATTTGTGCGAACTGCCGGGAACATAAAGACTCGAACAATGGCTGCTGCTCTTTAATAACACAATGGGCTCTGTGAAAAGAAGACAATGCAGCAGTTGATGTGTTCAATCTGTGAAACGCCTTCTGTGCATCTTCCTGATTTAGTCCAAATAATCCTCAACCACACAAAACTAACATGTTTACGTTCTCAATGCTGAACAGAAAGGTGAGCCTCAGGTTCACCAATAAAAGCTGCAGGCAGGAAGGTGTGTTAGTCAGAAACACTTCAGCACCGTCGACTTGTTTCCATTTAACGTTCATGCCAATAAAGTAACTGAATATGAAAAATAAATAGATAAAAAGGAATATATTACAGCTGAGGACGTGATCAACAATCAGCTTGTTTTTACTGAACCTGCCGTCCCTGAGGGCAGAATTTAGATCTACACTACCAGTCAAAAGTTTGGACACACTCTCCTGATCATTTGAATGAGAAAGTGCGTCCAAACTTTTGACTGGTAGTGTACACATTGTTAACAGATGACTTCACCTTCCTGTGTCCCTCGCAGGCAGAAACCCGTCAGCTATGCTTGCCTGCCTTCATCGGTTGTCTCAGTTGTAAGTCCTCAAATAATAAACGCATCAAGCACGCACAAATTTGTGCTCCGCTCTTTGATGAAATGCTGCTCATTTACACATTTGTTGACACTTCTCTGCAGTTCAAACTGAAAGTTTTCAGTTCTAAGATTTTCCCGAGTCGAACAGCTGAACCTGCTCTTTGCTCAGCAAATGGAAAATAATGTCTAATGACAAAGAACAAATGTTCGTTCACTAACTGTATTTACTGTTTTAACTGGGAGAAAAGGCAGCGCTGTATAATCTACAATCCAGAAATCAGTCTGCTGAATGAGAATGTGTAATTTTATCTGAGTGTGACCCGGCTGAAACGGTTTATTAATTAATACTTATTATATTATTATTATTATTATGGCACTGAGTGAGTCTATTACTTCAATATAGACCTTACACTACATATTTAAATCATTTGCGTTAATTTTACTTTTTGCCCGGGTACGCAAACTGTTACTCAGTTTTTAATGTGTAAAAAGCGACAGTTAAATGAAATGTGAAATATTTATCGGATCCTCCACAAGACAGCGCTGAACAAAGGACGGCTGTTAGTTCAGAGCCATTCCTCCAAATGCAGTAAATATTCTCACAAATCATTCAGTAACTATCTGATATCAGAGCCGGGCCGCTTCAAGACTCCACCGACTTAATAACATATCTTCACTCTTTTTTCGGTGCACTAGATGAGAGTTTTTTTTTTTTAATCAGAGACAAAGAAATGAATCTGTAACCGAAAGCTGCTCCTTCCAAAGTATAAATCTCACCTTTGAGTTCTTTATTCCTGCGCTGTCTGTCTCTGTACTGTACTGAGCTGATTGAAGCGGGAACACACAGGAAGTGAGGCGTGGCGTTTGTGTGCCACAGAAACATGCACGTGTCTTGCTGCGTGACGCTAACAGGACACGTAAATGTTCAATGTTTAAGTATCCTGTCACAGGATAGCCACGCCCCCTAATTCATCCTCTGCTTTATGGTCTATTTTTGTCTTAATTTAAAAAAACGAACACTATTCTGTACTGAATTAGAAAAACATCGACTCATCGGGAAAACATTTAATGAGTTAATAACTTGACCTGGAAATAGAATCATTTTCCCGTACACTTCAATACAATCCCACTTTTATAACCAGTGGAGTTGGAAATTTGAGGCTTTTTGGTCTATTTTCCACACCAGAGAACAAACAGCATGGAGTTCAGGTATATGTGGTGAATTTTAAGGGGAATTTGTTGGTCACACTCTTCCGTTGCTCTGACTGTGTGACATGTGGCTGAAAATATCGGCAGAATTTACTAACTTGGTGTGAGAGCTCTCGCTTTGCCTTTCTGCACGACTCAAATAGCTGTTGAAGTGCTCAACTTGGCCGCTCCTGCTTGTCTCATTTACCTTTGCAAAGCCAGCGGCTGAAAAGTGTAATTTTCCCCGAGGAGTCAGCTGGAGAGACTCCAAGTCTTCTTTGGACAAAACAATTTTCTATAATGAAGAAAATTGGCCACCTTGCTAATCTAGTAGCCCCTTCAGAAAGACTGCGCAGGGTGGAAGGTGCGACGGCATCTGCAGACCCCTCTAAATGACTTAAGTGGCTCCATTATAGATCTATATGTCAATGCAACCGCAGCTCAGCTTTTGACAAACACAAATTGGCAAGCCATTTGGCAAACCCTTTTCCCTCATTACATATGTATTTATTTCAGCAGCTTCTCTTTTCATGCTGTCTGCTCCTGTCAGGGACTGTGCATCGGTGTGCATCAATAACAGGAACATTTCAGACTCGGTGCTGATAGCGATACGGCAACCAGAAGGAGGAGGAGACAGAGAGGGAGACGAAGACGAAGACAAAGAGACAGTACAGAAATAAAGAGCAACTTCTCAACGTCAACGTGTTAGAAAGTGTTTCAGATCAAGCACATGTAACAAAAAGAAAAACAACAACAACCCAAATATCAAACGCACAATCCAGCTAACGCAGCACGATGTCTCGCTCTTATTGTCTCCTACACGGTGGAAAAGTTGTACCCATGTCAGCTCGTGTTTCTGAATGGATTTGCATGTTTATGGCTTCCCTGCTCTGTCGCCACGGTTTCGCTCTAATCATGACTGAAAAGCCAATTTCAGCAGACAGAAGAGTTTAGACATGAGCACACAGTCAGAGACAAGGCCGCACAATTCAAAGGAAAATTACAACCGAAGCAGCTCATTCTGTCGTATTGACACCATGCTCTGAAATCTGAAATATAACCGTCGATTCCACTTGATCAGCTGGAGGACACTCACACAGACATATAGATATTACAGCCACTGGTGCTTACCGGTCAGCTTCGGTCAGTCCTGGATCATCCAGGATTTGGAGAAAGTCCGGCTCAGGTTAGACCAAACCGCCATCACCGACGTTTCATTCTCTGATAAAAAAATAAATAAATAAGAAGCAGTTCTACTTAGTTCAACTGATAATGACAACGTTTCTCACTCATTAAAACAGAGGATGTTTTTGCCCCCCCCCCCCCCCCACTCATGTCTAATTAAATCACTCCCTTTTATGTGATCACTCAAACTTTTAGCGACACACATCAGTCGGTTGTGAGGACATAAAATGAGTTAAGTCTGATTTCAACTTTAGATTTGCGACATCACTCAGCACCAGTTGAGAGCTGATGAGAGCGACGGTGTCCTTCAGAAATGACCTTCTCTTCTCTTTTAACCTACCGAGAAATCTTTGTTGTAGAAGTTAAGGACATTTCACTTCAAGTCAGCGACGAAGACACAAGGTGACTCGTGCAAAACGTGAAGCGATGCTTTATCATTACAATGGGAGAGGCTCTTTAAAATCAAGTCACACCTTCAACAGAGTGAAAACAAGCCATTTTCAAGTGAGGGGGAAATTACAGCAGAAGGATCCATGGGAATAATCAGAGTCCCAGAATGACACTTCATCTGTATCTGTACACAACGGCCAAACAAGTTTATATTTAAACCGGCTGAACAAACACACCCGTTCGCTTTGTGGTCATTGTTTTTGCTGGTTGTAGATCGGCGGTAATTGCAGCTTTGTGAGTTTTTGAATGATGCCGTCCCTTTATCTTTATTCCTGTACAACTCCCTGAGAATACTGTGGCTTTCAGCCACATATCAAAGAAAAAGCTTCTCCCTAAGTAATCACCTGAAAGACAAATGGCTGGCATTGAGACATCTTACATCCCTGTCTAATTAATGTCTCCCTTCTTCCCCCTCTGTAATAATTCAGGATGAGAGACAATAAATAAATGGGCTGCTCTGGTGCAGTTTTTAGTCTGGAGGAGAATTCAGGACTTGGTTCACGGCGAGACTTTGAGTCCGTATTTACGTGAACTCCTTAGATCTACTTCAATGACGTCATTCCTTACAGCCCAGAATACCGTTCCTACTGTTCTCTGATGAAAATGGTGCAGTGTTTCAAAACTTTTATTTGCTTCTGAAAATTCTAAAATACTGAGTGATAACAGAGAAATTCAACCTCTGCGAAGTTCAATAGAAAGCCCTAAGAGGATGGTAAACCTGACCCAAATAAAATATGAATATAAAACTGAATATTTCAAATAAAATAAAAAAGGAAGTAAGAGATAAGTAAAAGTCAACACAAAGGAGAGCAGTACAAAAACTGAATATGGACACAGAACAAAGAAGGCAACTAAATAAATGAACCCAGAGTTACAGGCGGACGTGTTCAGTGTGTGTGTCTGTGGGTTTGTGTTGAGGTGTGATGTTATGCAGCCATTTGACTTATGAATAAATATTTATACCTAAGTCCAGGAGGATTCAAAGAGGATGAGCCTCAATGAATACCAATGAAATTGATGTAACTTGAAACCGTCGCGGGAGAAAAAAACCTGATAGAAGAACGTGCTGTCTGCTTTTTCCACAACATCATTATCCAGCAATACATTTGCAGGTTTTATTGTGTTGTTGGTGTGTATCTCTGCAGGTTAGAGGGCCTGAGCCGGGACAGGGAGGCCGACGACACCCAAATACCTGCAGCCGCCTGACGGACCAATGGGAGCTGCTGGAAAAGCAAAAAGTCATTAAACGTGACCTCCGGTTTTCACAGATGAAGCGTCTCACTCTGAGAGCTGATGAAGAACATCGCTCACTGTTTTCTCTTCCCAACTTCACCTCTCACCTTCTCTGAAGCTTCAGCCAATTAAGACAGAAAACAAGGTTAATATTTCATATCTTACTCCCTGAGGGGAATCCTAACCATGGCCGGGCGCCGCCGAACGCGTTCCTCTTGGATTCCTTCGCGGTCACGTGCCGCCTTCAGGAGACGACATTCGTGGAGGTGATTCGGCTTCAAACACACGTGGCGCTAAAAATATGTTGCAAGGGCAAACAAAAAAGTCCTGAATATCAGACATCAGAAATGGGAAAAAGAAAACAATAAGAGCGTTCAAAAATATAAAGATAGACTGTAACAGAAGAAAACACACATTTTAATACACAAATCCAGAGAATCCAGAACAGGTCAGACCCACCTTCTTTTCCAAATCTGGTTTCTTTTGGTTTCTAAAAACCAAGATGGCTCCAAAGGTGGTCTGCACTGTTTGTCCAACAGGTAACTTTAAAGAAGGTTAACATCGACGTGACCTTCATCTAACTAGGGGGCGTGGTTGCTGTTTGAACGGCAGACTGTGCCACCCAATCAGGAGATTTATTGGGAGAAGCTGAATGAGTTTTGAGGGCGTCATATAAAACTAAATGTGAACTGTGAGAGCAGAAAAAGGTGAGGAAACATTTGTAATAAAGAAAAAACTGCAGTGTTCACTGAGCTTCACCGTCGGTGATGCCTTCTGCCATGAATACCTTCCACCTGTCATCATATTCCAGCACACACGATTCACAGCAGACCATCTGTCTGTCGTCCTGTTGGACCCCGAGGCTCATGCTGTGTCCTCCCATTAAAAGCCACCTTCCCAAAGCAAATATTTCCAACAATAAAACACCGGGGAGCTCTGCTAAAAGCCCGTGGAACACGTCCAGCAGCAGCTTCTGTCTGTCTGTCTGTCTGTCTGTCTGTCCTGTCTTCCTCTCAAGACCGCCTGAACGAGACGATACAAGGAGTTCGGCAAGATCCATTTTGGTTGTTTTGCAGAGGCCAAAGAGTCGAGCAGCGGGTCTCACGAGGCTGTACGACAGCTACTGTAAATTAAACACGGCAGAAAAAACAAATGTAACTTTCTGTTCAATTTCAGTCACTTTGAAACTGAGTTTCTCACAATCTGCTCCAATGAAACTGTTGTTGTGTGTTCGTCTTTCAGGAGTCCATTGTGTATACTGATACTCACAACAAGACGACAAGCTTGTTGTGGTAAACATCTACAGTGATGCTGTGAGATGCTCAAACACACCAACAATAACATGTTAAACAGTCTGTTTGTGACTAAAGTGACCTACAAACAGCACAAATACAAAAAAGTTTGATTTCTTAGTGGCAGATTTAAGGATTTGCTGATGTGACGATATATATCACTTTGTGAAAATAAAAATAATCTAACTGCTGGCATAAGCTCAATTCTGGGCAGTCACATCGGAATAAAATACTATTAACTCCATCCATCCATCCATCTTCATCCGCTTATCCGAGGTCAGGTCACGGGGGTAGCAACTTCAGCTGGGAGCCCCAGACTTTCCTTTCCCCGGCCACATCGACCAGCTCTGACTGGGGGATCCCGAGGCGTTCCCAGGCCAGAGTGGAGATATAATCTCTCCACCTGGTCCTCGGTCTCCTCCCAGCTGGATGTGCCTGGAACACCTCCCAAGGGAGGCGCCCAGGAGGCATCCTGACCAGATGCCCGAACCACCTCAACTGGCTCCTCTCAATGCAAAGGAGCAGCGGCTCTACTCTGAGCTCCTCTCTGATGACCGAGCTCCTCACCCTATCTCTGAGGGAGAAGCCAGCTACTCTTCTGAGGAAGCTCAGAAGGGTAGCTGTAGCGATGTTGTTCTTTCAGTCATGATCCAGTTCTCATGATCATAGGTGAGGGTAGGAACGAAGACTGACCTGAACATCGAGAGCTTCGCTTTCCAGCTCCGCTCTCTTTTTCGTTACAGAGGTGCGATACAGCGACTGCAGTACCGCTCCCGCTGCTCCGATTCTCCGGCCAATCTCACGCTCCAAGTTCCCCCCCATCGTGAACAAGACCCCGAGGTACTTGAACTCCTTCACTTGGGGAAAAGACTCATTCCCAACCCGGAGTAGACAGTCCATCAGTTTCCTGCTGAGAACCATGGCCTCTGATTTGGAGGTGCTGATCCTCATCCCAGCTGCTTCACACTCAGCTGCGAACCTGTCCAGTGAGAGCTGAAGGTCACAGAACGATGGCGACAACAGCATCACATCGTCCGCAAAAAGCAGCCATGTGATCCTATTGGATACTATTAACTCCAACTCACTTAAGTCAACTAGTTTAAAAAGAGGGGGTTTTTTTATATCTTGTTCAACCACAAAAGCACCTAATTTAGGCCATTTAATGATGTGACTGTGAGCCGGGGAGTCGCAGAATCTTCCTTGATTAATGCATGAACACTCCCAGGTCAGAATAACAGGAGTTTTCATGTTTTTCTCATTTTGCATGAATGCAACATTTCCCCTGCTGCTACATTATTGGTGTTGTTTTTCTGTATCTGTAAACCTGGTTGTATTGTGAGAAATACTCAGTTCTCAAAATATGCTAATGGCTTTGGCCCAGAATTAGAAATAGGACATATAGGTCTGAACAGTTCTCCCACCCACCACCTTTCAGCATAAACAGAAATATCAGAGTCATTGAAGTTTAGTCCTCTCTTAAGGCTGTCTGTGTTCTTCATCTCTATCTCTTCTTCATGACTGAAGTGGATTTAACTGGTAAATCAATCTGGGATCAGAGCTTTCACCTGGATTCACCTGAGCAGACTGATTGATGGAGACAGCGGTTGCTCCTGATATCCTCATATTTTGTCCGCTCCGTGGATTCGCCCTGCTGGGCCTCACTGCTGCTCTGGATGCTGAGTGTATTTGGGCTGAGCGGTGATGGATGTTGGAGGTTTCAAAATGGAAGAAGAAAAGGCGATGAGGACAGACGAGAAAGGCGAGAGGAGGACGAGGAGGCGAGGAGGCGAGGATCAAAGGAAGAACGGAGGATGGAAGGAGGTGAGGAAGGAGAGCAGGGAGGGTGCTGAGCCAGCTCTTTTCACACATGTGGACTTTGGGTATGTTTGTGTGTGTAATGAAATGTTGGCCAGCATCTGGCTGCAACTAATACCCCCCCCCCGCAGCACCACTGCCAAAGCCACTGCCCTCCGCCCCCCCCCCCCCCCCCCCACATCAGGCTGATTAATAGTGAGAAGAGCCAGCTGCATTGATTTCCCCACAGAGAGGTCGGGCATATGGCAGAGTGGAGAGCCGAGCTGCAGAATTATCATATCAAACCTGGTTTCCCTCGAACACTCGGGGGAGCGAGCGTTGTAACCGTTGATTTGGAAAAAAAAGTAAGTATTATGAAGATCAAGGTGCTGGAGCCATCTCTGACAGCCACTGTTAGCTTTGAGATTATGACTTCCTTTTTTTTTTTTTTTCTTCAGCCAGGTTACGTGAGCGTAGCTGGACCTTTTCGTCTTCCTCGACGTGTCTGTCCTCGCCGAGACTCGTGTAAATTACGCATGGAGCGGCAAGGCCAACTTCCCAAAAGTTTTGAGCTCGTAACCTTGGATTCCAACATGGTGAGCAGGATGGCTCAGCGGTTCGGAACCGGTATCATATCCACAGGCGCTGTGGTTAATCCGCAGATTTAGGGGGCGGGTTCAGAAAACCAGACATCCTGATTAAAAGAATCAGGTCGCCGCTGAGTTAGAAAACAGAAAATATTGATCACATTCTCAAACATGTGGACGCATCCTGTTTTAAGTAGATTTTTGGTTCCAACTTTGCCCGCCTTTGGACTGCAGCACTCATCCATCCATCTTCATCCACTTATCCGAGGTCGGGTTGCGGGGACTGCAGCACTCAGTGATTTAGTATTCATTTTGGCCAGAGTTATTAGGAGCTTTTAAGTCGTTTGTGTTCAGGAGGTAGCAGTGACATTCACAGTTATAGTCTGAATGGTTTAAAAACGTCTCCCTGTAGAAAAAACATTTTCATTTGACTAACAAAGAACTTTTTCATGAAGTGAATGTTAGTTTATTTAAAAGCACACTGCTTCAAAATGTTACCAAATTATTCTGCGTAACAACTGAATAAAAGCTAAGAACTAAAGAGAAGCTAGAGAAGATTTAGATCTCTGCCGATGGGAGAGACCAAAACAGAGCTAAAAATGGACAGCATTAGATTTTAACTGATGAGAGGATGAATTCTGACTATCCTTCATGTCTGCTGTCAGACTGTATCAGCAGATTGTTTCACTGGCTAAAACTACAAAACCCTCCAAAGTCCTGAAAGATAATATTTTTTTATGCATGCACAGGATAAATGTTGAACAGTAAATATTGGCCTTCAGGTTTATTAAGGACATGACACTTGTACCTTAACTACATCTACCAGGATGCTTCAACACTCTGACAACAGATGCAATCAGAACTTCTTTATGATTGTCATGTTATGTCTTTAAACTGCATGTTGACTTTTGTTAATTTACTGAAGTAAACAACACTTACCTGCTCAGCTGTGCAGCACAAAATCTGTATTTAGACATCTTCAGCCTGTATATGAGGAAGAACTACGCCGGAACATCCTCATTCAGAACAGCGCTTCTGTACAACTGGAAAAAATCAGCAGATTAAGCGTGGTATCACAGATTATATATTATTTATGTGCTGGACAATAGAACTCCTGAGCTTGTCTTGTTAGTTTATTCTGTCTTTGAAGGTCGTGTGCGTTGCAGAGACTCTCCTCACTCTCATCAGTACATCTCATTCAATTTGCATGCTGACCAGAATCTCTCGTGATTAGCATCACACAGATACTTAGTGAAGTTATGCATAAATTCTCACATGTAACTTTTCAACATCATTAATGTATTCATTACAACTGCAAGTCTTCTCTTTAACATGTAAGCCCTTTAACGGGGGCAAAAATTCACACATAATTAGAAACAGGATCCTGCAATTTGTGGTAGCTAATTACACCTTTTTGCCTGAGTGGGAGCGGTTGGCTCCCTCGGAGCTCGGTGGCAGCTGATTTCTCCGTTTGAATGGGAGCGATAGACGGCCGGTTGGAGGGTCTCCTGATGCCGCTGGACCTCCAGAGCTGTTGGGAAGCTGCTGCTGCCTGAGTAGATACGACGGCGACTTAAGGAGCAAAAAGAAGCCGATTATAGGAAGTCAGAAACATTTCCAGGACAAGATAAGAGAGGACCGAGCCGGACGAGGTACTCCAGTCGCAGTGGCACTTCAGGGGGAATCTTCTTGTCTCTCCATGTTGGGAGAAACACTCTTAATGTTTCAGCTTGTTTGGGCGGTTTATTCCCTGGAGGTCTAATTTAGAACGAAGTGATCTGATTAGCCCAGCTCCCCGGGTGCCTCTCTCATGGGAGCCTCCGCCGAGGGCATCACTTGAATCGCAATCATAAGATACAGACACAAATTATGCTTATTAAAATGAAAAAAAAAAGAGGAGATGTTTTTCTAATCTTTTTCCTCCTAACCCAGATCAGTGCCGATGCTCTCTTCTTCGGCCCGTTGCTGTTCAAAGGGACGTTTCCTTCCTTCCTCTCTTTATTATGCTACGATCACTGTAGCTGACTGGACGCTGCAGTCATTAAACTTTTACCACCAGAAAGGATTTCTCTTCAACTCTGTTTGTTTATTTATCAGCAGGATTGACCTTGGTGGAGGTCTGCTCCACGTTATTCATAATGTGAACACACAGTAATGCAAATATTCAAGTTATTTGACAGCTGTAAAGCCACAAATGAATGGAATCTAAATGACTTTTTACAAAGCATGTCTGCTCTCAAGACCTTTTACAGACCTTTAGGTTTAATTACATTATGCACATTATTTGTAAAATCACAGTATATATTAATATTCCACGATGTGTTCAAATAGCATCCACATTTTTCATTTAACATTTCATCTCGTTAGCCTTAATTTTATTTTTTGCCAGCGGCCTGTTTGTTTACAGGCAGCTTCTGTCATGAATTTTACTGCCGCTTCATTTCAGTCCAGAAAACAAGAACTAGAAAAAATAAAACAAAACAAAAACAACAACCCCAAAAACAAAACAACATATTTTTAAGTTGCAATAACACTTTTTCAAGTGCAGGAAGTGTTTTAACACATTGTTCGTGGTGTTCAAAATGGCTATTATTTTCCAACCATTGCAGCAAAATAGTTTTAAAGTGTAGCATAAACGAGGTCATTATCCCAAACCTACACTGAGCACTTCTGCATCCCAGCAGGGCCCTACAGCTCGGAAAGGTATTACAGCTGAGTAGTCGAGTCAATGCAAATGTCTTTTCATGTTCTGCCTCGTGGGAGTTTTTGTGTGTTGTAGTCAAGTGATCTTAATGTCACCGTGCGAGGTTGAAGCGCTTGTTTTCTGCAGCACCATAAACAGAGCCCACCCAGAAATGATGTCTATTTATGAACAACCGGATGACAAGGACATGATTGAACATGCCATATGTGTGCGTATACGTGTGCGTTTGTGTGCAGTCTGCGGTATTGTACATCAAAGCTGCATTATGCTCCACACAGAGACAGACGGGCGAAGAGCGCCGGGGCACGAGAGCTGCTGTGGTGAAACGGGAAACGTGCGCCGCAGCTGCTGCAGCCTGCAGCTTGTGATGCATGTTACAGTTGTCAACCCGCAAAGTGGCAATCGATCAATGGTCATGATTAAAATGATTGTGGTATTTTTTGGAGCTAAACAGCCCGGGGGGACTGTGTTAATCTAGCTGTCAGTTTGTGTTGGTTCTCTCCCGGCTGCGGCGCCGACTGTCACTTTTATATTCCTTTTGTTTTTCTGTTTATTCTGTTACTGCTGAATCATTTAACTGAGTAACAACTGTATCGCCGCCGTGAATTGTTGTTCCAGGCACGGTGCGGTTAGTTATGTTGTCCTGTGTTCCCTCCTCTCTCTACATACCAACACACACACACACACACACACACACTCACGCACCTTTCCACTTTTCACCAGGTATGGGAATACAAATGATCAATTTCCCAAGCTGAAGTAGAAATGCTCATAGAGGAAAATTAAATCCCATGCCTGGGGCTGATGGGATATTTATCTCTCCCGTTTTATCTGCTGCTCTCTTCCTTCAGCAGGTGGCACATTTTCCATCAGTGGCATTCTCCTTTAATCATTTGCACTTTGTGTGTACACCAAGACACAGTCCTCCTCTCTCCCGGTGAGTCGGGCTTTTTATTTTAATCTTTTTTATTTAATTAAATTTAATAGGTTCACCTAAAAGCCTGAATGACTTTAAAGGAAAGTACAAAACTGCAATAATACCTCCCCAAAATCAGGACATTAAGGGAACGATTTCAGAAATTTCTCAAAAACAGGTGTGCTAATTGGTTGGACGTTAACAACTTGGTCCTAATTGGCTGAGACAATTTAAGACACGTACTTAGTTGCTCATCTCATTAAGCGACGCTCTCTCCTCTGCTGTTGGTCTGCATAGATCAGGGATAATCAATCCCCCTCATTGGCCAATCATCGTTTAGCCGTGGATAAAGGAAAGACATGACCACGTGACGCCTGTGTGTGGCTGTTTTGTGTTGTTTTCGCTGTGGCCTGTTATTATTTTTTTCATCTATTTGATTTTGCCTTTAAAGAAGCTGACAGCTGTCAGTACCGGCAGGCAGTTCAGGTGATGAAAACTCATTCCTCTCTCCTCGGTGTCCTATCGATGGGGAGCTGTATTGACTGGTGCGCCGATGTGGAGGGAATTGAGCTGCAGGAGGCTGGTGGTGTCGGCAGATGTCCGCGGCCCTTCGGATTCATCAGCCTGGCTGACTGTCAGAAGTCGAGTGATTCTACTGGCAATCAATGAGCCCTTTAAGTAATGCATGGTACCGCAGAGACGTCTGCAGATGACATGTTTAAGACGGGGTCACAACTGGGTTTCTAATGAGAGCCGTGGATGACTCCCATCGGCGTGAAAACCACTTACCGAGACCTGGGAAAAGGAGAAAAAAGGGTGACGTCTCACATAATGGAAGCATTTGTAAGACATCACATATTTCATCAGTTTCCTGTGAGTGCGGCAGAAAAATCCATCAACGCTCTCTGCTGCCACACGCCCACCGCAGATGAGAGAAGGCTGAATTTAGCATTTTTAAAAATCATAATTTTCATTAACTTAGGAGTAAAATTTGAACAAAGACCACGTTTGTTTGGCAGAGGGGTGACCCCACACAGGTCCCACCGCCGCAAGTGATGGACATGTTGGGAATCTTATCATGAAACGTTTGATAATGAGAGCAGGCTGAGCGAAGGCAGCGCTGGTTGGCTGCCTGCTCCGAATATTCACACACTCACAAACACTTTTTTCTTATCTGTCCTGGAAGTTTTCATCATTAGCTTAGCTGTGGCGCTAGCTACCGCCTAAATACGGGGGGGGGTGGGGATGAAGATGACAATCTGCCTCGACACAATTCACGTTGGAGCTGGAGAACATCAGCAGCAAGCTGTGAGACACTTTTGTGACACAAAGTGCTATTCGATGCTAATCAGGGAGTGCAGCTCTCTGAGTGTACAGCGCACAGATGATGGCTTCCCGGAGAGAAGCACCGGCCTTGGATCCACGTTTCCATCGTTACACGCATGTTCAAATATCAACCCCCTGAACTTCCAGCCGTACAGTAATGTCCATGTTTGCTCATAGCAGATCATCATCGACCCTTTCATGAGGTAATTACACCCCAGGAAACGGTGAGAGAAGGAGCAGCTACACACACTCCATATGTTGACCATTCTGCATGAATTTCACAGGTTTATTTACTTCACTGACGTGATCTTGTACCTTCGACTGCCTCGAAGAATATGTGATGTTAAAGTTTTTTCTTTATTAAACTCTGCAGAGGGAAACCTATTCCAGAAACGTTAGCTTGTTGAATCACGCCTGCGCTGCATAAACATCATTGGCAAATGCTTCTGCTTTCTGAGCAAGATATTATTCTTTATACCTAAAATATAGAAATTCTTTTGGCAATGACGGCATTCTATTCCTGAGACCTGGGGTTCTCCCTGTTCATATATGCCCCTTGTTTCTTTGCGATGATGGAGGGTTGACCTTACTGTTTATGTGATGAAATGAAACAAGATGAAATAAAATAAAAACAGATGAAATAACCACAAAATGCCAAAAAGCCGAGAAATCAAAGTAGTCCTGATGCAGGTATTGACTGTAATTATGATGAATGTGTGTTTGTGTTTTTTCATTTTCAATTCGCAGGTGTGTCTCTCTGCCTAGACACACACACACACACACACACACAG
Source organism: Remorina albescens (assembly GCA_034769265.1). Lineage (NCBI taxonomy): Eukaryota > Metazoa > Chordata > Actinopteri > Carangiformes > Echeneidae > Remorina > Remorina albescens. The sequence goes on from CM068479.1 coordinate 29,302,723, forward strand.
CGTGGAAATATTTAAATCCCATGAAGATATGCCATCAACATGCAATTACTCTATACGCTCTAAGAGGTAATGCTTACATTAAAGAACAAACTGATACTAATTCCCAACTTCATTTATATGCAAATTCTGTTTAGAGGTGTGTTGCGGTGATGGCAGTCAGACTTGGGGGAGGATATGTTTTCTGACTGCGGTGGTTTCAGGCGGTGAGGGGCCGCAGGGATTGATCTGAAGGTGTGTGCTTGGTTTTATGTTCAGGATGACTGATGCTGCAGTCACTTCACTATTCCCAGCCGCAGGAACAAGTCTCACCTGGAAGCTGAATTTTAGCTGAACCTGTTTTATTATTAAGAATAGCTGACGGTTGTCGCTGTTTCTTTTATTATTTCCTCTTCCTATTTCCTGAAGATTAAATATCTTATTACAACTATAAACTATTGTAATCCTGCATGTTAAGGGCTCTCTTTATCCCCTAAATAAGCCAGCTTCTGCTGAGCTTTGTTAAACAAATAACAGCCGAAGTGGAGAGCAAGCCATTTTAAACTCTGCACATCATTTTCCCGAAGTTTAAAATTAACGATGCCTTTGTCCTCCCCCCCGACCTCTGCCTTGTAATGACTTCCCCTCAGCTTTGTCGCCGGACTGTCTGGTCAGTCAGAGAACTTGTTCACATGAGTCCGCGTCTGTCACGCCGCCACTAATTTTTCTGCATCAAAGTCAATGAGCAGGATGAAGGTGAAGAGAGCGGCTGCTGTGCTGCGTCAGCCTCCGGTGTGGGCTGAAAAGTTCAACTTTTTAGTCGAGACCACGTGATCTGAGCTAACCGAGAAAGATAAGCAGAGGAAAAGTCGAGTGAGTCAACGTTACGACACGTCATAATTAATCCACTCTACAGGCAGAGCAGTGATTAAATTAAATGGAGCTCCACCACTACAAAGAAAACATTACATTTAACAATCGAAGAGTGAAGCAATTCACTGCACAAAAGTGGGCTCAGAGGATTCATACAAATTGCATTTGCTTAATCAACAGCAACAATTCTAAAATGTGCTCACTTTATGTTTTACTTGGCAGGAAAATAAGTGAACAGAAAGTCAGCTGGTCAAACATGTTCACATTCAAGCTTCCACGACTCACAACAAAACGACATAAGCACACACAGAGTGGACACAATTGCATCGCTACAGCTCACCTCGGACACCTGTGCACATGGGCCAGACAACAGCCTTCATTCTGATCCCAACCATCGCGCCATTGTGCTGAGATCGCGTGAACAAAGTGCGTCAACATGGATGGAGTTTTCTCCCGGCTCATCATCTCCACACGGGATGTTTGAAGCTCAGCCAGCGTTACCATTAGGTCTCTGTCATCCCCGTTACAAAGGCTCATCCCCTCTGATGCTCGGTTTTAATGTGCCGCCAGTTCTGGACTTCTTCTGTGAAAGAAAGTCGGAGCCCGCTGTTCTCTTAGAAAACTTCACTAAAACAGAATAATTCTTTTGAGCCTTCCTGTCTCTGAGCTCTGCAGGCAGCTTCGTCCTCATCATGTCTCTGCTCCTGCCCTGAAACGCACTGTCAGCCGGGAGACCTGAGACAGAAAGGTGTGAGCCTTTAATGGCCAATCAGCTGAATGTTCCAGAGGTGGACTCCAGGTACAGAAACTTCTCGAGGATGATTAGGAGAAATCAGGAGGAACCTGAGCTAAATTTTAAGGGTCATTGCAAAGTGTTTGACAATATATGAAGGGATTGGAGGGGTGTGAGCGCTCTCTAAATGCACTGTAAAAGGACTAAACATAAGGTTAGGCAGGTTGGCACTGCTGGTGTTAGCATCATATTTATCGCTCCGTTAATGGCGAATATCTCCTCATCCAAGTTTCATCTAATTGCTGTCTGGTCTTTGTTAACTGATCTGTGACATCCTCACAATGCACTGTTGCTCTTTGTGTTACTTTGTGTTGAAAAAGAGAATACATAGTCCACCGTCTCAGCTCGATTCCAATGTCCAGATTCATTTTCCTTTCAGCAATTTGACAAATTAAAAACAAAAAGGGGGGGGGGGTGGGAGCTTCAGAGATTTTCCTCAGAGTTAAAAAGCTCAGAAAGCAACCAACTCCCAACTGTGATGTGCTGCTGAAGTCTGTCTCCCTCTCATTAAAGTTCTTTTTTACATCTCGTTCGGTGCTGTCCCTTTTACTTTCCTATTCTTTCTTCTGTCTCTCATTCTTTCCATCCCTTATTCATTGTGTGTCACCCTGGATAAGAATGTCAGATCAGTGCCCAAACTGCCACCGTCTCTCTTCCTTCCACTTGTGTATATTCTTCCCCACAGCATCACATCAGAACTGGCCTTCTGGACCGATTCCACATCTTCCTAACCGCACACAACAAGATCTCTGCATCCAATCTCGTCTGTAATTGAATTCTATTAATATCCTTTTGGCAGCTGTCTGTGAAGTGATCATCTTGTTCATTTTTCATTCTTGGTGGGTGGCTGAGGTTTCATGGGTATGATAACTCAGTGTTGTTGTGGTAACTTGAGTTGCGGAGGGCTTTTGACTGATGCGGTGGTTTGTGTGGCTGCCGGGCTGACCGTCTCGCAGGGACTCGACTGTTTGCATCATGGCTCCTCTGGCGTGATGTTTTATTTTTTTCTTTTTTTTTCGGTGGGAGTCACAGTTATTCACTGGCAGATTTATGATGGAAACACGAAATAACATGCAATCGTGCTGTAAGGAGGGGGGCCAGAGTAAAATCCAAATGAAAGTTAAGCACATCGGAATACAGTCGCACAAAACGACAGGGAGAAAGATTTTTGTGTGTGTGGAGATGGTGACCTTGGGATGAGCTCTGCAAGAAATGGCCGGGCCGCCCCCTGCCCCCCCCCCTGAGCGCTGAGGTGAATATAGAAGCCTGTCAACATGAGAAATGTCGGCATGCTGTTGTCTGCTAATAAAAGAAGCCATCATTCTTGCAGAACATCAAAAACAACATCACCGCCGAGACTGTTCCCGAAGAAACGAACCATCCTGAAGATGGATGCATTTCTCAACTCCAGCGTTAGCTTTCTTTTTTTTGACATTTATTAAAATAGCGCCAATACAAGTTCATCATGAAACAACACAGATTTTTACTATATGGCCATTAATGGGCAATTTGGCATTTGCTGTAGCTCTAAAGTTCCTCCAGGCAGTGCAGCTGTTTATCAGAGGTGGGGGCTGGGAGGGAGCTGCACACTGAACCGTTTAATTTCACTGCATATGCATTTCATCTCAGCAAAAGATCACAATTTACAGTTACTGCTTCAACTTAAAGTGCTGTGATAAATCTCAGTGTTGGAGAAGCAACTGCAGGAAAACGTTAGTAAAAAAAAAAAAAAATCTATGGAGTTAAAATCTGTGTCACAAGGTAAGGGTTTTTTTTTTTCTTCCAGGCTGTGACAGAAAGTAATAACAGAAATTTAAAGAATTGAAAAACCATCAGACTCAATCATAAATGTATCAAGATAACTGACAGTGACATTATTCAACACAATCCAGTCACAGTGAGAGAGGAGACCAATGTAGCATACAAAAAAATAAATAAATAAAAATAAAAATATCAAAAATCGATTTTAACATCACAACTTAGCAGTCGAATCTTTCTTTAGTGCAGACACAGGTAGAAATCAGGCAACCGAGGAAACAGGAAATCACAACTATTAAAAATCTCCAATGCAATAACTGATCAGAAAATTATTTTTAATGTAGTCCTTTGATTTCCCTTCGGACGAGCCTGCAGGACTACGAGACACGTAGCCATTTATCCGGATCGCAGAAGGATCCAGCTCTCAGCAGACAAAACACAAAGCAGTTCACAGCGAGCGGTGGCATCGACTGCGAGGGAGACACACAATGGTACAAAACGTTTAAGGGTTAAAGTCTATTGAAATGTTTGGATGCCTCTCTTGCAGTCCAGGCCTGTGACATTGACTTATGAAGGCACCCTGAAGCCTGTTTTGCTTAGACTGTTAAATGACAAATGGTCCTCCCTGTCAGCCAACATCTGTTATTCATCCGCAGCCTGGACTGGCACTGCCAGGCCAGCAGGCCGCGTGGTGCCGGCCTGGCAGCTCGCATTACAGCCAACCTCCTACAGCTCAGCCACGTAATCAGAGCCAGTCAACAACCAAACGCTGTTATCTGAGCTCCTTCAGCCTAAAATCACCCATTTCTTAAAGTCAGTGTTTCAGAAACCTGCAGTCATCACTGGATGTTTAAGTTGAATCAATGAAGCAGGAAAAACGAGTGGAGGTGAATCATTAATTATTCTAGGGAGGGAAAATTGTGTTGAGTCAGAAATAATAGAATCAAAAGGATCAAATTAAAAAGTCTTTAACGTGTGATAAAGCAGAGGTGGATGATTTTAATATAAATACATTAATCTCACAGCTTTGGCGTAAGAAGCTGTGATTCTTTCTCTTTTTTCTTTTCTTTTTAGATAACATTACAATCGTCGGCTGAAATTATAAAGCAAGTCTCCATCTGGCCTTTGAGACCCCGTAGAGAGGCCATAATTACTCAAACACTCAGACGACTTGCCTAATTCTGCTTCACTCTGCATATAAATGCGTGAGAAATGATTGCACCATGATGACAAGTGTTAAAATATCAGCAGCGCAACTTTATAAGAATTAAAAGGAACCACACGGCAAATGTGAAATTACACCGGATGACGAAGGATAATCTACAGTAGCTGAAATTAGGCAGATAAATTTACAAATTAATGACTGGAGAATATGTACATATGAGATGGAACTGAATAACACCAACTGGCTGTTTGATGTGATGTTCAGTTTCCTGCTCAGGAGAAAAAGGGCAGAATTACTCATTTAAAACGGCAGAACAGATTTGACATTCTGCCTTTTCCTCTCCATCGGATAACACGGCCAACATCCATCCTTCGTTGGTGGAATCTGATGTTAAATCAAGGTTAAATGACCAAGTGTTTGTACTGTATTGTGTTCGGACGCTCCACTAACGCACCGTTTCTTCAATGATTATGGATAGTGGGAGAGCAGAGCCAGTGTTTCAGGACTGTTATTTGCAGCCTCCTTCCATTTATGATGGTTTTATAATGCTCTCTCCTTCATGGATCACACTCTCACAGGCGCGACGCCGTACAGTGCCGCTAACTTTATTATCTTAAATAACAGAGGTTAAACACACAGAGCACAGTCTTGTCCTTGAAGAGCTTGAATAAGCAGCAGTGTGTATAATGTGGCTCCAAAGAGCATCAGGACTTGTTGTCTTTGAGGCTGCGTTAAGCACAACTGGGTGTTTGAATGTCCTCTGCCTCCTTTGGGCGTTGGATTGTTCCTTATGAAGACTCCTCTTTGCCATAAATCAAACTTTGTGGAACAAGCCTACGACCTTCATGACTTTGGAGTGGTCTGAAATGTCTCCACAGGCGGACGTACGTGGCTGAAAGGTGTCATTTTTAGATGTTAAACTGCTGAACCTGAACCTCAGACTTGCACACAAGTGGCCGGACAAAAGCGTCTCTGGGTTTGAGTAGCAGGCAGGATTCGAAACAGGAAACTTTTTTTTTTAAACAAACTGTGCAGTGTCGTCTTCTGCAGAATGGCACAGCGCAAGTTACCGGCAGGTAAAGAGACCAAAGTGTCCTCCTGTCCGTCTTTCCACGCTGGGGGTAATTCCTCCAGCGTATTCTGCACCCAGCCCGGGGGGCCTTCTTCTGATTGGACGTGCCCAGAATACCTCCAGCATCTGGGAGGCACATCGATCAGATCCCCAGATGACCTCAACCGGCTCCTTTAACAAGGCCACAAGTTCTGCACCGAGCTCCTTCCAGATATTAGAGGTCATCACGCTGCCTCAGACTCCCACCAGGGAAGGTCCTTTCTGCTGTTTGGAGGCCTTTGTTGTCCTTTCCTCTTCCCCTCTTCTCTCATTTCCTGCACTGCCGACATTCAGATATAGGAATTCCTCCCAAAATACTAAAACAGAAATCGGAGATCCAAATGAATTTCATGTTCGATTACCATTTCCTTCTGCACATTAATTAAACCCATTTAAACCAAAATGACGTTTAAAGAAAGATTTTTCTACAGATTCTATATTTTACCAAGACGTTTCCTGACATTTTACATAATTCCTGCACAATGAAACACTTTAAACTTTGAACACGTCGCTTTTTGGCATTATCTGTCTGCACATATAAAATCTTAAAGGCTGAAACACAGCCATTATGGTTTCTTTGTTGGAAGTGAATCACTGCCTCGGTTAACATGCAGCATAGTGATTAGCCCATAGTTGGTACAGTTCACGTTTTGCAGACACATCGTATGCTGTAAATCTACACAACACCAACATTTGCATTGTAAATTAAGCTGTGAATTCCTGAATCACCAACATAACAAACCATTAGAAGGCTACACAACGTAGCAGAATGATAATTTAAAATAAGAGCTGATGCTTGGATTTGCATAATGTGAAATTGAGATGTCCACACTGTTAAATAAATGGATTTCAAATAGAAAGGCACTTATATTATTTGCACAATTTGCAATGTGGATTTGCAACGGAGAAAATTATCCCGGGCACTCACGATAAAGACCCTACGGCCTCACACTGGGAGGGAAATTCTGGTGTCACGTAGGAAATCTACAACACACAAAAAGACATTTGTGGTTGCAGCTGAAGTCAATTGAAAAAAAAAATTAGTGCATAAAAACAAACAGACCTCTTGAAGCCTTCAGAGCATTTTTGAGGTGTAGGAGGGGTCACAGCAACAAAACCTCGAAAATACAATCCAAAGAGAAAGTCCGACCCTCATTCTGGGAGAAATAAAGACCAGGCGGAGATAAATAGAATATTTCTCTTAGTTTTTTCCTTCAGTGCCGGGCTTCATGTCTACGTCTGTCTGGGTCCGCTGCAGCTTTTTGCGTCATTGACTCGTTAATGATGTGGGAAAGACACATATGAAACCAGTTATATGAACTCTGTGAGGCAGAAACACGGCATCATCTGCAGCGAAGAAACGCTGTCATGTTTTGCATGTTATGAAGCTTGATTGGAGGCTTGCGTTAATCATTTTTGCTGCACGATTGAAACTACATTTTGTTGTTTGTTGAAACAGATGAAAGCTGGACCAAAGAATCGTACAATCAATCCAACATCTGGGATGTGTCTGACCTCTATGGTATCTCATACGCTACCCATCTTATTTTTGACCTGTTTCATCATAAATCTCTGTATGTGCCACACAATTTCTACCGTGTCACTTAGTGCCATTTAACACACACCGCTTTGAAGTTTATGTTTATTTTAAAGAAGAAACCTGAGTTTGCTTTAGTCTAGTCTGTTTTTACGAAGTGAAACAAAATTATATTTGTCTCAATGATGTATGAAGTAAGTGTTGATGTGTTTCCTTTTTTTAACTTTTAATGTGGGGAAAAAATAAGTTAAACAACCATTTCTTCGTTTCCTGTTTTAAAAATGTCTGAAGATGAAGCTTAAGTAATGTTAGTGAAGGTTGTAGTGGTTGTAGAGGTTATTATGGTAGAAATAGAAAAAGGAATAGTGTGATATGAATAGGAACAGTAATGTTATGGTATAGTAGTAGCAGAAGCCCTGGTGAGAGCATTAATTTCAATATTAGCTGTAGAACTGGATTCATCTTTAATAACTGGATGGACATTAATTAATTCATATGTTATCTTAGGGCTGGGCGGTATACCAGTTCGAACCGAAAACTGGTTTTTATATTTGTTATGATATGAATTTTCATATACCGGGAAAACCGGTTTAAATAGCCTAAACATGTCCGGAACGCAGCGCGTTGGTAAATTGTTTCACGAGGGACCCTTTTCATTGCTGCGCCGCTAAACACGCATTGAACAGAGCGGAAATAATAGTGGAGTTGCTGAGCGTGGTGGACATGGATAGAAGAAGCTCTGAACAGGCGGTATGGCAACACATTAGCGCCAAAAAGCACTGGTGCGATAAAACATACATTCGGGCGTATTATATTATTTCACACGCGTAGATATTAACTGCAAGCGAGGAGGAATATGTGACCAGCGTGCCACATATGGTTCCCTCCCCCACTGTGCCAAAAGTTTCAAGCGAGAGAGTAGAAATCTACTTCAAGAGAGCGAGGTGATTTTTGAGTGGTTGTTTGGTGCACTGGTCACATATTCCTCCTCGCTCGGGGAGCAGTTTCCTCTGAGTGCGCGCTCGCAGTTGATATCTACGCATGTGAAATAATATAATAAGCCCACTCTGTTGCCATAAATATGCAGTAAATCGTGTCACAATCAGTGGAAAATGTGGTGGTGCACATTGTAATAGAACGGAAAATGTTGAGCACGTACTAATGCACTGTGTTGGATATCAGGATGAAAGAATTAGGTTACAACAAAGGGTGAGAGAGAGCAAACGGGGTTGGGATTTGGAAGGAATACTAGGAACTAGTGGTGATAGGGTGAGGGAAATTCAGAGTTCAGAATATAGAATTTAGTAGGTGAATGAACTCCTTTTTTGTGTGTTATTGTAAACAGGGTCCCGTTCTACATACTCCGGTACGGTAGGCACCTATAAGCTGGTATTGCAATCCGCCAATAAATGCAAAGAAGAAGAAGAAGGAAATGTGGTCAACACTGAATCACGCACAAAAAAAAAAATACCGTCAACTACCGTGAAACCGGAGTAATTCTGAAAAATACCGTGATATAGAATTTTGGTCATCCCACCCAGCTGTATGTTATCTACTATAACCCTGAGAACTGATGTCACAAAAGACATGTACACTGTACTACCACAAAAAAAAAAAGAATAATTCAGTATACATACCAGGTGCTAAAGAGGCAAACTACACCGAAACTGCTGTGAATCGCAACTAATATAATGTAGCATAGCATTTATCAGTTTATTTCATGCATTGACTTTATTTAACCTTGTTTAACAATCGAGTAAACCCGTCGAGATTAAAGCTGTTTTGCAGGGAGACTTGACCGAGGAAGCAGCATCATGGCCGGCATACAGATGCACAAAAGGACACGGAGAGAAGCAGGACTCTATATGCATTACCTATATTCCTTCATTTCATGAAGGATTAAATCACATTAAAGTCAAATAGATAAAAGGCGAAAGACTAGAAAGACTAGAAAGACTAGAAGGATGCCTGATCCAGAATGTACTGAAGCTGCTCTGTATAGAATTCAACATTCACTGTCAACGTGTCTGATTCGTCTCCTTGTCTTTGAGCAGTTTCTCTTCTTTATTACCTTTTTAGTTTGGCTGTTTGGAGTTTTTTTTCACACAGGTGATAAATGAATCCCTGAGAAAATCCAATATTAATCAGACCCTGACTCTACCTGCAGGTCTGAAGGACCTTCCCAGTCCAGATGATGGACTCCTTCAGTCCCAGCTGAGACTCCTTCCATTTTAACTTAAATATTCGGTGGCTAACTGCTTGAATTGGATATTAGTTGTTTCACAGTTTCCTTATTTATTCGACCAAGAAAACAGAAACTTGATTTGAGGATATTTATAGCAGGCAATAAAAATCATTCCAGTGTGGAAGAGTTTCAGTAAACAGCTTCAGGGATTTCAATCTGTAAAACCCACAACTAAACCGGCTTCAGTCTTCTAGAAGCAGTGGCCATACAGAGTTTTAGTTTCCCGTGTTGGTATAAATAGACAGAATCGTCCTGTCAACACTCCAGCTCTGCAACAAGTGCTAAATATACACAGAATCTTGGAATATATATCGCCCTACTCTGACCCTGCTCCTCCTCTCTAGCTTGGGCGGAGAGCGTCCACATTAAAACGTAAGGATGATTTTAAGAAAGGAAACATATTTAGTAACAGTGATTCATTTTCATGCAAGAGTTCATTTTTAAGGATCAATTTAAGGATCTTGTGAAATTATTTCAGTGGATCACACCTTAACATGAGCAGAAGATCACTTTAATCAGCAGCTCCTGCCCTGATGATCTGTCAAGTTACATACTTAAATCTTTAGCTAAGGTTTGAAAATCTGTCCTGGGCCGTGACTTCGTCTTTAGGAGGGGCGGAGAACCTCCATCTTTTTGTCTGAGGCAGGTGAGGCCCTGATGTGTCAGGTTGGTGTTGGATCAGTGAATCATCAGCGTAGCCGAGGAAGGAGACATAATGTTGTTCAATGAGGTGGCTCAAGGGGAGAGTATAAACAAGGGAGAAATAATTGTCCTCAAACTGATCTGTTCAAAGCAGGGTCATAAAAACATCTTTTAGCCTTTCACACTCACACACTCATATGGGCTCTGAAACTTGGTGAACCCAATAACTCGAGCACATAAAGAACCTGATTTGATTCTGTATGTTTGGATTTGATGTATTCAGAATCTGCTCATCCAGTCGAAGTGCTTCATCAGAACGACACACTTTTCCCCACCGTACTTTCCTCCGTTTCTTTTTTTTTTGCCCGATGTCTTCTTGAATCCAAACCTGACACACCTTCTGACAATAATGATTAAACAGTCCTTCATTTTCAGCGCCTTCAGGGCTTTCTGTCTCAACTCTCCCCGTTAAGCAAAGACTCTGTCAAGGGATTAAAGCTTGAAATTCACTTTGCACTATGGATAGAGAGGAGGATAAACCCTCCTAAGCTCACTTTACTCACCCTTTGATTAGTAATATAAAACTTTCAATCTTTCTGGCCCAACATAAGTCTTTCAAATCAAATATTCAAAGTGTTAGACCAATAAAACTGATAATTTTAACCTGTTCAATATTCAGAGAAAATCCAATGAGCTAATATGTGCTCACACGGTACAATAGGGAGGAGTTAAATACCTGAGCTCTTTCTTCTTTTTGTGAAGAAAATGTGAACTATAATGAGTAAGGCTGAGAAATTACTTTCAATATTTGGATTACAAAAAAATGATAGAGGCATTTTTCTTCGATCGAAGCCTCGTTTGATCCGTTTCTCTGTCATACAACACTCTGCTTGTGTTTCACACGGACGGTTATTACTGACGCACCGTTGGGGTTTCTAAATTTAGTGGTGCGATCGTAGATAAGATGGAGCAAAGTCAAGAAAAGACAGAAAATGTTCAAGGTGTGGGACCATTTCAAGTTGCAAAAAAATTCGAAACTGTGCAGCACATTTTCATTTAGCAGCACTTAAACTGAAACCGTGAAAGTCCACAAAGAGCTGAGGCAAGGCAACACAACGTAACGTTAACAATTTAAGCCAACTTTTTTTAAGGGTAGCAACTTCATAAGTTAAATACATGTATTTGATTTCTTCATCAATTCATCGATTACATACTCAGTTATAAAAAAATTATCAATAGCTGCAGCCGTAGTTATCAGCTGTGCCTATTTTCTCAATATGGCTGGTGGGGTGGGGGTTCAGAGCACAAGTTGACTGATGAGTGATGTTTTTTACCCCTTTTCAACAAGCCTGTCAGCTGTTAGCAGTTTACACCATCTGCCCCTTCATACCATTAAACAATTGGGAGTGCCTGTCGTGCTGTTGAATTTTAATTCTGCTGGGGCCTGCTGTGTCACAGGAGGTACGGCGGGTCGTTTACTAATTGCACGGTGGGTGGTTTGATCCTTGGCTCCTTCAGCCTGAATGACAAAGTGTCATTGGCAAGGGAAGTTTATTTAGGCAATTCAATGTGCTTTACATACATACAGAGAAAAGTAAGAACGGTAACAAAATCATTAAATAATTAAATGAAAATGATTAAAAGAATACACAGCTGTGTGGATACAGTCCAGGTTTCATGCATAAGCCCATGAGAAAATAAATGTTTTTACCCTGGATTTAATTATCGACATTACGTGCTGATTTCACCTCCACCGGCAGTTTGTTCTACTTGTTTGCAGCATAAAAGCTAAATGCTGCTTCTCCATCTTTAGTCAGGACTCTGGTCTGGACCAGCTGACCTGAGTCTTGCTGGGTTTATATTCTCCAAACAAATCAAAGATGTATTCTGGTCCCAGACCGTTCTGTGATTTGTAAACTAGCAGAATCTATTTTGTGACTGTTTGGGAGCCGTGTAAAGATTTTAAAACTGGTCTGATGTGCTCTGATCTCTTTGTCCTGGTTAAAACTGTAGCAGCAGCATTCTGGATGAGCTGCAGCTGTTTAATGCTCCTTTTGGGGAGTCCGGTCAGAAGACCGTTACAGTAATCAAGTCTCCTGCAGATGAACACGTGGATCAGATTCTCTTGGTTTCTAGCCCACCTAAATAAAAGGAACTTATATTTATCTCCCATTTTCACATGTAAAAAAAAAAAAAAGTTCATTGTTAGAAGAAGAGGCATCAGTTTTCATGTAGTCATAAAAAGCTTTATCCATCAGACATAAATATATTTTGTTCCTTTTGTGCGGTTGCAGTGTGTCATTATGATTAGTTAGGGATAACAAAAAAGTGAGTAATAACATTATTAATATGACATCAGTTAGACTGAAACCACTTCATTTCAATTTCTTATCTCACCCCTCTGCCTCACCACATATTAAATGATTCCACCCTGACTTGCAGGTAATTTTGATCCCTAATACAGAGCAGTCTATGCTGGGCTGTATATATATATATTTTTTATTTTTTTACTTGAACTAGTGGCAGAAAACCCATTAAAAGCACCACTTAACATTGCTGAAGTGTGGCGCTGTGACACCAGGTGTGACCTAAAAAAAGGTAGAAGGCATAATTAGACACGGCAGATTCAGGTCGGAGAGGGCATCAGTCTCCGTTTCACTCTCCTACAAATTAGCAACAGAGGGGACGTATTCAAATAATGAATCCTTTCTCCCTGACAGAGCCGGCAAAGACCACAGAAGGAAGTTGGAGAGAATCACAGTGTTACAAAAAGCACAGAAATCTTAAAGCTGTTCGCCGACAGCGTAACATGGATGGTTTTCAATATCAAGTGAGGGCTGTCTTCCTCTGATGAATACATACGGTGAGGAAGGAATGATATATCCCTGCTTTACTGACTGCAATGATGATGATGCCCAATGCCTTCACAAGAATGTGAAGGAGATGGTAGCCCACACACTGACATGCCAGCACTGTCAATATTCCATACGATGGAAGAGGAAGGAAGAGTATTCACAATAAGCTAAGTCATCCCTCCGAGTGAACGTGCTTCAGCTGTAATTTCAATCTTCAAAGCGTATGGGGATTTAATGGTTCCAGTTTGACAGGTGTTGTTGTTTTAGTTAAACAAAATAATCAGTCCTGAAAACAGATTTCCTCATTCAGCCTCTCATGAGCGAAAAAGTCTCGTTTAAACATTTATTTCATTTCAAACAAGAGATTTTGTCTAATTGTGTTTTTGTGATCTTTTAAGGGGATTTAAGGATATGCGCAGTGCCTTAAATAGATGTTTGGGACGAATGCAAATTCCACAGTTGGACAAATTTGCATTTCAACAAGTCATTTGATTCTGTATTGGGTTAGAAAATGTAATATTCCTTCAGAGCTGGTTAGATCTAACATGGCAATTGAAGATGGCATCATAAATATTTCTTTATCATGAGAATGAGATAAGAAAACGATTTTACTATCTTCAGAAAGAATCTCCTACATGTTGTTGACTTATAAGATTTCACCGTTAAAAGTGAGCTGACTTTTATGTAAAAATACTTTGTGTTACCTGTGTTCACTCAAGGCTGCCAGTCACTAATTAAGACCCCACAGATTTGTCCTATTTACATAAAAACGATTTGAATTTTAAACAGCATCAGCAGATCTGTCCAGAGGAATATTTTTGTGCAGGAACGTCCAGAGAAATCTATTTGCCGCTGTCATTAGCCCTGTTAATCTACATATTTTCTCCATCTGTAGCCCGAAGCGAAATATTATTGAGTAATTCATCAAATGTGTTCCGCTGAAAATATATTTCAGGTTGGCAGACAGAATTTTACTGTCATCACCAAACTTATAACTATTAAACTATTTGTGTGCAACTTGAAAGTCTTTGAGTTGACTTCTTACTGCCGGTGTGCAGATTCACCAAACGCCGCCACCCGCGCAGTGAGTCAGGTTTAGTCATCCGTCCCTCCATCTGTACTGACCTGGAGGATCCATGGCTGCCAGGCTGACCCGCGTCAGGAATCCTTTGGTCAGTGTGGCCCTTATCTGAGGCCCGTCCCCATGCAGAGAGGAGATGCAGTGTCGGTCGAGCTCTGCTGGCATTGCTCCAGTCTATCACCGATGAGATTGGCGGGCCCTCTCTGAATCACCTCAGAAATGCCGGAGCATGCATTCAGATCTGCTTGAAAGACCAGTGGAGCATGTCAGAGGGATAGACTGTGCCTCCAGGCCTGCGAGATGTAAAATTCAAGAGATGGGGGCGGTTTGGTGGTTTAGCCCAGTTTAATCTTTCTGCTCAGTGCCCCTTGTTGAGTCGTGCATTTTTTCTTAAGTCCCAATGACAAGGAGTAGAAAAATCACGGCATACATATTCACAGGCGGAAACGCTTCTGTCCATCCTCCGCCGCAACTAATTGTTACTGAGCCCATCCAAGCGCTACTGCGTTGATTCCCCGCGTTCATGTAGCTTTACATCAAAGCCGGCCTGTTGACATACTTAACTCCGCTACTTACAGTAGAAAACGCTTGTACACAGGTATGACTCTGTTGCCTCCCTGTTGATGGGGATTGTGCCAGAGAAAGTGCAGATAAACAGCAGGGCTGTAAAGGACATGGAGCACAAAGAGACTCAGCATTCGACTAGAATGGGGTGTGTGTCCGTGAGTGTGTGTGTGTGCGTGGCAGCTGACTGCGAGGATGTGGAGGGAGCAGATGCTGTTCTGAAGGGACATTGAACGGCATACAAAACACGTGCCTGCTATGACAGATCACCTGTGATCTTGGGGAGATACAGCGGCCGTTCAGCCCCAGTTTGAGGTGTCACAGGAGGTGGCTTCGCTTTGGCGGACTTTTTCACAGATAGATTTTTTTTTTTTTTTTTACAAAGAGATGAAAGATCGAGCATGACCTGTGGCTTAAAATAGCTCTTTGACAATATCTACAGCTTTAAGGATGAACAGAAAGGATTGATACAACTTTCTCACCTCCCCCCATTCACCTTACAGTTACTGACTGGTTTTACGCTCTGTCTTCCCTTAATTACTGCAGCTACACCTGTCAAGCTGTCATTTTTAACACAGCGCCTATGGCGTTTGCAAATGGCAGATTTACAAGTTAAAACCACAAAAATAATAATAATAATAATAATAATAATAATTCCTGCCTTGTTGATCCTTGATTTCAGAGAAGCGTTGACAAAAACAAGCTTTCTATCTCTAGGTCAAAACTTCTGGGTGGCATGACACTGCTGCTGGGAGATTTAATCAATTTAGCTGCTGGCTAATTAAGCAAAATAAAACCAGCTCCAGTTGAAAACCCCACCTCTAATTGACATTAAAATGTCAGAATATCAAAATGTGCAAATGATGGCAACATAACATCGTCCTAAAGGTCTGACAGCAAATCTGCAAAATCGAGGCAAAGAATTAGCTTCTTAGCAGGAGATTCATCCAGAAAAATAAGGAGGGACAATTTGTTCCAGCCTTACAGAGCTAGTTAGTTCTAATACTTGTTTACCTGCTTAGCTTGCACACTTCAAACTATAAGTTTGATCTAACTGTTCAAGAAAAAAGGTGAACAGGTCTGACCAGCTTTCGTAGTTTGCACCCAGTGGGGGAAACTTTAACTGTGGTTGTTGTGACGTAAACTAGTTAACATAAACAGGGCGTTAAGTTAGTGCATCAAGGTTGGGATGCACTTTGCCTTTAGGATGCTGGGATGAACTGACACATATGCAGGGTAGTAAATTCTATATTTCTTCCATTTGTGAATAAAATGTAAAGGCAACAGTAACAATAAGTTCTCATGAAAAAAATAATTGGTTGAAAGTTTCTCGAGTAGACTGAAAATCCAGACTTGGAAACAACCATTCTGCAGAGTCAAAGCTCTCCCCCTCTCACTGACTTGAAGGTTATCCACCAAGGGAATTGTCACAGTCAATCAGATCTGCTCCATGCTCTCAGCACAGGTGACAGATCATTACAGACCCTTACAATGACACCTAACCATCCTCGTGCACACTATTTAATTAGGTAAAAAACTAATTATGCAGCGAGAGTAAAACAAGATGGAGCACTGCGCCCTTGCCTTTTGTTTTCCTTCTCCATCTTTTGTCCTTTTATCTATTGAGTCTCTTTGCTTTGCTCCCGTTAAGCATGTCTAAGTTGGTTGTGTACCGAATGCAGCTGAGCCATTGCAGTGTGAGAAAGGCAGACTGACATGTTGAGTATAAACCCACTAAGTATACATTCTAGGCATGTGAAATCTTGGCGGGTGGAACTCAGCTCATTGGTCCACAGGGAGCGTTGTCCATTTTGGTTCAGTCAAATAACACCGAGGCTGTGGCAGGTTCCTTCATCCTGAGAACACCCTGTTCCAGCTGATCCCAGAGGAGATCTGTCGGGTTTAGATGTGGGGACCGAGCAGAAGTTACTGTCACTTCTCTGAAACATCTTTATCCTGCAGGAAATCTTCATTTGAACAGTTGTAGACTCTGAAAGTGTCGGTATCAATACCTGTCATGTTGTCTTTTTTTTTTTTCCTGTCCTTATACGTGACATCGTGAGGAGCCGGCAGTTTGCGCTTCATACGAGAGATTTTGGGAGTATATGCAGAAGGGGGTGATCGGGCCACTCACATTATTGATTAACTCTCTCCACCACCCCCTTCCCTCCAGATCTCTTCAAAGCAGATTACTAACGATCAAGATTTATCCCATGGCATCCAATAATATCATCTCCACAAGGAAGCTATCAGAAGCCTCGCTGTGTGGATTAGCCAAGGTTGAGTTCATAAGAACCTGGGTAAAATGATTGCAGCTGACAATTTCAAGAGCGCAGACACAGAGCCACAGGGTCTTGGTGAAACCTGCACCTCATCTGCAGCAGCAATCCAGGGAAAGAGACATTTTCAGAGAGCGGCACACAGTTTCTGACAGCTGCTCCAAACATTTATTTAAGCCAGGAATTCAGCGGTATGACATGGATGAGATGAGCAGGGAAGCACAAAAAAGGAGGGTGAGAGCTGCCTTGCTGGTGATGTCAACAGGGAGAGCCACGCAGCTGTTGAGATAAGCGTCTTGAATGTCAGCCTCATTGCGGCGGAAAGTCTACTCTTCCCGTGTATAGAGCCGCTCTGCACGTCACTTCATCTCAATTTACCAAGATGGCATTTCCATTACTAAATGACAAAGCCATTGTGATGGATTTCTTGAGCTTCAGAGGCCATAAAGATGGCATGCGGCCTGATTGGGCTGGAGTTTGGACTGCTGCCCCGACAGACGCTCTGCAGCTCAGGTTTTGAACAGGAAGTGAGCCAAAAGTTGCTCCGGCCTCCCGGTTGGCCTGTCTGACAAAATTCTCTGCATATGGATGTCTGTCCTGATATTTAGCATATTTATTGTTTAGTTTGTGGCTCCAGAGCCAAAGACTCTACCCTTGAACTTATGAAATGTTTTTGAATTATGCTTGAAATAGAACACCATATTAAATTTTCCAAATATTATTGGATACTTCATGGTCATCAGTCTTGAAATTGTTATCAACATTGATTAAGGGATTGGGCCTATAATTATGTTAAACCCCCCCCCCAACCCCAAGCTCCCAGCACCGTCTACGTTCTAATATCCTTACTAATGTTGGCACAACATTACCAGGAAGCTTCATTTATCCCTCAAGACATTCCCAACATGTGTCATACATCCTTTTGAAAGGTAATCATGTGCAGAGGTTAGATTTAGATCTACAGAGGCAATCATCCTGGTCACCTTCTTCAATCAAGGCTGTGTCATTTTTTTCTGCTCCGGAGGGAAGTGAAGGATGTAGTGTGCAGTCAGAGGAGCCTGCGGCCTTTCTGCGCGGCATTAGAGTGGCAGATATTAACAGCCCACCGGTACCAATAACCCCGAGTTGCATGTTACAAAGAGCAAATGATGCCGGCTATTGGTGTCCCCTGAGGCTGTGGTGTAAGCACAAACATAAATACCCTGCAGGAAAACACTCCAGCACTGCAGATATGATTACCCCAAACTTATTTCTTTTTTTCTTTCTTTTTTTTTTTTTTTGTCAGCTAGTCAGGAGTGTTGACATTTTCTTTTTAAAATGCTTACTGAGCAAGGTAAAGTCCAAATAGCAGGTTCTGCCAGGTGAGGTGAATCAAAGAGCTGAGGTGCTGCCAGATGTTCTCAGAGAACATTAAGGAGCCGATCGGATTAGTGAACGGAGCAGCTGGTCACCCAGATGTTTGCAGCATGTGTGTTAAGGTGGGGCCATAAGCCTCAGTGTCTTTGATTAAAAAGTCAGTAGTTATTTATCCAATCCTCCTCAGATGGCTGTCAGTGAGGAAGACCAAGGCATGTTTATCTATAAAGTGCCTTTAGCAAGTATGACCATCACAGCATGTTTTCATATGAAGCAAACAAATAGAACAAGATAAATAAAAGCCCCACTTTGTGTTTGATGTGTGTGTGTTCGTTAGGTTTCTCTCAGTTTGTTATTTTAATCCAAAGACAGTCATTACAGTGCAATATCTGACATGGACAGATTAACCTTTATCACAGTAGTGCAGCTGAATGGGCAAACTCAGACAGCTCACCAATACGGAACAAGGAGAAAGGGCATTAAAAGTGTTGTTTCAAATACCACCATCCTTGTGATTAAGTCTCAGCCTGTTGAGCCTCGCAGCTAGCATTTTCAAATCAAGGCAACGTTAGTTAAATATTTTTCAGTCTTTTTCTTTCTACCCCCGTTAGTCCAAGGGCCCTCATGAGCCTATAGGATTTGACAATACTTTAAATGCAGCTGCATCGCAGCTGTGAAGGTCAGTGTCCATTCATACAATATTCATCAAAGCCTAATTTCAAATGAAAAAGACATGACACATAGAGCTTAAAATAGGGAATGTCAAATGGAAGAGGATGAACAAAGACTGTTCCACAGATGGGATGGCGGAGAATCCCACTAAATGGCGTTATGTTGTCTTACTGTACAGAAACCTCACCTTAATGGAGATTCATACACAGTGAGAAATCCTGTTTGACTGATATGTCGCTAATATACTGTTTGTCCTTCAGCTACAATGAGGTTATGCTTATGTTTTTTTGTTTCATAATATTTCTTGTAGTTTATTAAAAATAAATAAATAAATAAATAAATAAATAAAACCGCCTTAGAGTCCTTTATATTGGCTCCCTGATGATAACAGAACTGAGGCTTATTTCCTGAACACTCTCTGGAAGTCTTCCTGAATAAGAATTTCAACTGAATGCAGAAAAACTCAAGCCGTGTTTTGACGGCACCTGTATTTGTAGTCCCATCCGTAGCATGCCAGTTATTTTTACAGTCACACCAGTGAAAAAAAATTCAATCCAACTTTTTTCTAACCTTTTTTAAATACCCAGTAAAAATAACCTCAGATGAAACTAGACCTATACAAACTGACATCCCTGAGGTTGTTGGCAAACTTCTTCCCTCCCAGAGCATATGGTTGAGTGCCATCTGCTTCGACGGCACCTGAAAGTGCAGAAACATTCAGTTCACCCCGAACTGGGACCAGACAGATATTTACTTTGGTTGTTTGTATGTACGTCTGTCAGTCTTTTTGTGTTTTTTGCTTTTTTTGTTTTTTTCCTCCACAACTTTTTCGTTGTATTTCAAGCACATTCAGGTGCCTGGTTGTCTTTATATTTGTTGTGATATTAATGCTTAGACTACATTCTTGTGTTGTGTGTGTGTTGGAGCAAGATATTCACTATCTGTAATGACTGTAATGTAAAGTCACTGTTTCATGTTTAAAGATTAAATAAGCATGACGCAACCCAGGGTGAGGTCACCAACTGGTTTGGGAGCCTCGAGTTTGTAAATTAGGACGTTGCAATTTTGTTTTTGGTTTGGTTTTTTTTTTTTTATTCCAAACCAGGAAAAGAAAAAAATTTATAAATTTTGGATGAGAAGGTGGATCTGACCTGCTTGGTGTTTTCTCTGGCAGCCGGCGCCGTCGCCTCCTGATGGTCATTAGACAGAAGGCAGTTTGAAGGCTCTACTTTCCGTTCCTGGAACCGATGTACACTTGAATTAACAGTCTATGGTGACTGTTAATGGTCTGTGTGGAAATGAACAGGGAGAACAGAAAATTAGGTTTTAAAATACAAGCCAGCTTTGAATTGGTCCATAAACAATAATTTTCCATCAAAAATTGGAGCTGGTGTAAATCACGTGAGGAAATCCAGAGTTTCACTAAACATTTTGCCCAAACTTTAAGCTAATTTCCATAAAACTGGAAAAATTAATAAATGATGCTGTATCGACTTCCCATCTCCATTTTAAAAAGCACCGCATGCAACTAGATTATGGAATGGAAGACAAAGAGACATTTTCAAAAGACAAGTGCATTTATGTTCGTTTCATATAAGGATTGATGAAAGAGGTTTCGGTCCTCCTCACAGATCTGATGTTCTTCAGTGGACGCTTTAGTCACATGCTTCGCATACGTTATTATTTATTCACAAGTCAGTTTCCTGCTTTTTGTTTTGTTTACTATTTTCTGTGTATCCGTGAAGACTTTTTTTGTGCACATATTTGAAAATTTTACCCGAAAGTTGGTTTTAAGTGTCCCAGTAGAAGAAAATAAACAAAAAAGCTTCTGACAGTAACATCTGACAGTCTCTGGCAGCCTTCTATTGTGCATTTTACAGATGGTCCCTAACTTCCAAATTGTCCAAAGAGCTTTATGTGTGTTCAAATGTATTCTCATTTACATCCCTTGCGTGAGCATTTATTCCCATTGCCCCGTTTCCATTTGTGCAGGATCTAAGGTGAGACTGGGAACTGGTCCAAACACATTAATGTCAAGAGACGTTTCAAAGTGGTTTTGTCAAATGCGGTCAATCGACAGTTCTCTGTTTATGTCTCTGAGCAGAAACATTGAGCTGATTAAGTTTGCAGCTGATGTGGAAGCTCATCAAAGTTGTCATTACTGACAAATGAAGATCGCTCTGCTGTATGTCCACTCATATTGAATCCGGACACTTTACTGCAGGCTCAGTTGACACCATTATCACCTTTACAGATGACTTGCTTCATGACATCAAGGTCAGATAGTTTGCATCTTTTTATGAGGCTCCACAGTGGCTGATAAATGGTTTGTTGCAGAATGCATCATCATGGCTAAATGCAGACACAGATGTGAGTGGGGGTTGAATTTTTACCCATTGTGTTTATTCACCGTCTCTTTCTTGCAGCATTCACATCAAATTACTTAGCGCATCACATTTTAAAAAAGGTTTTTTTTTTCTCTGAAATAAAAAATAATTAAAATCAGTGAAGGGTGTCAGAGGAAAAACATAATGTGTATATTAACTTTGACATGACGAATAAAAATATGGCACATGTGCAAAACAGGCTGATACATGCACAATTACAAACATGGCAGATGCAAAAAGTAGTTGTTTTTTTTTTTTGCTTCTCATCAAGCAAAATGATGCAGCATCTCCACCCATAGTATCACACTCAGTGTCTAAAGCAGGGCTGAACAAAGCAAAGCATCCCCCATATTCCTCAGGATGTGTGTATGGCTGCTGTAGTGCATTTCCACTGCAGACATTTTCACATTTCTGCTTTACAGCAACACAAGGGATTCCAAAGACATGGCCATTAACTCTGCATTAATTCTGCAGCCTGTAAATGTCCCAGTAGCATCTTGTAATTGTAGTATCTGGCTTAAAAACTGAAGTGCATCAACAGATAAAAACATCCACAAATAATGTGTTACATTCTCACCTTCTCACATATTGTTGTAGTTTCGTTTTCTTGTTTATTTATCTGCAAGCACTAAAAAAGGAGTGTTTGTACACAATAATTTAACATTCATGTAAGATGTGATGGACAAAAGGAGATTGCAGTACTAATGTAAGACAAACAGATGAGTTAAAATGACACATCTTTCCATTGTGGAAAAGCCCTCAGATAAACGGCCCCTTAACAGATCTGGTTTAAACAGATCAGCATGTTTCATGAATTTGCATAACACATTATACCTAATGTAGTATGTCACACATCAAAACTATGAATAGTAATGAGCTGTAGCCTAGCACATAGCACAATGCAGCTTACAGTAACAACTTTAATCATCACCTATAGTTTCACTGCCATGTTTGAACCACATGAGCATCATTTTTAAAAAGTACTAAAGCAGCAACAGAGCAGTTTTTTAAATTAGCTGTATTGGTGGGTCGCCTCCAGTGATGCTAATATCAATCTGTTGTTCTCTCCATCACTTTGGTGCAATCTGAAATATCTCAAAAACTACTGGAAATGAAATTTAATGCAGATGATGGTGAGGTCCGATGTCCAGAATAAACTAAGAAGAGAAGAACACACCTGACATCGGTATACTGTTTTATTAAAAAATGTCTTATTATGCAAATTGAAATGAAGGAAATACAAATTAAACATGGTCACAGTCCTCATTTTGAAATTGTCTTGTCAGCTGTCCCGATGATGCAGTGGTTAGCACTGTTACCACACAGCTAGAAAGTTCGGGCTTCAAACCCCCGGCCTAGGGTCAGCCTGTGTGGAGTTTGCATGTTCTCCCTGTGTCTGTAGAGGTTCTGGCTGTGGCTGTGGCTCCCTCCCTCACACACATTTGGTTAATTGCTGATTCTGAATAGGTTTTAGTGTGAGCATGAATGGTTGGGTACCTTGACACACTGACCCTGTCCAGGGTGGGTGCTGCACTCCCTCATTGTCAGCTGGGATTAGCACCAGCTCCTCCTGCAACTCTGCATGCATCAGCAGGATAGATAATAGATGGATGGTTGTTCGCTGTCAGTCAAAACAAATGAGACGTTTACTGAAATAAGTTTTGCTGCATGCAGAGTAAATCATTTAAAGCAGTTTTGTGTCATCGTGTAGTAAAGGGCTTTGAAAATAATAATTCAGCTGATAAATATTGCATGAATTAATGTGCCGTGATCACTGGGACACAAATTGCTGAACTCAAACGCTGCAGCCTTCATTTTCAACTATTTACTATTTATTGCGGCATTTATTGATCAATTGATCCGTAATAACTTTAACAAACATTTATTTCCTCCCCATCTGAATGAAACTGTGACAGATGTGGCTCACACATGTAAGTCTCTGTACCTGAATAATGTCTGTCACTGCCAAAAAGACTGGATGAGTGAAGAACCTCCCCTCTTCTGCAGACTGCTGCTGCAGAACCTCATCCTATTCTGTATCGGGATTAAACTCAGAAGCTTAAACCGGTTTGTGTTGTTGCCAGGGTGTCTCACACTCCTCCCACACACATCACATCCAGCATCAGTGCTGCTCCGAGTGGTGAAAAACTTCCAACAAAGACTCACAGCTGGCCATTGTCAACTCTCTGACCTGTGCGTTTTTATAGTTTGAGTATGATTGTTATAGGCAGAAAGAAAATTGGTTTGTGGATATTACACAGACCAGATCCTGGTGAAAGGATCATCACTTTCTCCTGTGTCTCTATTGATGATCAATCTTTTAATGTATTTGGAATGGAAATATTGATACTACAGGATCAATGTATACATACCATTAGCAAACATTCACCTTCCCCAGAGGATGGATCCTCCTGAGTTTGGTGAGACACCAATATTTCTTCTAGCCCTACCCGCGTGTTGAAGTAAAGATTTTGAAGAATTTCATTATCTCAAGTGAGAAACTTGCACACAATGCAATAATGTGCACAATACAGTAAAACACACAACAGCATAAAAACAGCAAACAGTACAAAAGTGAAATTAGCATTTAGTTTAAAGCACCAAGTCAGAGCTGCCACTGTTACAGACATAAACACAAGCTGCATCTTCATTTCTCCTGAACAAAACCTGGACAACATTCCAATCAGTCATGCAGTTACCACCAGGGACGAGTTTGGTCCATGTTTTAATATTAAAACCGGAATCTCATCATGTTGCATACTCTAACTTACTACTCAATGTGATGGATATGTGAGAGGCAAAAAACTGAATTTAAATGACTCAGAAAAAAGGCAGACAGAGGAATGACCACCTGCATCACAATAACACAACGTGCCAGGGAGAGTTTATGTAATTGAGGTTTGGGTGATTCAGTGCACAGACTCGGTGCCGATAGGAAACGGGGCCCAGAGGCTGCGCACTGTCGGTGCATGTATCGGGGTTTGAACAGAGCAAAGCAGAGGGAAGCTGGGTTATAATGTGCTTCCTACACTATGTAGAGCGACACTCATTGATAAACATGATTCGCATTGAGTGCCCCAGAAAATGTCAGACATCGACCAGAGAGCTAACTCAGGAGCATTGGTCAGACAAAAACTCCGGGATTCAGAACCTCTGTATTTGGAACATCGAAAACTGCTGCTTCGCGGGTTCCCATTTCATTTCTCATTACATTTCATTACCTTTCAGAGGTTGCTGATTCAAGAGTTTTTAAATCGAGCAATTCTTAGTGGGAAGAATAAAAGAGAGAACAAAGAGTGAACGGATCTGTTCTTTTGGAAATGTCACATTACACCTGCAGTTTAAGCTTTTGGAAGTTTTGCGGGGCTGTTGTGCAGAAGTCCAGATGTACACTTTGTTGATAATAGGACACAGTGGAAGTCATGTCATGTAATAACGATAGAAATACTGATGGTACAAACCACAAAGGAACAAAACAGTCCTCCGAGTCAACTAGGTTTAGTGACGTTGCTGTTATATGCATCTCTCCCCTCTTTAGGGTGAAACAACGGCATGCATGAATAAAGTATAGGCTGCTTTTTCTTACATTTAACTCAAAAGCTCATATTCTGGTGTTTTTGGAGAAGGTGTTTACTGGGTGGAGGGTGAAACAGGTTTTTTGTGGGAAACTGCAATGTTTACCCGAGATTTGCACTCACAAGCATTTGTGTTTGTTTGCTAGAGCAGCTCTGCTTTGCTCTCTGGTTTTCACAGTGACTCTGCAGAGTTCATTAATTGTTCCACACGAGAGGCTGTTGAGTCACATTGTCATTTTCTAATTTGGTTTAGCCTGTGTCACTGCTTTTAGCCATACTTCCCCACTTTGTTTTTCGAAACTAATTAGGGAATTCAAAATGGGCAAATGCAACGAATTACTCATTCATATAAATAATGAAACAGACGAGGAAGGGAAGGTGCTCTTTCTGGCACAACTAAGTATATCGAACAGGTTTCAGCTGCAGTTGGGCTTTTGTAACTGTGCGAAGCCAAAAGGGCACCAATTAAAATTCATATAAATAAAACTGATCTGGTTAAAAAAAAACAAAAAACAACTACACTGTTTATGATTAATATTTTGTTAAACTTGGTTTTTCTACATAAAAAAAAAAAAAAAAGGATTTAAGATTTAAGATGGTTAGTAGAGGACACATCAGAGTCTCGGAAGCAGACAGAGGAATTTTTTGTGTGCCGAAAGTTATTTGCTTATGTTGTTTATTAGTTCGTAACTGACAGTGACTGAAGCAGCGTTAGCAGTTGTTCTGGTGCACACGCTCACTGCACACTGACACGGTTTGCGTTTCATTTTCCTGCCCCTGAGTGGCCAATTATCATCAGCTGTTGCAGGTTAAAGTGGTTATGATAAATACAAAATGGGGACTGTTAACAGTAGACTTGTGTTTGGGTGAAAGTGATCATGAGAGTCTTTATGTATTCATGTTCATGAACATGCTTCGGGGTAGTGAAATAATACGCCCTGATAAACTGAAACATCCAGTGAGCCGTTATTTCTCTTTGTGTTTGGCATTTGAGTGGATCTAATGGAGGGCGGGTGGATAAATGTAATGTGTAATAATATAATATTATACCATTTGGGGCTTTTAGCCATGATGATGTATAGTACAGAGACATGCATCCATTTTTGGCTGTGTATGATTGCCTGGCTCTACAGACATACAGTGATTTTAACACATCAGGCTCAATGAGAATATCCATCAGCTTTTAGTGAATTGGGTCAAATTTGCTGTGGATGTAGGTTTTGTTTTGTTTTGTTTTTTTTTATTAATGCATTTAAATCCCTTTTTAAACAGGGGCTGCTCAGTGTAGCAGTCTTATACTTCAACACTTCGGGGGTTAACTGCTCACATGTAATACCTTGCTCAAGGGCACTTTTATTCTAGAAATGGAGGGTGCTCCTAGTTGACATTCCTTGCTTACATTTCCCCATCTGGTATTCCTCATTCAAACCTTTGACCTGTCAATCATAGGCCTGCTTTTCTAACCTCCACACAGCACAGCTGCCCCAATTTAGATAAAACATAATGTCCAAAATTGTCCCCTGCTGGGAGATAAGCTAAAGTAAATTACTGCCTTCGTCACTATCGGTTTTAATGTGGTTTCATTCACAGTACTGAGTGATATTATAGCTGCTGTTAAACGTTAGTCATTAATGACAAGCTGTAACTCTCATTGTGCTGCCTGAAACTGCACTGATCGAACTACATCATTTGTTATGTTCATCATCTCATCAATCACTCTCTTCCTGGAGCCGCTCTGTATTAGTGCAGGCTGCCTCTGCTTAAGAATATTACTATAACATGAGACGAGCAAACGACTGATTAATATATCTTTTACATCACCCTCTGAGTGACTGATGGACTGACTGGCCCACATTTAGATAGACTGCGTAACTGGAGAGCTGGCTGACTGACTGGCCTACTTGTTTGTTTGTTTGCTGGATAACCTGCTGATTGACTTTTTGAACTCCCTGTTTAGCAGCTGGTTTGCTGTCTGACAGATAACGCTGCCCCTACAACCTGACTTAGAATGGTCGAGCGACTGACTGACTGACTGATTGGTTTGCTGATGCAGGCTGCTGGTTGACTTGCTCGCTGGACGCCGAGCAAATCGATTTCAAGGACAGCAGCATTTGCTCAGGTAGAGAGCTGAGCCTGATGGACAGAAGGAGCACTAATTACCATCAGGAGCCACATATACATGTTTTGGTTGGATGTCTCGATTTCTTGTCTTCCTCTGAATACTGATTACATTCCAATGGGGGAGCAGACCTTCTCACTGGCCTACAGATGAGACTAACACCTCTTCTGTTTTGTTCCAGCGTCACAATCCTCAGAGAGTGCAGGGATGAAAGATAGACAGGAGGGGAAGTAATGAAGCTGTTGATTTTATGTAATTAAAGAAGACAATGATTGAAGTTGTTAATCAGGCAGATGAATGCCTCGTTCTTTCTTTCATGTATAGATGGGAATTCTATACGCGCTAAGCTGATGAGAGTATTATAGTCCCATCACTGTATTAAATAGGATCATAGAACATGCAGGTTTTATCAGGATTATACACTGAAAAAAAAAAAAAAATCAATACTTTTTTTTCCCCCCACTCTGCGTGGAAACAGCTAAAGCAAATAATTCTTTGCAAATCATCAGTGTTGTCATGGCATCTTCAAAATGCTATACATCTAAATTCCCTCTATCCAATCTGAAAAATAAACATGCACCCTTTGCTCATTTGACATTTTTCTTTGGTCTATGATTGATGCATAAAAGTTAACTTGTCAGGCATTCCTCCAAAGAGCACAGGCCTCAAGTCTTGTTAATAGGAGATGGCTTAATTAAAGAGCAGGGCCAGCAAGGGAGTGAAATAATTAATTAAGTAATTAAATGATTAAGCATTTCTGTTCTTTCTAACTAGGTTTGTGCTGAAGGTTACCTCTGTCCATCTCCCCACTCTCTAATTGATCAACATGGCCGCTCTGCCATATCACAAGCCTGATCATCAACATACGCCGAGGGTTCAGAATCTAATCCTTCCTTTTGGCTGTTTTGCGCGGTTATGAATTGCTTAGTACCATTTTCAGTATTGCGTGTGTGTGTTTCTGCTGCATTGCTCCTAATGCCAGCTGCATCTCCCTAGGTTGAGTTTGAAGGATGCACAAATGTTGTAATTCCTTTTCTCTGTTTTTGACAGAAAATGCCCAAATCAGGCCACTGTCTCCACATTTAGCAGCTTAAACAGATAAAAATCATTTGTATTTTTTCAGGTTTATGACATCCAAATTCAGCTTGGACACCAAAACTATAATAGTTAAAGTTTAATGTAGTATCACTGGTATGATGTGTAACAAGCCTTTACAAGTCTAAGCTGGGGATGTGCATTACAAATGCAACCAAATGGATCCCCTGATTTCCTGTCACAGAGACAGTGAGTCCACGCCAAAGCAAAAACCAATAGATTCTGCAGAGTGCTGCGGCTCATACGCCCTAAGGTGTTTCGTGTTTGTGCAATAAAAGAACTGAAATATTGTTTGGGCTCTGTCCAGTCCGATGAATTGAGAGGTGAGGCTTGTAGTTGGGTGAAAACAAGGAGGAAGAGGAGCTACTGCTTGATGTTTCTGGATACTTGAGGCGTACGACCAAAATTACCCCAATTTGATCACAAAACATACCTGGAGGCAAAAATAGTGCTGTGCTTAGTATTAGAGGTAAGTTTTCTTCATTGATTTAAACTCTATTAATAACCACAGAATAATGGTTGTTATCTTAATCAAATGTTAACTGGTCACCATCAGGATGCATCTCCTGGACCTACTGATGTTAAACTTTCCTTATTATTTTCCTCTCATGTAGTCACACAGTTGTCCATGTGTTTGTCAATTATAAGTCCAATCCAATCCAAAAGAGCCAAAACCTGTCTCCGCCACCTGTAGTTTATATATTTATACACCATGTTGTCCCACAGATACACAATAATGGTTACTTTCCTTTGCAACAATAAAAATCCCATTTGTTCTAAAGTGTGGGCTTGAATCAAAAAGGCAGCATGTTGTTCTCCTGTCTGATTGGGACCTTAACTACTTCCTTCAACCACAGCGAGAGGAAAAAACCTTAAAATCCTTTTGCTTTACAAAGTAACTCCAAATTAACCATCAAGCTGGATTCCAAATAAAATATACTGTCCTGCTGCTGCTACTAGTCACGACTGCACAATATCTGTAATAATCCACATAAAATAGTGCCCAAGAAAATTGATTATTTATGACTGTTTGAGCTCAATAATTTATTTAACTTCTTTTTTTTTTTTTTTAATAAAGTATATAGTCGGTACAGACAGGGTGAGGAAGTGTTGAGAGAATGACTAAAGCAGTGTAAGTTTTAGGCTTTTCATTTTGGGTTAGCAGATGACCAGAAGAATAATGAAAAACAGCACCTGCACTCTTAAAAGGAAATGATTTGCCTTCTCATCATCTGTGTGGTAATAACATAGCAAGAGAGTGAAAAGCAGCATTTTGTTTCCGCCTCAGCGTGGAAATACCTGTCGTTTTTCCCCTTTAACCAAAACCCACATTCATGTCATGGCAGACTGACAAACCCAGGAGTACATTTCTGCATCGCTCCTGCAAAACAACATTTTGAGCCAGTGTTCAGTTCCAGAAAAAGAAAATAAATATATGAATTAAACGACACAACAATATTAAACATGTTAATAGCATTAGCTGATATTAGTTCATGGTGCTCCTGGATTTACTGTAACACTGTCTGGAGACCATATCAAAGAAATATGCCTGTCAGTATTCTAATAAAACCTACCAGGACATGACAATTCAAAAACATTTAAAACATTCAAAAACAGCTTGGCCTAGAAAATACATGGAGCAGACTTCAGACATGACATTTGCAGAGGTCATGGTGGGCAGATATTTTACTGACAACGACATTTGGCAGTGACAGCAAACCATTTGCAGGAACAGCCACACATCATACCTGAGACAACGACACTGAATCAGAGAGAAATTATACACTTCTATCACTATTCATCAGATCATTTGTCAGTTTCACTTACTGAATATGCCATCAGTGACCATTAATTACTCATTACTTTTTAAATTTAAAAAAATGACACAATCTTAAGAGAGAAGATAAAAATAAAATATATTCAGCTGAGAGATATGACACACTGAGATGGATAAAATAAGGGATGCGGTGAGAGGAGGTGGGTGGGTTGAAATTGAGGAAATGAAGTGAATCAATGTGCTTGTCACATCTCCATCCCCTGGGATCTGTGTTTTTTAATCCAATTAGCCAGTCGGGTCTTTGTGTTGTCTATCAGCAGTAGCGTCTCAAGGTCAGATTCTCCTTCAGAGGTCTGAGTAGAAACATCACTCCTGTTGATATTCAATTACAGCTTTGCCTCAGACTCTCACCCTCCACATCCTATCACTCTGTTCACCAGCAGGCCCAGTGAAAGTTGTCAGTGTGAGTTCTTGCATCTTCGTGCATCTTAACTCCAAACATAAACATGCACTGCTGACACTCTGACTACACTCATAAACACCCGTTACAGTTTAGAGGATTATTTCAGAGCCTTTGATGAAAATCTCAATCAGTCTGTCAGAGACTCAGTCAATTAGTTCAGGCGTCATCAGTAAACAGCCAAAGTATATATTTTCTGTCTGTATGACAGACAAATGAGCACTTGATCAGCTTGAAAAAACAATAATCAATTGCTCAGGTCAAAAAGGTCCGGCTTGGTATTTTGTTCTTGTGCAGAAATGCAGTGTGAATTGGTTTATTTGTGGCCTGTGTGCCCTGATCTGTCTATGTAAACAAACCTCTTCAGGAGCATTAATCTACAGTAGCCTGACAGAGCTCGATTCCCACTGTGGAATACGTGTAGTGAATGTGAGTCTTATTGTACTTTAAAGGCACATTAGATGAAACCAAGTAACACTAAATGAAAGATCTTTTATTCTATTGATCTCACAGGGTCAAGGAGAGCAGCCAAACATCAGCTCCGGCTCCAGTCTGGCCTGGTACATCGATTTTACAAGGACCTAATACAATGCCCCCACCCCCATCAGTGCCAAGCTTGAAATGCATCATAAAACAGTGGCACAGTGGAGGACTTTTCTGCCTCATAAAATACCCAAACAGAGTGAAGCCAGACAGCTGAGACTGCTGGAAATGTGAGGTCTGCTGCAAAAAAAGCTGGTGCCGTCCATACTGCGTGGGTCAATATAGAACTCCTAAATACCTGCAGACCAAAGGCTCAAACTACTACTTAATACTTACAATGTAATGGGAAAAAAAACTCAAGAGGATCCAGCTCATAAGATTAGATGAAATAATATTCCCTGCTGGGAAATTGGGTTGTAACAATATCAGACACTAACAGGACAGGTCAGCAGTTTTAGTATTGTTAATTAAACTATAATGGGAAGCAAATAATACAGCCAACATTAAGAAATATACTGTGTACTATTAATTAATTTTGAAAATATAGAACATACAAAATGTGTTAGATGTTGGTGGATATTTTTGTGCAACATGCTTATATTGATGTTTCTGACTGAAGATTCAAACATGAGATGCAAAAGAATATACCATGTTAAACCATTCAAATAACATGCATTATGTGAAGAGGAGACTGGAGATGTAAATAACTTGCTATAGAAAGTGATGGACAACAACCCATTCACGTTGCATTTGCTGATTGGCACCGATCAGCAGCACATAATTAACTTGGAAAATGAATGCAACAAAGAAACAGGAGATGTTGGCACAGCACATTGACCATCATCACCTAAAACCCATCAGCTGCATTCATACGACCGGCCAGGCCTCCTACACCAGGCTGAATAGACACTTTAACAGCTATTTCATGCATAAAACACTAGATTTAAGCTTTAACACACACCGGAAGTGCAAAGCACACCGCATCATCACAACAAACATGTCTTATGCATCTGGGTCAGCAACACGACAAACACAAAAACACAAACACAAACACACACCTTGAATTTCATTTAAATGGAGCCTTCTCGTCCTCTCGCTGTCTCAGGAAAGCTGTAGGTGGCCATCATTTGTGTCGACTGTCTTTAACAAGATGTCCTCCGTTCACTCTACATGTCTGTTAGATCCAAGATGGAGAGGTTGAGTCCTGCTGAACAGCTCAGTCCGCCGACGATTGGAGGATAAAAGCAGTCTTTAGAGTGTAGAAGGAGCGTTCACACACCGCAGTGGGCTGTCCCAAAGTCAAAAATAAGAGTTTTACGATGTCACGATGTTACCCTTCCCCAGCAGCATTAGCAGAATTAACAGAGCTAAGATGGCGGGAGGTCGTTCCCCCTGCTACCGCTAGCATGCTAGCTGCCGCTTCAGCGAGGCTCCTGCGGCTCCATCTCTGGGTTTCCCTCCGGCTTTGGAGCCGGAGAAGGCGAATTAAAAACATTTACGAATGTCCATTTTTATTTTAGGGCTAGTAACAATAAGCTAATGCTCCTACTGAAAATATAAACTATTAGCTTCGCGGCTACATGTTCCGGTCACCTGATGACGTAGTTCGTGTATGACCTCGTCGGTAAGGCCGTGATAGGCCGTTGCATCCATCAATCAACACATCACACGTTTCTTATCACAAAATGTAAAAACAAAATCTAAAGGTTTTTACTTTTTGAATAAAATTCGATAAATTAAAATTTATATACATATATATTTAAACTTTTTCAAACTACTTCCGAAGAGCCCCGCCCACTCAGACACGCCCTTTAAAGCCCGCCCATAACAACGAGCAATCTGCCGGCAGGTGATGCGCAGCCGCACTAGACGGACAAACCAAGAGCATGCGTAGATGAGCGCTTGGCGCCCCGGTGGTCTACCGCGCCGCCATCTTGGTAGGGTCATTCTGTAAAGTCCTTTCTATTAAGATTCCTCAGTGTACAAACATACTAAACATGTTCTTACTGGTCGTATTTGGCGGTATAACATCGTGTTGAGAGCTTAATTAGCTAACCTGAACCTGAGTGTTATGAATACAATCAGCGTAGCTAGCTTCCAAACAATGTTTTTTAGCCTAAATCCATATCGGCTGTTTTCATAAATTTATAGTAAATGATTCATGATTGACTAAATATCCTTCAGCTAATTACTCAGATGGTATTAAATAACTATTATAATGACTATACTGTTTAATTTTAAATAATGGATGGATTCTGATGATGGACATGTAAAAAAAACAAGATCTGGCTAAATATGGAAGTGTGTTTTTTATGTTAACATTAATTAAACAAATTTCAGCTATTTTTTTGTCAGTTACTTTCTCAATGCCTACCAAGGGAGGTGGCAGAGGCTCAGTGGGTTGTAGGGATGCAACAGTACTCTGTAAAATACCGAACCGTTCGGTATGCCCTGCACAGAACAATACGCCCTTATGTCCCGCAGGTTTTCGGTACAAGTCAGGTTGCATTAGCGCTTACTGCTTTACAGGCTACTGTGTGTGTGTGTGCCTGACTGTCAAGGCGAAAGCCTTCCCCCTCGAGTTAATATCCAGTCACTGTTGTGTCTCCGCCCACTCACAGTGACTAACCTATCACACTGTTGCAACTGGAGCCGTTGCAGCTCACACACAGAGAAGCAGGAAAATTTCTAATTTGGAAACGACAACTTTACCTCTGAATGATCCAGACGCCGATTTTACGAATCCTACTATGGCCACGCCAAGGCCCGCCTTACTCTGCCTCTGATTGGCGGGTCTTGGCGTGGCCATAGTAGGATTCATAATATCACCTCCGGACTTGCCATTGCTGCAGGCTATCTCTGATAGTTTGTGTGAGGCTGCTGTGCGTGTGTTTGTATGTAAACAAAATCCGCCTCTGGTTGGCTTACAATGAAATCTTACTCTACTTTAGCCAATCATCATCACTTATGCGGTTGTCCCCCCCTTTGCAGCTCTTGTGGCTGGCTGTCTGAGAGCCAAGTCCGATGGCAGCTTCAATGAGTTGCTTCAATTCACCCATAATGCACCACATTTAATTGTCGGTAACGGTAACATTGTTGTAACGATGGAAATAGTAATTAGTTAGATTAGCCGTTACTGAAAAAAATAACGTGGTTAGTAACTCCGTTATTTCCATTATTGCTACTATTTATGTGTAGTAGTAGTCAATGCTAAGAGGCACTTCAACATTTGAAAGTGTTTTTTGTGTACATTTTTGTATGTTTTAATTTTTTATACATATTTTATGTTATAGTGTAAGTAGTAGGCAATCATTTGATAACTGTGTGCAGTCTCACATAATTCAATTCTCCATCCTGTTCCTACAAATATCCTCCAAATTTAAATACTGACTTAACCGTAGATAGTTTTGACAGCAAACTACAGTTAACCTTTCAGCCAGCAGCCTGACTAAAACTGGATAGGATTACTGCTAATCCAATACCTCCCCGGAGACACAATTAAAAAGTAATTGGTGAATAGTAAAAAAGGAGAAGGAGGAAAAAATAAATTAACATTTAATTATCAAATCTACTCTGAACAGCTGACAATTTACAAGAAGGCAATTCAAACACGTCAGAGAAACTCGCTTCTCAAACCAGATAACTGACATCTAAAACAAAACCTCACAACCATTGACCTTTTAATTCGCCTGGCTGCTAAAAAGTGTAGTGGTGCTCTTTACAGGTCACTTCATATAAGATACTATTAGATCTAATTCATCTCTATAAGAGAATATGATTTTGTTTTTGTACGAGGTAAATGCAAAGTTCCCTCGTGCTTGATGCTGAGATGTGTGACAAAGTTATTTCTTAATTAAAACTTTTCTTCCTTTGATGATTTACTTAATAGTGTAAATTATGATCTTCTCTACTGCGCTCAAGACAGAAAGGGTTAAACCTCTTGTTAAGATTGCAAACAACCTCAAGTCTTAATCAAAGTTCATCTAAAAGCAATAAAAATAATTGTTTTGTTCCTGAATATTCAAGTTACGATCCTCCACATTTTAATCTTTACATGTTGCTACTTGAAAACATTATCATGACGCACAGAATCTATTTCCATTCTATTCAGCTTTCCTTTTTTTTTCTATTTAGCTTTCCATCACCATTTTCACAGTTTTTTAGTTAAAAAGTTGTGTATAAGGACCGATGGAAGCCCAGTTAGGACAAAGCTGAGGAACTGCTCTTTGGATCTGAAGCTCAATGTGTGATCAAACCCGAGTGGCCACTCGGAACGTGGAAACTGTCCATTTCTCCCTTAACCCAATTCAGAACCACCAATGCAGACTTTTATTACCTGCATCATTGATTATTGTGATGCTCTATTTTATGATTTCCATAAAAAATAGATCTCAAACACAACTGCTTGAAAATTCAGCTGTGCGTGTGTTGCCTTTAAAACCAGAGAGCGATACCATATAACTCCAAGTCTCCGCTAGCTGTCTGCTTCAGAATTGATTTGAAGATCTTTTTATTGGTTTATAAAGCTTGTAATGGTCTTACCTATTTATCAGCTTGGCTTTTATCCGATGAACCGTCATAAACCCTCAGATCTTCTCTTAGTGGAATTTGATTAAACCCAAAGTTGGAGCAAAAACCAACAGTGGTGCCTTTTTATTTCTGTGCTCCATGACCCTGAGACAGCTTTAAGACCTGAGGGCAAACTCAAGACCTGCTTTTTAACACCAGCGTTTAATTGAATGCTTTATTTATTTAGCTATTTATTTACACATTATGTCCTTTTTCATTGGCATCTTCTTATATTATGTTTTTATTTTCCAGATTTATATTTTCTAATTTTAATACCCTACTTGTTATTTCTGGTTTTACTCGCTTCAGTACATCTTATCTCTTTTACTATTATTTTATCTTTATCCTTCCATCTCTATCTTTGTTTTCTTCTCTGTTTCCTCATTACAAATTTATGAGATTCATGACAGGGCTTCTTCAGGTTTTTTTTTTATTATTGGAGGGTTGTTTTTCTTTTTTTTTTGTAACATATTAATTTATAGCTCTGTGCGTGGATGGGGTGGAGTAGTGGGTGGGTATTGTTTTCATTGCTTTCATTCTGTAAAGCAGTTTCTGTTACATTGTAAATATAAAAAGTGCTATTCACATTAATTGATTTATTGATCGATAGCAGCAGATGGTAATGGGTGGCTTGTAATTAGAAACTCTGCAGCTCCAGGCAGAGACACCTGCAGGAAACTACAGGCAAGAGACAAGAAAACACTAAACTACAGGGCAGAGGAAAGGCAGGGTTAAAAACAGCAGCACTGTGGTATGAATGTGTACGGATGGAGTGGAAGAGGAGCTTGGTGCATTATGGGAAGTCCCACGGCAGCCTAACAAGAGGACGGGTCAGACAAGCCTGAGCCGGCCCAAAATATAAGCTCCATGAAAAAGTTTTACAGCTATTCTTAGTGAACTGGGTGTCAGCCTCCTGGACTCAGAAGGAATCTGCTGCCTTCATTCCAATTTCTTCCCTCCTGTCAGTGTTGGTTTGGTCATTCTTCAAGGCCGAGTCCATCTCATACTGAGAACAAAACTCTCAATTAAAAGGTGTCTGAAAAATGGAGACTGCATCCGTCTGTACTCAGGACAAAATATTTGAGCCGATAATCAGGGTACACCGTGTGTGAGCGGATGAAATTAGTCTTAATAAAAACAAGAAATTCAAATAAATTAAAAGTACATACTCACCCAGGGCCACTACACTGTGTTTGGACTGATGCTGGGTGATTATCTGCTTTCATTGACTGCTTCCCCACAGAGGTCTCCCTGCATCCTGCAGATTGCCGTGTTGATCAATCCGGCCAGCAGTGCCAATTTAACATAGATGTTGCTCGACAAAAGGACAATAATAGACAGAAGTCTCCAAGATGCAGCCTAGATCCACTAAATGTGACCCTGGGGACATCAAGACAACACAGATCATTGTGTGTCCTGTGTACCAATATGTGAAAATGTACATCAGATCAATACTGAGATTGGAAAATGAGACATTCAGCTGTCTCTACATTATCTCTTGATTGTATTTCAACTTTGAATAGTTTTGATGGGGATCATCTGGTCTGATGGTGGAGACAGACCGGAGGATGAACTCATCCCATCAATGTCTGAAGTGGAAGAGCAAATATTTTACCTTCACCGATGCCTCTTTTTTCCTGCTGTCTGAAAATGGCAGCACGTCTGTTGTTGTTGTTTTCTTGTTGAGCAAGAGAACTAACTTCACCGGACTGCACGCTGAGTAAACTATAGAAACCTACCAGATATCAGAGCATGGCAGTCTCTGGGATCATCATTTTCAGGGGTGCTTTGCAGTTCCTCCGTGACACCCTCGCTAAAAAGATGGTGGGAGTCGTAGGTTGTCATTTTCTGCTGCTAATGCGACAGAAAGAGTAAATTGAACAGGCAAAACTGTGTCTATGCTTGAGCAGCCACTGAGAAATTGTGACAGAAATATTGGTTTTCATGTTGAAAAATTCCCCGCTTCCTGTCTAAGTGGCAATAAATTTCAACTAAACCAACTGGTTCCCAATGAAGTAATAATTTGATGGAAGTCAAGTTGATGGAATGAACGTTAACAACCAGAAGCTCAACACTGCACTTTTCTGACAGCGCTATTCAGCCGCCCAGCAAAGGTACAATGTCACATAAATGAAGGAGTTGTCTGTCCGGGCAAAATGGGGAAAAATCTGGTATCTGAAAGCTGCACCTGAATAGCTGCGTTGGGTCCCGTCAAAGGCCTTAAATGTGTCAGCTCAACCTTTGTGAACACAATTTTTACTCATCAGAGCCAATGTTGCGTCAGAGGTAAACCTGATGAGGACAAATCTGCTGTACATGGTAGATCCTCTGGTTAAAAAGCAGAAGATCACTCTCACGATCAACGCCGGACCTGCTGTGAAGATGTAAGCTGCTGAAAAGAAGAATCAAAAGCAAAATATCTCATTACTTTGTGATTTAAGCTTTGTACAGACAAACTTCTCAGAGATGATAGAGAGAAAGGAAGTAAGCTTCGAGACAGGAGATGACATGCAGCAAAGGATCATGGGACATGTAGTCAGGACGAAGCACTGCTGGCACCACCAGTTCAGTCACAAAAGTTTTGAGTGCTGAATGTGAAGTTAATTCGGTTTCTGATTTCTCATTTTTGGGAAATGCAGCTTGATGAGACTTACTGATGTTATTTTTATTTTTTAGCATTAAACTGCAACAAGACAAAATGTGGAAAAACCTGAATACCTGTTGTGTCTGACAGCAGCATGTGGGGCTTTTAGAAGATGTCCTTGGCTTTTCAGTGCTGCAGCACATCCAAAAGCATTCAGGGCTTCTGCTGAAAATCAGGAGTTCCTGATATTCAAGGGTGAATTAATGGTACTCATGTTGGTCTCCAAGCAGAGACAATAAATGGTCTTCTACATAATGAATACTAAAAGTGCGCTGGCTTTGTAATTAGGAAGATTGTTTAATACTCCTGAGTGCTGGTTAAACACCAGTATGTGCATATATATGTCTGTAATCAATATAGTGATGTAGTATTTTTAATGCATTTTGCCATAATGTATGCTTGTGATAGATAAATCTGAATTATAACCAAGTGAACCAACCGCGCTATTTCTGGTGTTTGTGTTTTTATTTTTCACCACCGCCTCCACAGTGAAAGGCGAATGCATCCTGAACATGTCTGTGTCAGCACCGGCTGCTGATGTGCAGCACAACATTTGTGTTCAAAGGAGAATCCCGCTCTGGAGGCAGAAAGACATGGTGCTGGAGGCAGATGAGACGTCCTGTCATCCCCGAAGAAATCTGAGGACGACTCGTCTGCAATCAGACCTTCTCATAAGCAGCTCACAGGCCTTAAAGAATGACCCACCTCTGTCGGATTTGGAAATGAAGCCTCGCACTCTAAATGGATGGAATTCACTCTCATGTTTTTTAAATCAGCTCACCTCAGTCGTCACATATTTTACTGCGCTTTTATGTCGACCATTTTATACAACGACATGCGAAGACACAAATGTAAGAAAAAAAAAAGCAGTAAAATAATCTGACATCAATAGTTTACAGTTTATTACAACCCAGCTGTGACTCAAATCTAATTTACATCTACGCTGTCATTGGTTGCACTAACAAACGGCCCCATTCTTAGAAATGTTCCACATATATAATGACACACAGACAAAACAACAAACAAAGAGGAGGAAGCAATAGTTTGGACTAAATGGTGGTGAATCCCACATTATTTACTTTTGATATGTTCTTTATCTTTGTGCTGTCTCTCAAAAGTTTAAGTTCCAGTTTAGGTTTTTACTTCTCAAGCTCCAACTTCTCATGTTCTTCATGAGTTTGGCAGCTTCCATCTCCACACGGAAGATTTCTTTTACAACTCAAATATTCCAGAGCTCAGAAAAATCCTCCTTTCTCTTTGGGGCTGTGGGTGCAGACCTATTTTTTGGGGGGGGTATGAGGCCGTCCTCATCTCTTGGGAGGTTGTTGGGAGTCAAAATCACAACTAATTGAAGGTTTTATGTGCAGTGAGCTAATTCCAACACTGTGGGCCATTTCTTTCAGTAATGAACGCCCAGATCATCATCGATGTCGTTCTGTTCTGTAAAAGAGGAAAGTCAATAATTTTGCTTTCTGTTTTTATAGAAGGGTCAAAACCACTGAATCAATTTTATCTTCACACAAAGGATCTGATTTCTTTGTGTTGAATTCATTATTGATTGTTCTGATGACTCTGATGAGTTCCACAGTGAGAAGATCTAAATTTAATTAGATTTTCTTTTCTCTTCTCCGTAGCTTGTTTGTTGTTTGGTAATCATTAAAGAAGGCGCACCTACAAACAAAGTCCGTCACACTTCCTGCACTCGGCGTGATTTCAGACTTGGATGTAGCTAAAACCTTTTTTTCCATCAGTTCATCTAAAACAAATGAAGCATATTCCTGGTTTTATTCTCCACATCCGGAGATTTGTAAGATAAATCACCATTATTCTTGAGTATTGGCACGTATTGTTCTTTTAATTGAATGGTTGTGTTTTGTGTGAATGTTTTTAGATGTGCATAAACTGACTGAGTTGGATGGCTCATTGTGTCTCTGGTCACTTCAGTAGATTTACATAAAATCTAAATCTATGACTTTTGTACCTGGAGGTGTTTTCCATGACACACAACAAGAAAAGGAGACATGTTTTGAATGAATGAAACACTAAATTCATTATTGTCTTGATTCGACGGGCTGGATGGACACACAAAGAGCTCAACATTCACACCAGCTGAGTTCACCTGCAGAGTCTGTGTTTCCAGTTAAAAGCATTTTGGTTCAGGTCGGAAAAAGATCCTGCAAGTTTTGGTTGAATGTCAATAAAGCAGATCACGACCTTTGACCTCAATAAAGTGCAAACATTACCATAAACAACTGATCACTGAAGCTATAACCAGTCAAATTTAAAATATTCTGTCATCCAAAAACTACTCTAAATGTAAAGAAATGACTTAATAAAATGTATTTATATCCAGTTTCACAAAGTTGAGAGTTGAGCTGTCATGACACATTTCACTTCCTGTTCTATTCTCTCATCTGCATTATGTGTCGACGGGCTTTGCTTCTCTTTTATGATTCAACTCCCGCTCTGAAATCTCTTCCTTTTCTTGTCATTTGTCCTGATAATGTAAAACACTACACAGTGAGGGATTAGTGTCGACCATTTACATCGGTATTATCTGACTTAATAATTCCTCTTTGGCTCTTTCTCCTTCTGAGCAGTCGTAGTGTGAGTCAGTAGCTCAGCCTCCCTCTTCGCTTTGAATATCCTATTCCCACAGATGTAAACCTTTATCAGCCTGATGTGGGGCAGCCAGGTAACAGCGATAGCAGCGA
The DNA here is from genome assembly GCA_034769265.1 of Remorina albescens. Taxonomy (NCBI): domain Eukaryota; kingdom Metazoa; phylum Chordata; class Actinopteri; order Carangiformes; family Echeneidae; genus Remorina; species Remorina albescens. The sequence continues at coordinate 29,343,453 of CM068479.1, forward strand.
CTTCATCTGAATTCTACAAGCGCAGCCTCGTTCACACATGACTGAATTTCTTAATTAGTGTTTCATTCTGTGCCTCTTTTTTCCAGAGGCTCAAATCAGTGTGTTATTAAGAGCCAAACTGCGAAGAGTGAACCGGGCCGGTCTCCAAGCTCTACAAAAGTTAGGAGAATATGATAGTTGGTGGAAGTTTCTGAACTAATTGATGTTTCTCTACAAAAATCTGTACACAGAATTGGAATAATTAGAGTTGCAGGCATTTTTTCCTGTCGCCTTTTGTCTATACGCTGATTTTGTGACTGAAAGGAACAGAGTCGTGTAATTATAGATTGAAATGGAGATGTAAAGTGACGAGTGCTGCTGAGTTTTGGGAGTACATTATATATTTGCAGAGCTTTGAAGCTCTCTTGGCTGATAGGTGTGAGTGCGAGCCTGAAACTGGTGTGTATATTAAATTTTCTCAGTATTTTGAGCCAAAACTCTGACTTTATTTTCTAAAAGAAAAAAACGAAGAAAAAACTCTTTTCTTGTCTCCTCATTAATTTCTCATGGTAACTGAAAATACTTAGAGCGTGTATCTGTTCCTATTTGAGAGCACTCAGACATTTCACAGATGACAACTTCCACTTTAAAACCATACTTGCTTAAAATGGCCACACAAAATAAACATGACGAGTCCACAGGTAGTGTGTGCATTGGCAGGAATTAAATATTAAAAACCTTTTAGGTATAAAATCGGCTGCTTCACCTGTGGGCTTTTAATGACTCAGTGATGCTGGCTGGATGTTGAAGCAGAGCAGTTTATGGAAATCACACACGCAACGCTCTCCCCTTTCTCTTTGGACTTTCTTCCTTCCTGTTGTGCTGCAGATTAATTTCTTCGAAGAAGTCTCTTTTTTTAAAGGTTGTGGGGAAGAAGTCATCCACTAGATGTCACACATGACAACCGTTCATTCATTCATCCATCTTCTACCTCTGATCTGTTTCTGGGTCACGGGGGGTTCTGGAGCCAATCCCAGCTCACTCTGGGTGAGGGCGGGGTCACCCTGGACAGGTCTCCAGTCCATCACAGAGACAGACAGAGACCAACAACCACTCAGACCTACAGACAGTTTAGAGTCACCAATCAGCCCAGCGCTAACATCCCAACCAAAGTGTCAGAAAAACCAACAAAACCCCTTCAGGTTCTTCGTTAGTAAGAACAGTAACGCTGACATTATCGAAGCAGTGCCACGGTCACTAATGAAAACAGACGTGATGTCATGGAGCATCGACTTACACATGGAGGAGAACAAAAACCAGCTCTGAGTCCAGCTGGACTCTGTAGCAGCTTGTTGGTTCCTCCATCTCTGTGAAGCCAGACCGGAACCTGCTCAGAGGTCAGACTGGGAAAGAAGTCCAGAACAGACACTGATGGGGAAATAAATCTGTCTCACCAGTTCGTAGTCTCGTTCTTCTTCTGGGGCCATCCATCCATCCATCTTCATCCGCTTATCCGAGGTCGGGTCACGGGGGTAGCAACTTCAGCAGGGAGCAGAAGCCAGCTACTCTTCTGAGGAAGCTCAGAAGGGTAGCTGTAGCGATCTTGTTCTTTCGGTCATGATCCAGTTCTCATGATCATAGGTGAGGGTAGGAACGAAGACTGACCTGAAAATCGAGAGCTTCGCTTTCCGGCTCAGCTCTCTTTTCGTTACAGAGGTGCGATACAGCGACTGCAGTACGGCTCCCGCTGCTCCGACTCTCCGGACAATCTCACGCTCCAAGTTCCCCCCACTCATGAACAAGACCCCGAGGTACTTGAACTCCTTCACTTGGGGAAAAGACTAATTCCCAACCCGGAGTAGACAGTCCATCGGTTTCCTGCTGAGAACCATGGCCTCTGGTTTGGAGGTGCTGATCCTCATCCCAGCTGCTTCACACTCAGCTGCGAATCTGTCCAGTGAGAGCTGAAGGTCACAGAACGATGGTGACAACAGCATCACATCGTCCGCAAAAAGTAGCGATGTGATCCTGAGCCCCCTGACCTACAAATACATCTCCTCCCCGAGTGTGTCTAGAAATCCTGTCCATGAAAATCACGAACAGGATCGGTGACATGGCGCAGCCCAGGCAGAGGCCAACCTTCACTGGGAACAAGTCCGACTTACTGCTGAATATGTTGAAGGCTCTGGGTCTTGAGGGGCTGTCATGGATGACACGCCTCTTCAACACTGTGTGGGGGTCGGGGGCAGTGCCGAAGGAGTGGCAGACCGGGGTGGTGGTCCCACTTTTTAAAAAGGGGGCCCAGAGGCATCATACTACTCACCCTCCCTGGGAAAGTTTACTCTAAGGTGCTGGAAAGGAGGGTCAGGCCGATCGTCCTCTGATTGAACCTCTGATTGAAGAGGAACAATGCAGGTTCCTTCCTGGTCTTCTGGGGTCTTCTGAATAAAACTCTGGAAGGTCATTCCGTCTTAACATGCACTAAAATACAAGTAACGCCATCCTGAAGACCAAAACAAGCGACAGAGTAAGTCAGTGTTAAATGAAAACACAATGCTGATGTCTTCTTACAGCTCAGACACTTTTCCTGTTTGAATAGATGATATACAGAAAAGAACTGCTTGTAATTTGTGTCATCTTAATAAAATTTTCTCTCAGTAACTGTTCACTGCATTCCTTTTTTTTACAGCAGGAAATAATATCCAAATATCTCCATATAATATCTTAGTATCTTGCAATGGGACACACTAAAAATAAGAAATAATTTAATCTCTTTTTTGAACCAAACATTTTTTTGACTCATTCAGCAGCTGAGCACACACAATGGAAATGAAATATTGATCAGAAGATTTGTCCCAACGCTGCCGCAGGAGCTCTGGAGACTGTGTGGCTCCTCCATCATGGCTCTTTTTCTTCTGCTGTTATATTTCCTCAACTAAAGTTGTGTCACTTGGAGGGAAGGTGTTAACTCTCACACCTTCACTCACCTCCATGTATGCAGGAAAGCAGCATGTATTTTGCAATTTTAAATTTTAAGCTCCGCCTTAGACCATTTAATGTTATTTGGTAGATTTGAACAGCTGAAATTTCAATAAAAAACTAAAAATGAATCTCCACTCTGAAACTTCAAATGAATTCAAACAATAGCTGCGTCCCTGTTGGACTGAATTTTCTGAAGCACAAATTCTTTAAAAGCGAGTTTTCTAAAGGAACTGAAAGCCAAAACTCAACCATAACAGTATCCCAACATTTAAATAAATGTCTGTGAAAAATTGTATCACCATCCATCCAATTGTTGTCAAAATATTTCAATAAATTTGAAGGAGAAAGGCAGCTGAACATGCACGAACTCTGCAGTGAAGCTGAGGGGAAACCTCTCAAACAAGCCGTCAGGAGGTTGAATCGCTGCCTGCAGGAGCAGATAGATCTCTGACAAAGACTTTGACCACCGAGAAGGTTCAGGAGTGCAGAGCTCAGACTCTGCAGGGACCAGACGGGCTCCGGCAGTCCACCTCCCACAGGGGCCCCACAGGGACCGTTAGAACGTAGTCCTGGAACCCTGATTATGTCAGAACAGCTGAGGAGTGAGTCCACCGTCTGCGTTTCTGAATAAAACCCCTCTGGGAGGACTGAGCCCCGAGCAGTTCACATTAAATGTTGATAAAATGATGAAAATATTCAGTCGGAAAAGGTAAAATATATCAGAGGAAAAGCCAATAGCCTAACAAGATAACAGATTCATTACTCACTGCAGGACCTAACGCTTCTTTGTGAAGCTGAGTTGTATAAAACTGAATGTGTAAACCCGTAAAATGGTGGAAAAGCTACTTCCCTTCTGTTTTAATGCATTTTCTAAAAATGACCTGAAACCCAAAGCTCAGCTTCGGCTCTCTGAGATACTGATTAACTCTCTGAAGGCTGCAGTGCTTTTTAGGTGTTGTGTTGTAATTTTGTCCTTTTTAAACTGTTTAGAAAGTTTTTCAGGGTTTCCACTGAATTTAGGTTATGGACAGTCTGAAAAATAAAGAGCTGAGTTTATTTCTTCCACACACTGTTGTTTGAAATAAACAGGGAAACCTTTTATCAAACCAGAGGTGACTAATGCAGCTGTTCAGGAAAACTGTGTTCCTCCTAAACCAAACCAGAGTGTTTATTCACTGTTTCAGGAGAACTAACATCTAACACCGAATACCACGTGTCCTGAATAATTACACACAAAAGGACTGCATGAAATGTTACATGTAATGTGTCTCTCGATGATTATTGTATTTGAGAGATCAGATATTTTGTTTACTCCGACTCTGTCCTGTTTACTTTGTTGCCTTGGTTGCGTTATAATAACATTTTTACAGCGGATGAAACAGTAATTATAGTTTCTGTACCTGGAGGAAAATACAGAAGGCTGTAATTTTAAAGAAAAATGCATTTGAAGCTGTAAAATTCTTCATAAAACCATCTTACAAATCTATCTGACACTGAAAATGTTCTATTCACATATTCACAGGCTGCTGGTCCAACCAGCGTGGGGACGTTTCATCTCTGACAAAGTCAATTCAAAAGTTACGACAGCTGAAGTCACAACCAACTGAAGCCCTGATGTTTTAGCACAATGACTGAATCGTTAAATAACATTATAGTAATATCTGTGTTTAAAGGAGGATCATTAAAAATAAACCTACGTGTCAGTTTTAAACTTAAACTTTTCCTCCTCCTCACTTTTCGCAGTAAACAGGTTCTGCAAACACGCCGGCGTCATGAATGATTCGCTGAGCCTGCAGCGTGAACGAGCGGTCCGCGGACGGCGTGAGGACTTTGTGGCGGGAACCAGAGACCTTTGTCTCCGGGTTAAGGTCTGACCTCCGGCCTCCTTGGACAAAAAGGGCGCCAATCGTTGTTGTTGTTTGACAGCCGGGTTGCAGTTATGAGGAAAATTTGAGAGTTCCTGAAGGAGATTTTTGTGCGTTGTGCGTCTTCAGCGTGGCAGCTGTCAGTTAGTCAGCCGCTGCGGTTCACCTGAGACTGAAGACTGCTGAGGAGGAGCCTCATTTATCTCACAGTGCATTTTTAATTAGCTTCTTTGTGATTTCTGCAGAAAATACGAAATATAAAAAAGCAGATTTAAGATAAAACTAATGAGACACCAATAAAACTAACTGAAAATAAATTATAGCACAAATGAACAATATGTCAGTAAGATTACAATATAAATTCTGTGTACTGCCTGCGTTCACAGTGCAATTTATGAATGTTAGTTGGAATAAATATTGTAATATAGTGTGCAGTAAATGCAAATGCAGTAATACATGAATTAATATTAAAATTAAGATATGATGCTTCAGCAGCTTTAACGTTTTTGATGAAGATGAGTGACTGAATGAAAACAGTTACTCAGCACACACAACCTGTGACTTTTATGTTTCTGGGCCAGTTTAAAGTGACAGCATTCAGCCACTTCCTGCAAAAAATCAAATCAAAAACAACACAAAATAAAAGAAAATACACACACACACACAAACCCGCGCTGATAAATCTACTGTTGGTGAACATTGTGGAGTGTTTAGCGGCTAAGGAGAAAGATATTTCCCTCAGGAGTCTGGGGATATTGAACTTAAATGTGTGAAGTAGCCACAAACAAAACTCCAAATGAATGTTAACGTTGGTCAGCGTCGGCTGGAAAGTTAAAGAAGTCGCCTCTTTGCCAAGAGTTTCGCTGTGGCGGCGTGATAATGTGTCAGCGTTGTGTTTACAGCTCGTTTCATCTGCTCCCGGGTGGCCAAACAAATGAGTTCATAAAGATTCATGTCCGGACTATATGGAGAGTTTGTTACTGCGGTCAACAACAAATCAGTGCAAATATTGACTGATAAAGATGCTTAAATGAAGAAATGGCGTAAAACAAAAAGCTTTTTTCAAAACAAGTTGAAAAGTTGAAAGCGAGTGAATCAATTCCACTCGTGTGTTTATTATTTATACTTTTTAGGAAACCTAGAAGCATAAAAATAAGTAGCAACTTTTGTGCGTGTTTGTGTGTTTAATAATGTGGGTCAAAGGCTGGTGACATGCTAATGTGAACTCCTAAACTGTATTTAAAGTAGTTACACACACGCTCAGCGTTGCTTGTTGTGTGTCTGTTTCGTACAATCATTGATATAATGGAGTCAGATGGTATTTCCCTAATAAGACTCTCTATCAGACAGACGGAGCTGAATCTGCAGCGGAAGGGAGTTAACGTTTTTATCTGAGCGGAGTATCTAATGACTCTTGGTATTCGCCCCGCGGCATCAAAGCAAACAGACGCCTCCCGATTCAATTTCAAGCACAGTAAGCTAATTTCAGTCAAAGATAATACATATCAATAATCATTAGGGCGTGGCGCAAATTAACATGTGAAACTGGGGGAATCTTTTTGCTTTGCAGGGAAACCAAAAAGAGATGGCTGTGCTTCGGATTACTTCATTATGACCACTCCACGCAGCTGCTCACGGACACTTTAAAAAGCGGCTGTGAAAGTTGTAACCTGCTTTAATTTATTAAGTTTCACTTAAAATCCCTGTTTGCTTCATGGAAACCGAGTCCTCATCACACACCTCATTTAATGACAAATTAAATCAGATTCCAAAACATCATGCTCCATAACAGACAGACTGGAAGTAATATTCATTAAGCAGCCCAATAAATACTTCCTTCACAAATATCTAAAATAATATTGCTCATATTGCTTTGGTCCACCAGCTTCAGTAAATTCTTTAAGAGTCACAGAAATACGACGTGAGCCACGTGAGCTGGACAACTGAAAAACTGCTGCAAAGAAAAACATCGTGGTTTGGAAATTTAGCGTGCTAACATTTACTAATCGGCTCTGGTCGTTAGTCGTGTATTTATCTGAACTGTAACGGACTAATCAGCAACAGAGGAGCATATTTCACGACAATTTGTCCATTTTCTGATGAAGTCAGCGGGAGACGAGGTTTGTCCTGTTGGTATCGTCAAGGTCAAAGGTCAGAGGTCAGGGCTCACATTACAGGAAGACAACTTCTGGGTGAAGAACAGAGGATGGTGATGATGCAGGAGAGGAAAGGAAGCGGGACATTTTCCTGGTCTCCGTGTTGAACAGTTAATGCATGAGGTGTTACCCAGCATGCATCAGGGCACACGGCCGCTGGGAAAGATACAGAAGGCAGCGAGGAGACAATTAGCTAGTTCCATAATCTGCCAGTTATTTCTCTTTGAGTTCGTTTCACTGCAGATGACGTCCTAATTAATTGCAGACGAGCTGATAATCATAATTCTTCTCTTTCAGGATCGCCTTTGTTTGAAAAGTCTTTGGACAAACAGTTTGATGCCTTATCGAGACGGACGCTTTAAGGCTGAAACTAATCCATTGTGCCGTGATGAAAGAGCAGCTAAATCTCAGGACTAAATAAATGGTGAGAGAGTGGCATTAAAACGAGGTGGATCTTTAATTGAGGGATTTTATTCTAAAATGATTGTAATTGTGTTGGAGGGAAATAATCATTCTTTCCAGTTAAACTTGGCTCTTCTCAAGTATAATCTTCATATTTTTCCTTCCTCTGCCAACTTTAAAAATCCTGATCATCAACTCTTTCCTGCAGACATTAAATCTTCTCCCAACTTAATAAAACCACATAAACTCGTCGTCCTCCTCACAGCGACCCCCGTCTTCTGCTTGAACTCACTCTAATATGTCATGTCTTGGTAGAATAACTCCTTCACCTTCTGTCGGTGCTTCAGTTTTCCTCCCTCACTCTTTTATTCCCGCCCCCCTCCCATGATCTTCCATTGGCCTTGTGCTCTACACTAATGGAATGTGTAACGTCCCTGATTATTACACTAATGTTCTTGATGTTGAATTGGAGCCGCTCTGCTCTCTCACACGACCACTTCAGCTGAGAGTCAAATATATGTGGACCAGAGATGAGCACTCGAGTCTTTCAGAGACCGCCTGACTTTGGAAAACCCTCCGTGCCAACGTTTTATTGTATTTCAATCAGCCGCAGACGGGCGAGTGACCCCGGATCAACGAACACGACGAGCCGGCCCGTTCCCAGAGAACTCTGCAGGATCGGGACCACGCGGGGACTTTAAAACACAAAGAGCTCAGACTGAAGATTCAGGTTTGGGCCTCAAAAATATTATTGATTATCCTCATTTTTTTAATTCGCTTAATTAAAGCTCTATGCTTTAATTCAATTTGATTACTAATGAACATTTTAAAGAGCTCGTGAAGATGAAAAGTGCGAACACACAGCAGCGTCACAACATGGACGCACAAAAAAAGTGTTTTCATCTCCATGCCTTGGTGAAAAATTTTCCTTACTGATTTTTATGTTAGCATCTTCAAATTGCACGTGAAGCAGGTTGAAGGAAAATCAGCTGATTGTTTAGAGTCGACACACAGACCTGTCGATCACAAACAACAAACTCTGAGTGGATTAAAATGTCGCCGCAGCTTCGAACCGCCGTCTCCGGCCGAGTTCACGCTGCTGACACAAACGTCAGTGTTCAGATACCGTTTTATTTTTTGACTGGTCATATTTCAGCAGAATATCAGTGAATAAATCAATCTATCAAAAACAGAAATGAAACTATTACTGAAAAGGGAGGGAGAAGATTTTATAGCTGAAACACAATCTGCATTATTTTCTATATTTACACAAAAAAGAATGAATAAATAAGTTTAGACTGGACATCTGACAGCTTTTTGTGACAAAGACAACGGAAGCTGCCAAAACTTTGACCTTGAATGTCAAGAAATGGAGACATCTGTTACGTTTCTCTGCTTCTTGCTCGTGTTTGTCGGCGCATTAAAGAAACATCAGCTATGTAAATGAAATCAATCTGAAAATGGAGCAACATCCTGTCAAAAAATAAATAAACAGTAAAATAAAAAAATGATATAACAATCAAATGGCGACATTTTACCTCCAAGCTGACAGGCTGGTGATGTGCAGCTTTGGGGAAAAATGGAATTATTGAATCTTTATTGCTGATGTCTAAAAACAAAAAGGAGTTTGACTGTGCGGCTCTTCGGCGGTCACCGCGGTAGATTTATGAATTAAGCGTGGCAGGGTGAGCGACCCTCATTTCCATGACCACTGCTCGTGCTGGCAGCGCCGCCCTCGCTGGGTGGCGGCCATGGAAGTGCATGTTTGTGTGTTTGCCACAGACTCATTCATCTCACTGACGCCTGTCAGAACCCGTCTGACCTGCCCTCATACAAAGGGCCTAATGAGCGAATCCATAATGTGGCCAAGGGCTCCGGAACGCTCGTCACCGGTTGGACGACGTCTCTGATGTCTGGTCATGTGACGCGCGGATCGCAGTCGTCACCGCCGCCAAAGGAGCCAGCAGGATGTTCACAAAAACACAGATGAGCTTCAGATTAAGACGATCATTATTTGCTGTCAGAAACGAGTCGAGGGCCAACAGTAAGTCACATTTCCACCTTATTATGTGTTTTGTCACAAATATTCCCTCCTCCTTCTCTGTCTTTCTTCCTTTTTCTGCTCCTTTCATGATGAAATCTTCGAGGTGAGGAAATGAAGCCAAGAGGCTTCTTGGGACCGAAGACACGGCGGCGCTCTGAGCTTTTGGGCCGGACTCATTTCTCCTCTTTCTCTATGAGCAGGTTGCCTATAAACGCTCTTTCAGCTCTCTGTTTAATGTGATCTTTATAGCTGGCAGGATTTTTCAGACACATCATTGGTCGGGACCGGCGCTGGTGCCCAATAATACAGTCTGCTCTCTCCAATGTCCAATAACAGACAGGGAGACGGCGACAATAAACACTGGTACTTCCTGCTCTGTCTCCGGCCGACGCCTCTTCTTGTCACGGTTTGATCAACAGAGCCGTCTCTTTCACACTCAGCTCTGAAGGTTTTCAATTTAGCCGAGCTATGATTATGTTTCCAGTTTCTATTGTGGTGTGAAGAGAAAAAAGACGTTGGCGTGCTGATGGCCTGTTTTGTTGTGTCATTGTATCACTGCGCTCTCTCTCTCACCTCACCGCTGGGACGGATTAGCGTATGAATGTGTTTTTCTATCTCACCATTTTAATTTTGCAGCAGAACAACCTTGGACTCTCTCAGATGGGTCTGTGGAAAATTTATATGTGATTCTTTCACAAAATAATGGATTTCCACGGGGGGGGGGGGGTTCCAGGTGAAAGGAAGTGGGCTGTTAGAGAGCTGTGGGATTATTCTGCTGTTTCATGCTGAACGTTATCATGAGCCAGCAGACTGATGTGGGCTAAAATCAGCAATGCATCACAACAGCTCACCAAGGTGAAGCACTTCCTCTGCTCGTCCTCTCCGCCTGTCTCCTCCACTCGTAGGGAGATTTGTTCGGGAAAAAGTGAGATGAAATGTCAAGAGTAGAGTGATCGCCCGGGAAAAGGAGATCCTAATTAACTCTCTGTGGTGGAGATCTCCCTCTCCCTCTCCCACACTGCCAGCGCCCGTATGAATCTTTCATCTCACCGTTCCACCAAGGACGCCGCAAAGCCAACCAAAGGACAGACCGATACGACGAATGCAAAGGTCAAAAAATAAACAGTTCAGCTGAGAATGACAGACTCTCTCTCGGGGACGGAGACAGACGACGAACCCGTCGCTCCAACACACAAGCGAGTGGCACAAAGGAAGTGGCATCAGCTGGCATCGCGGCCGACAGGCGGCAGGTTTACTTCGTGTTGATGCAACAGGTCCAAAAAAAATCCAGATTTCATATATTTAGGATAGAAATCGATCAGTAACAAACTGATGACGCATCAGCTCGCCGCCATAAACAGGTGAGGTGATCCAAGATGGCCGCCAACTCATTCCTGCTCGCCGTAACGACCTTCATAACGACCCGCCATCAAAAAACTGACAACATCCTCCGTCACAATGAGAGCAGTGATGGAGTTCGTTTGGGAGAAACAAAAAGAAACTGACTTTAGAAAAACAGCAACACAACTGAAGTCAAATGATGTCAGAGGCGTTTGATGTATGAAGGTAGTCTGTCCCACAACACAACACACACACAAAAACACACAGCTTTGTTTGACTCATCAAGTATAACTGAGAAAGAGTTGATCAAAGAATGTTCAAAATACAACTTATCAGGAGAGGACACTTCAACCAAGAGACAAACAACACAAAGACAAACAGCACAGACACAAAAGAAGACAAACAACACAGAGACAAACACGGGAGAACATGTAAACGCCACATGGTAACGTTCAGACCCGGAACCTTTTTGCTGTGAGGCGGCGGTGTTAACCGCTGTTCCACTGTGTCGTACATTTCTTAAAACAACAAACTTCAAATATAATTTTGTCACTGATCAGAAACAAACAGACGTTGGACTCATAAAACAGGAGGATTAAAAGGAGGAAACTTTGTTGCTCAGAAGATTAAGTTTGAAGTTTTTTTTTTTTCCTTTTGTCACATATAGAGATGAAAAACTTGTCTTTATATTTAAGATATAAATAGTCCGAGCTCTCAACCTGCTGGAGGTGTGAGTGTATTAGATGCATAATTGGATTATATAATTAACGGTGCTTTAACAAGCTGTTGGAGGTGAAAGCCAGCGAGTGTTAATTGTTTGCTAATCAACACAAATTGTGTGACTTGGCCAAATTACAAAAGAGAGATTGTTTGCCGTCCCTCCGTCCCTTTTAGGTTGTTTTATTTATTTACTTGTTTATTTCTTTATAAAATTGTCACTTATTGCTGAATGGAAGGTCGTTGTTTCTGCTGCTCATTCTGTTGAGCACTTTTCTGTCGGTGGCACAAAAATAAAATCAGACATATTTAGCTGCTGTTTGATTACAATAGCACTTAAATAATTGGACTAACAGGTTGTGGGTTTTTCTTTTTGTTGCTGTATTTAATTCTGTGTTGAGGATAAAGTGGCTGATAACAGAAGTTTAATCACATTATATGAAATATTGAAGACGTTAACATGAACTCAGACGGTCGAAGAGTAAATCTGCTGAGTGTCATTTTAACAGCATGAGATGTGACTGCCTTTAATTTTATTCCTCCGTAAAACAAAACAAATTCAATAATTACATCAGGAAACTGAGAGCTACAGTACAGTTTTCATTTAGGAACATAACTAACTGTTTGAGTTGAAATGGTTTAGAGGAATAATACGCAGAGGAGAAGCTCGCTGGTGCAAAGTCGATCTTGAAAAGGCACATTTTTTACTGCTGGTCCAAAAGGTCACAAACACGTAGGTAGGCCAAATAAAGTCAAACAAAGCTGTTAGCGAGTTGGCAAAAATCCACCAACAGCAGAAACTAAAGCAAAGTCAAAGCAGACGAGGTCAAAAGTGTACAACTCGACGGAGTCCAGTCTTTTTCTTCTCATTCACTCAGACCAGAATTTTAATGTTATTAGATTATTCCCCTTCAAGGTGTTTCAACTGCAACGTCCAAAAAGTACATTTAAAAACAACCAAAATGGTGAAAAGTCTAAAAATCTGGAGACAAAAAGCAGCAGCATTCCTAAAACTGCATGCCAGCTAAGACCCAGGTCCTGGTCTCTGCTGGTCCTGGTCTCTGTAGTCCTGTTCTTACGGTCCTCCCTCCAGCCCCCCATCAGGAGTTAACAACCCTGAAACTTCAACGCTCAGCTGGCCGAGCGGCGGTAAAACAACTTGCTCACTCAGTGAACTCGCTTTCTGTCAGTCAGTCAGTCAGACGTTCATGTTCACGGAGCTCCTTCCAGACAAAAAACAGAGAAACCTGGATGGACCAAAGGGGGGGGGGGGTTTGAGTAATCGGCGTCATGTTGGGCCGATAAAAGCTCAGCGACGGTCAGCAGACAGAACATCACCGTTATTTTACTAAAAATAATTTCTGCCTTCAGAGAAACACCATAAATATTTCAGATAATTCCTCTGAAATTAGGATGAAAACATCATTAAGGGGAAAAAATGGAGCACGCTGCTTTTTAGTCCCCGCAGAGATAATCAGGAGAGAAATTAAACTGAGGCACAAAATATCAGCCTCATTTTGAAAAAGCCGTTATTGAGCCTTCAGGTGTCCCGTCCTCACATCAGAATGAGCTTCTGGAGGTTCTGAACCGATGAGAACCAGGAGGGGGGGGGGGGGGGGGGGGGTCATAGAGTCAGCTGCCTCCTGCAGAGCCGAACAATTATAACACAACGTACAGCTCCACTGCTCCCATTGGCTGCTCGTTCCCAGGTAACACAACAGTGTCACACGTCACACCACAAACGCACAAACTGTACCTTCCTACCTCCGGAAGGAGGGACTCAGAGGAAAGGCCGAGCCGCCCGGTGGGGGAAACACTCGGCCGTCTCAGTGATTGTGCGGGTTAAAATCGTTGACCTGCGTTTATCGTCAGCGTACACAATAATCTTTTATTCATCTCCTGCTGTTTAACATTCTGTTCATCTTAAGGGTTCCTCTAAAGTCATTCATTTAGCAACGCACATAAATCTAAACAGATCGGCGCTCGTTCCCGGAGCCGACTTTACACCAAACCAATCATGTATTAAATTGAAGGAGCCCCCTCATTGCTCAGTATATTGAAGTGGGCCGTATCGATAAAGGTCAAGTGCTTCGCTGATATGTACTGAGGTGCCAAGAAGTTATCCATCAAACAAGACACGGATGTGAGGCGCATGGTTAATGAAGGCCGGGCGGCCGTCACATGCATCATCTGGGCTTTACGTGTTGATGGATGGGAGCCGCGCTGAATCCCGTAAAGAGCGTCTCTATTGTTCTCATTAATTTAAGTACAGTGGAGATTACACAGCAGACAAAGGATTGGAAGAAAAGGCTTTAAATTCAGTTTCCTCATCTTCACATAATTTGGAGAGTTGGTTTTACCGACTGTGTCTGCCTCGACTGACAAAATTACACTGTGGATTAGACAGTTTCTCCTTCTGCACGTTGCTCGGTGCACATTAGGAGAGAATCAGCCCTAAAACCGGTAAATGACTGACCGCTCTCTGGTCTGAGGTTGCTCCTGATTGAATGAGACGCCGCCTGGAAAGCGAAGAGTCACCCACTGATGTTTATCGAGGATATTGAAATGGGAACGGGCTCTGTATTATTTGATTTTCTGACTGAGCTTCACATTTGAAATTGTATTTCCTGCAACTGTGTCTACTTTATATAAAATCAGTTTTTTCAATTAATGTCACTGTCTATTGTAGAGAAATGTTACATTTACATTTTCCTCGACTTTATTTCCTGTAAAGCCACTTTGGTTATGGATGCCTCATAGAATGAGTGAGGACCAAAATGTGGAGCTGATGTGCAGCATAAAGTATAAAAATATATTTCATTAACGGTGTGAAGCCTCCCAACACATTTCAGTGTTTGCTCATATCTGTCCGTCCAATAAAACAAGTTGGATATTAGAAAGAGCTCCGCATGTGTGAGCAGAACTTTTATGCGGATGTTGAAGTGACTTTGGCTCTCGTGTCGTGCTCTCACACCTCTGCAGGACTTCAGCAGCTTCTGCAGAAATACAGAGTAAAATATGACCCGGCCTGATCTGCCTTTAGATTAGAAACCATATGAATTCTACTTTTTTTTTCCGTGGGCCGACTCACCGCACATCGACTTGTCCTTGAGAGAACACACGCTGCTTTTATTCTCTGGGAAAAAAAATTTCAAATAAAAGATCCATCTCTGCGAGTCCTCACTGAGGTTAGCCTTTAATTTGGGGTTCCCAATTCTCTGAGTGTCCATATTCATTTATCTCAGTGAAATCGCGTCGTCACTCGGGACTCACTGCAGACTTAGTTGTTTTGGCTCCGAGCCTCTCAATTCATCACGCCGGCAGAGCCCAGTTTAATTTAACTTGACGGAGGTATATTTGGCCTGTTGGTGCCTTTGGTTGTTTTTTTTGTTGTTTGTTTGTTTGTTTGTTTGTTTTTAAACATCAGAGAGCCAAACCGGTGAGAACGCAGCCAATTAAAGTTCACGGAGCAGCTGGATGAATGTTCGTCTGATATCAGAAGAAAACATGCAGCTAAAAGCTAAAGACGTGTTCGACAGGAGCTGAATGTTAAAGCAGCTTCTTCTTTCCAACACCGGAGAGTTATCGTCTTAATAAAGCTGACTTATGTAAAGAATGACAGCGTTACATCCAAAGAGTCCGTCACAGCACGTCTGACTGATTCTGATTCTGTTTTATGGGTTTAGTGTTTTCTGAGATCTTCATTTGAGTGTTTCAAAGTGCAGGTCTTTGTGTTTATTTTGTGTCTGGACAGTTTTTGTTTGTTAGATTTGCTCTTTCTTGTTATTTGGCTCCTCTGGAGACCTTAAATTCTGCTCCTGTTTCAGCTGTATTTTTCTGGTCACTCTTCAGCTAACTGCACGAAATCATTCAGTGTCGACTCACATAAAAATAAATGTTTTGTCCGTTAAAAGGAAAAGTTGGAATTTTCTCCTTAAACTCTGTTTGTTCCCAGAAAAACTGAGAAAATGAAGCAACACAGAGGACAGCTGACAATTTGAGACTTCGCTGAGACGGATTTTGATTCTTTAAACCAAAAATAACTGAATCTTCTGGAAACACACTCAGATACGGGACGTACGTCTCCACAATGACCTTTTACAGAGCGTCAGAGTCGGGACAAAATGTTACAGGAGGAGGGAAGTTGTGTCTCAGTTGTGTTAAGTCAGACGGTCCAACCAGAGTTAACCTCCCGTGTTGTTTCTGTGCTCACCAGGGAGCTCCGTTCAGGATGTGCAGTGACGTTTCTGCTCATCTCCCTCCACCTGCCTGTTTGGTTTTCCAGCGAGCCGATTGAGTCTCTCCGAAGGTGCTTCGGGTCCCAGCAGAGCTCCGATCTTTCAGAGGAGACAGCTGAGCGACCTACACCCTCATTTTAAGTCTGCAGGAAGCCACAGCGCTGAACTCCTCCATCAACTTTTTCTACGTCTTATTTTGTCTCCATTGTGATTGAGCATGACTGCACAAAAATCTGAGTGTTTTACAGTTTCTCTTGACCAGGAAGTCTCACATTAATGAGGTCTGTGTACCCACAATGCTTCAGGCCAGCTCTGACTTTTTGCTGTTTACTTGATCATCTTCCACAGAAAGCTGTCGAGCCAGAGAGGACTTTATCATGTCGTTAAACACTCACTGTGACTGACGGCCAATTCTCAGTGAAGCACGCAGTGAAAATGCTGCAGTCGGCTGGAGAAGGATCAGAACGGTTCTCTGCTCTCCGGCACGACGAGAAAAATCAAGAAGGTGACTTCTCTGCGTGACCCGCAGGAGCTGAATCTGCACAAACAGGGATACACAATTTAAACAGAAATGCGGTCGGTAACAGTGAACCTGCACTTAGAAACGGAGAGTTACCTCAATGAGGAACGAGCCGCCATCTTCATGAATCCAGTCATGTCAAAAAGTAGGACACAAATAAAGAAACACAAAGGACACGCTCTCAGTTGTCTTTTCTCTTTTAGAGTTCTGTATATTTAATAGTTATCAGAGAAATGCCTGAATGTGGCATCCCATCCACAATGAGAGATTCCCACCAAACAGGCTGCTGCTCTGTCTGCTCTAAGTGTGGCGGTCTAGATGTGACGGCCTGTAACAACATATTTCACCTTTAAGCAAAAAGTTGGGACTATGTAATCCTTGATAACAACTTCTGCCGCCGTCACAACATTTTTCTGCAGTTTTTATGAAATGCAGGATGATCTGATGTAAATGTGTTTGTTGTTTGGAGGCAAAGAGCGTCTCATTCTGTTTATACAGAGTCAGATCAACACTTTAACCACAACAGACTCGTAGATGGTGAATGAAAGCGTTTAACTCAGTCTGACGCTGCTGCGACTCCCTCTGCTTCCTTGTTGTGTGTGTTTGTGTGCGTTTTGACTCTCAGTCTCAGAGCTGATGAATGCTGAACACTAAACTGTGCCTCTAAAAAAAAAAAAAAAAAAAACGACGACAGCCTTCTGCCCTCCCCGGCACGCTTTCAACCCCTTTGCATGCTGGGACAGATTTCTGACCACTGCCAACACACACATGAAACTTAAAGGGACACACAACTGGAGCTCAGGAGAGAGAGAAAGTGAAACGATGTTTAAAGTTCAACCTGACAAGCCGACATGTTTATTCCAAAAGAAATAAAGAGCAGCTCCGTCACTCTGACGCTCATTTAAATACTCGTCACATTCACTCTTATTTAATGAATGTCACTTCTTGTGGGAAGATCTGCGGCCGTATGAGAGTCCAAAACCTTTCATTTAGGCAAATGGGGTCAATCAATAACATCCAGTCAGAGATATCGGAATTCTTCTTCTGCTCAAACTTTGGATTCAACACAACGCCTCCGCACGTACAGATCCGTCCGTGCAGCCGCAGCAGCTACAGATGAAAACAGCCGGTCTGGACTACGGTCAAGACAGCATGTCATTGAGAGCATGTTTTCCTGGTTGATCTGTTAGCGGCCGATCCCTCGGGCCTCCTCTGAGGTCCCTCTGACACTATCTGTTATACCGCACTCAGACAAGCAGACTACATGACTAGGAAATCAACCAGGAGAGACTATTTTTACCCCGATACGATCTCCCCGCCGCCGCACCATTCAGCAGCTGCTATTCAGCTCTCCAACCTATTCAGGCTCAACCCTCGGAGGATAAGAGACGCAGTGTTTGCCACATGCATGTGAAAGCAGGCGAGTGTGAGACTCGTCTGACATTCTGCTCAAAATGGTGGCGGGCAGGTCGGGTTTGCCAACGGGCTCCTATATCAGCCATTATTCTCTGTACGTGCAGCCGAGGAAACGTGAAGCGGCGATAAAACCAACAGTCATATTAAAGAACGAGCCGTGCAGATTCATCACACAGAATCCTCCATTATTTAAAAAAAAAAAAAAAAGAAGCTCCATTATTTAAAACAGGCCGACAAAAACACTCACCTCATTTCTACCTCCAGACTTTTCCGTCTGTAATGATGGCGGACGAACGCCGTCACGTTTTATTCACACTATGAACTGTTTAAGCTCATATGAGCTGATAATTTGTCCCAGACCAACAGATCCATGCAAAGGACACTGAAATAAGGAAGCCTTGTTCCGTACTGAAGAGTTGAGCCAGCTAGTCTGAGTAAGACGCGACATCAGAATCAGAAATACTTCACTAATCTGCTGTTTGGTGTCTCCTGACATCTGTTGGAATGACGAACATGTTGGATTCATTCCTTTACTGAAACATGATCCCGACCGGCTGCTTGTTTCACGTCTTTAGGTGAGACCGAAGTTCGATTAAGGTTCATTTATTCATTTTAAACCAAATCAAATGTGAAATGTTGTCGACTTCTTCAGCGTTAACTTCCACAAATTCAAGCACCATCTTTCAGAGTGAGTTATTAAATCATTTTACAACAGCAGAAGGTTCCTCTCCCTTCGTATTAAAGCAGTCTCACGTCACCTTACAGGAAGTGACATCATTAGCTGAGCATGCTAACTTTCCGTCTTGCGGTTATTAATTACGTTTTTTATTGTTTTTTTGGCTCCATCCTCTAAACGTGACGCACCGACATGAGAACAGATCCGAAGCTTGTCAGGCCGGCTGACGGCAGACGGTCTGAAATTCCAGCTCCGATTTTTCAGACAGAAAAACTCCAGACAAACAGTCTGAGGCAGAATTTGGGGTATTTGAGGACTGTCGGTTGGCTGCAGGTCTGCGGTGCTTCGTCACATCGACACCCAATCGAGTCCAAGTCTAAACTTGGTGTTTTGTCCAGGCGGTTCTGGTCCTGAGGACTTCGGGCCCAGATGAGCCGGCGCTGGTCTTCACCTTGAAGCTTCCTCACCTGGAGGAGATGTTAAGTTTTTAACAGCAGGTTTCCCATCAAATGTCTCTGACTTCACTTTCGTCCCAGTAAAAACCAAACGTTGATGGATGCAGTGTTTTTTTTTTTTTCGGGGGGGGGGGGGGGGGGGCACCCTGATGCCGTCTCTTCCTTCTGCAGACCTTCCTTTCCTTTTCAAACACATGTAAACTGTCTATCTAATCTTGAACCAACACTCATCCGTTTGTACGCCAGCATGTTTATTCATGACACGACTCTCACTGTGGCACATCAAGAGGTTGCTGGAGGAAGAGTGGCAGGTCGCTGTGAATTTCCACGCTGACAACATGTCAAAGCAGGCAGACACAAAGGAACAAAAAAACATCCAAACTCAATTGCCGAACAGCTTCTGGGATTGTGATATGAAATCAACAATCTCCTTGTTGCGTTTCATTCATGCAGCGGCGGGACGTGCAAATCAGCTCATCCAGGTGACGGCTGGTGCACGACATGTTTCAGGGAAATAAAGACACTGTTCTCCATCACACAAGATAACACAACAGTGTCACATCCTGCGGACAAATATGGCGGTGCATGCTATCTGTGAAGTCACGCCACCTTCTGCATCCATGTCTGTTCAGTGTCTGAACTTGAAGAGCTGAAGAAACGGCTCGACTTCTCCGACGATAATGGTGCCTGAAGTAAGTCATACAGGGAACGTAACACCACCGTGGCCGAGGTGGGGGGGGTGGTGGGGGGGGTTATACATAATTCAGTCCAAAATGGGGAAAGAGGCTCTTTTCTGCTGGACAACATGCTGGCAGGTTTTTATTCAGAGAGCAGCATTCTCTCTCCTAACAAAGAGAGAGCTGGATTGTAAATTTCAATCTCTGAAAGCCGAGAGCAGTTGAGGATAAAAGATTAAGAATCTGAGTGTGTGTGTGTGTGTGTGTGTGTGTGTGTGTGTGTGTGTGTGTGTGTGTGTGTTGGCTCTGAGGAGGACGAACTGTATCGCTACTGAAGTATTTACAATAATATCACAGCCAAGTCTGAAAGTCACAGGAGAAAAGGAAATTTATGTTTAATGCAAAATCTTATTACACTCTATAACACAACATATGTGTGCGCGCGCACACACACACACACACACACATATAAATATGGGTAAGATGCTTGAATTACTGAGCTGTGAGGCTATTTGAATTTAGAGCATGTCTAATCTGTATATCACCCAAAATATGAACCAGCACGTGGGCAGTGCACACACACACGGCAGGATATCTAACTAATGCCTGTGGGCTGTCTAAGAAATGATTTGTTGAAAATCCTGCTGTTAACGGACTACACAACTTAAAAATATTTGCACCGAGGCTTCGACGCTTCGCTCCGAAGAGGCTGAAGAAAGACATGGTCCTCACACACGGCCCTCCGTTTGACTGTTTTTTAATCCCAAACATCACACATGATCCCATCAAAAGGCCTTTACAGGTCCAAGGCCCAGACTTCTGCACAACGACGGGCTCCGAACAGGTAAAAACATCAGATGGCCCCACAAGACGAGATCCTCAACTCTGATCTGATCTGATCCGATCTGATCCGATCTGATCTGATCTGAACTGATCTGATCTGATCTGATCTGATCTGATCTGATCTGAACTGATCTGATCTGATCTGATCTGAACTGATCTGAACTGATCTGATCTGATCTGATCTGAACTGATCTGATCTGATCTGAACTGATCTGATCTGAACTGATCTGATCTGATCTGAACTGATCTGATCTGATCTGATCTGATCTGAACTGATCTGACCTGAACTGATCTGATCTGATCTGATCTGACCTGACCTGATCTGATCCGATCTGAACTGATCTGATCTGATCTGATCTGATCTGATCTGATCTGATCTGATCTGAAATGATCTGATCTGATCTGATCTGAAATGATCTGATCTGTCCTCGGGCCCTCAGGAGTCCCTGAACTCATCCAACGTTGTGTTTTCACAGATTTAGTGGAGAACTTCCACTTCATGGGTCCATTACACACTTTGTAAGATATTAAAGTTGATTTTTAATGAGGGGACCATCTTATAAAAAATTAAAACTACTATGATCCAGAGCTCAGTTTTCACAGAGTTAATCACATTGTTGTTACCATGACGACAAAGATTGCCTCATCTCGTCGCGGAGGAAACACTTTAAATCCAAACCCCGGCGTGTTCCTGAACCTGACCGAACGGTTTCTGTGCCCACACTTTACCCAGCCGTGACAGTTTGTTGTTGTAGCTACGGTGATGAAGGTCCCCGTGGTCGGCCGCTGTAACCATGACAACCAGGATGCTGAGAAGAGACAGACCTGTGATCGTACAGAAAAGCTGAATCAGACTCAAACAGTCTGAGAATCTCTTGTTCTACGTTGAAGTTGAAGTTCACGATGTTTTTTTTAATGTTAACAGATGATGAATGTAAATGTTCAGCAGCGTTTCTTTGAGCTCTGGGACGAGTCTGCAATCTGCATCTGTGGTGTTCTGGCACAAAATGATTTCCATTCAGCTGACTAATCAGCCTCTGAGCACACAGGGATCCCTGAGAACACCAGTTCAAGATTAACATACCGCATCGGAAGAATTTCTTCACTTTAGCATTTGTTGCATTATTTGTTTTGCAGCACAGAGAAGGATGAAACTCCTCCTGATGCTGATCAATGAGCTACTAGAGCTTATTTTTTAAGTTTACGGCGTCTTTTCTTTCTCTCAGTAGCTTTAAAACAACTTTACGGTTCCTCTCCCGACTCTTTAACACTCTCTAACTAAATCTCCATGAGATGATAAACATTTGGTTGAATGTGGTTTTCACTTCTGGACTCATCTTTATGCTATCAGTGACACAGTCGCACTCATCAGATGCTCTGATGAAGCTTTTGCGCACAAAATTGTCGACCAGTCCAGTTTGTGTAGTTCAGTGGATACTGTGAGTTATGGATTATCAGTTCATAAATATCTGATAGATGGATAAATAAGATTACATCACATTCTATAAATATGATTAAGTTAATTTCGAGGTGTTTTACAATAAATAAATGTAAAAGTTTAAAAGCTGTTTAATGTCAGTTCATTTATGAGCATGGTACTTGTTACACCTTTTGCAAAATGTCAGTTATTGTTTTGTTTGATTGTCATCGGGTACACCTGTAATATTTAGCCAATGTTAATCCGCTGAGGTAAAGGGGCGGGGCTTAGACTGAAGACGTCACCTGAAGGAAACACACCTGAATTGAGGACACGACTGAGAGAAGCTGCTGTGACCGGTCAGTGACTAACGTTGGGCTCGATTGGATGTATGAGAGATAAATATTTGTCCTGTGTGATGTTTTATGAACTTAAACTGCCCGTTTTAGTGCTAAATAAATGTTGTAGCTAATTAGCCTTGTTAGCATAGCGCCGTTCGCTAGCTGCGTGTTGCTAACGGTAATGTGAAGCCGTTAGCTCAAAGCTAAACGTTTTATGGACTTTGTAGCTCAGACTGTCCCGTTAATTCAGGTGTCGGACAGTCGAGGTCAGGTGGAGAGATCAGGAAAACCCTCCGGAGGTTTCCCGTCCTGGTGGTTTTTCCCGCTCTGTGTCGTCACTCTATGTTTCGCTTTTTGTGTAACGCTTGTATCCTGGAACAAGCGAAGCGGCCATTACTGCTTTAAGGTCTCCGCGCTCACGAACATCCAGGCCTGCAGCGGTGACTGAGGTCCGACTGGCTGAGTTACTGAGTGTTTATTTTATTTTGTCAGGACATGTACCGTTGGTGTTGTTACACTGAGAGGTGACCAAACTGTACTTTCATTTTCTTCTCTTTGAGTAGAATGGGAATGTACGTTGGTTTACAGTAATCCCTCGTTATATCACGGTTCACCTTTCGCGGTCTCAGTGCATCCTGGATTTTAAAAATATTCAATGTAAATTAATACCGCGGGTTTCTGCGACCGATCGAAATTTGGCTTAGTCTTCCTAGATGATTTCGTACATGCCACACTATTGGTCGATAGAGGAGACACGACCAATGAGAGGATGCTGTTCAGTATCCTGGGCGCTGATTGGCTTAGTGACCGCAGCCTCAGTTCCCAGCATCCTCGCTTTCATCATCCTACGCCGCTCAGTTTGCTTTCTACGCACACGTCCGCTACATCGCTCAGCATCTTTATTTGTGTTTAACAGTGTAGAAAAGGTTTATAAGAGTGTGTGGAGGCTTTATTTATAAAAATATTAAAAAATATACTTTACAATACCCTGATGAGTCGCTTTAGCCAATCCTGTTTCTACTTTGCGGATTTTCACCTATCGTGGGGGTTCTGGAACGTGACACCCGCGATAGTCGAGAGATTACTGTACACAAATTTGAAACGGTGACGTTGTCTGTTATTTTTATTGTCATTGCACTGTTGATAATTCCCTTTTAAATTATTTTACATTATCATTTTGCTAATAAATACTTATCTTTGGCATTACTGCATTTAAAGCAAAGGTGTTGCGTCATAGATATTTAAAATAGACAATTCATCGGTTATATAAATCAGTGTTTCCTCTAAATTCATTTAGGAGTGGCGGCCCGCCACGAAGATAACTCATCACAGATTTTACAAGTTAAATAGACTTTCCAAAGTATTGATGGCCAGCTAACAGCTTCAGTTAATTGGGCCCGGTGCTAACTCAGTGACGCTAACGTGGGTAAACTAATTGATAACATTATGTTGTGTTAACTTCTGACTGCATTTTCAGATGAGCTTGTTCAAATATTTCTCTAAGAAGAGAAAGACACCTGATGAAGATGAGGTTAGTCAGGTATCATTAGCCTTTTACTGGCTCATAAATGATGATGATGAGGTAAAAAATTTTATTTTAATGTTCACACTAATCAGATTTGATGTGAGTGTAAATTATCTAAAGTTACTAAAAATTTTTTATGTAATCGTATTAGACAATAAACATTTGACAGGGTGGAGTAGTGGAACTACTCCTTATTGATTATTTTTATTTATTTTTTTACTTTTTACGTTCAGCCTTTATTTATAGGTTGTAGTGGTTGTAAAAGTTAAATCTGCAGTCATTTGTTTTCGCCCCCGGAGAGCTTGCCCCCCCGCTGCTGAAGAAAATTATTTTGAAATTAAAAATTGACTAGATTAAGTTATTCATAATTCTTCCTATTAGTTAACGGAGGCACTTCCTGTAGTTATAGTTTAAATGAATGAGTTAAGAAATACTCGGTAACAGTTGCAACAGTTTATTACTTCAGGTAACAGCGCCACTTATTTTAAACAGAACCTCGGCCCCGTCCAACTGGGAGGGTGTTACAGTACTTATTATTATTGTTGTTTATCTGTCCGAGCTGTTTGTTGTTGCTTGTTGTGCTGATACAAAGTCTCGCCCTCGAGGTTTCCAGACTGATCTGGATTTGATGTGTTGACTCTCAGCTGCTGTAATTCGTCTTTCACCGGTTTATGATGAAAACAAATGAAATGTGGCCGTCGATATTCTTCTCTGGACTCTGATCTGTCCTCGTGTACGTTATTGTGCGTGCTCGTCGGGGCCGATCAACATCCCTTACCCAAAATTGCCATTTTCTGAGTTGCTATGGCAACAGGTTGTGCAACTTCCGCTGTGGAAACTTGTGTGCGCCGGAGAATGTTAATTCAGTTCTACCAAGTTAACATGATCGCCGTCAGCTGAAGAGGAAGAGGTGTTTGGAATCAGATGTAATGTGAACCAACAGAATAAAATACAGCTGACTGTCTCCGTGGAAACGTCCTACACAAGTCATCTGTTTCCGTGATGGAAAAAAACTATTTCACCTCAGCTTGTATTATTATGAGTTATATCAACATCAGCCTTTACAGACCAACAGGTGAAAAACCACGATGGAAATAAAAAGGAACAAGAAACAATCATCGTAAATTTGTCATTCTCTTATTTTTCATCTAAAACATAAAACAGCTATAATGAACAGATTTATTTGGCTGCTGTTATGAATCATATAATCATCAGCAGTTCAGTTATTTAAATTTTCTGTCGTCTGTTCAGGATGGAAAGTTTTGCTCAGTTTGTGTGAAACTTTTGAGCGTTTGTGTTGAACTTGAGTCGAAGTTGAACGTGATCGAAGGACTCCGTCACTGATGAGCGTGAATGTTTTTAGATAGAATAATAAATGAGAGCAGAAAGCCCAGATTCAATTAATAGAACTTTTGTAAATGAATTAACTTTAACAAATCAAATAAATGCAGTCAGACTGATGTTCTGAATTATTGAGCTCCATAAAATCACAGAAATTACAGCTCAATTTTTTTCCCACTTAATTGTTGCTGACTTGCCGTCCTCTTACAGGGAGGGACTTTAAAAGAGCGTTCAAAGACTCTGAAATGGTTCTGAGAAGGCCCCAATTATAATCCATCTCTGCTTTTTAAAGCCAGCCAGGTATTCTGATCAGCGTGGGGCTGAGCTCACTTTGCCTTTTTTTTTTTAGTGATAACGAGGACGTTCCTTTTAATAACACACCTGTAGTTGATGTGAATTCACCTTTTTGCACACGAGGACTCGTGAAGAGCGGAAGGCCAATCGAGAGATCAACTATCAAGTCATCGTCACCAAACGGCGCCTGAAGTCAGAACCATCTCATCACCGTGTTCACTGTCACCCTCGCTCCCCAACAGTGGAGTCAGAACCCTCCTGAACGCCCCATCCGCTCTGGTCTAATCCTCCAGACTCGCCGCCTCTTTTGCATTTTGTCAAAATTCATTTATTTTCTCCGCAGATCAACCTAATTAGAAGGAAGGCTGCTGGTGGAAAAACGTCTTTATTGCTGTCATCATCAATATCACACTCCTTATCTGGGTCACTGTGCACTGATTGGCTGCGAAGCCAATGGAGCGGAAATTTTCCATTTTGTTCGAAGCCTTTCATGTTCCTACCACACGCCCACTGGGGGAGGGGCATGTGCACACTGAGGGGGGGGTGGGGGGGTAAACAGTGAACACCTTGTTGTGGAGACAGAAAAGGAAGACATGCAGAAATAGAAAACGGGCAGATAAAGGTTGGGCCGTCTTCTGGGGACCGAACGCTCCGTTCAATCACCGATGATAAGAAGCGGAGGGATTAATCAGAGACGTTCTCTCCAGGTGGTGAGTTCAGGTGCTCAACAAAAACAGGGTTTACAGTGTGATGGCTCTGCAGACTGCTGCGAGGAACAACAGAAGACTCTCATTTCACAACTTATCATATTGAGGGAACCTTTTCTGATCAAATGGCAATTTTGCATTCAAGGTCAGCTCATGTCGCCTCCGGGTATGAAAAACAAGAAGCTGTAGGATTATATAACCATCTCCAGAGCAGCTTCTCTTCTTTGTTTGTACCAAAGATCGGATGCAGAAAATCTTCCGCCCTCATTTCCTGTCCTTGTGTTTCCTCTGAAAGCCGCCACAGTTATCAATGAAGCTCAACGCTCTGCTGATCCAAGGCGAGCTGACGCAACCGAACAGGCCTCCGAATCCTTTCTGAGGACAGCTGATAGACCATCTGCAGTCTGCAGGGTGGATCATTTTCTTGAAGTCCCTTTGTGGTTTTTTTTAAAAGACACTCAGAACCTGTGCATCAAATCAAACCTGTTGATGCACTCTAAAAAAATCTATTTAGAAATAATGTCTTCTCTGCATATTCACATCGCCGCACAAATGGCTTTACAAGCAACACTTGGACACCGAGGCGCAATTTGCCAGAACACAAACCCCAGTTTTCACTTTCACTACGTGGCCGACGGGAGATTTCACATCGTCGTTCACTGCAGCAGCCAGCTGCTGAAAATGAGAAGGAAATATTAATCAGCACTCAGTCTGGAAAACCAACAGTTTGGTAGGTTTTCTTCTCTCAAATGTCACGATGTGATACAGGGATCTTTAAAATCTGACACAATCAGAAGTGCTACGTTTAAAAACGTCCGATCACAGTCCGAGTCCCCAAACACTCAATCTGTGAGTTCAACTTTGGCTGAGTCTTGATTCAGAAAGGAGGAGTTCTTCAACCATAAACAAGTTCACAATGACTCACTTCTCCCAGAATGCACCTGTTCTTTCACCTCATCCAGGAACTTCCTCAGATCTCTGTGACTGAACGTTCATTCAGCAGGAACGAGCCACCGATCTGTAACTGCTACATCCAGTAATTATCAGGTATGTTCCAGGAAGGAACATACAACAACAACAACAACAGCTCTTAGTGTCATTTTGGTCACCTGACTGCTCTCCTCCTGAACAGCAGCGATAATCAAACATGAATTGTTCAGCAGGTCTGGAATGTTCTGTAGATTATCATCGTCATCATCAGAATGTCTGAAAGTCCAGAATATGACAGTTCACTTGACTGATGTGTAAAAGAAAATACCCAGAAACAGATGAAGTGGCTAAAAACAGGAGTTCACTCTGATTTACTTTTAGCTTCCAAACAGCAGCAGAGTTACTAATGACAGAAAACTCATTAATTTATGAGTGATGAAATCAAACTTCACTGCAACATAAAGACCTACCTGGATATTTGGGACTATTAATAGTTAATAATAATAAAAGTTAGACTGATTCAGAAGGCTCTTATGAATAAAGATTGTGTGTCTATTTGTAGTTTCGTCAGTCGGATGTTTCACGCTGCAGTCAGAGAACACCGAAGTTTGAACTGGACACTTGAGACCTTCGAGACTAGACCACAAACACACTCACACAACCGCTGCGTAATTGTAAATCAATAAACAATTACAGCTCCATCATAACACGCTGCTCACTGACCTCAGATCCCTCTGCGAAGACTGCATCTCCATTTTACGAGGACTGAGCCGAAACAATAACAGGAAGGCCGTCTGACTATTTAAACAGAAATGTTTCTTTCTGTGAGCCGCGCTGAGTTCTTTACATTTGGGCAAAAAATGACACAAACTTCTCAGTTTCTCCTCCTTCGTCCTTCTGCCCGAGTCAAAGTCGTCTGGACCAACACGCTGCGTCGGCCATCTTTGAGCACGTCTGTGTTAATTCTCAAAGGTTTCAGCAGTCGGAGGAAACTCCATAAATTAAAAGTACAGAAAAAAAGAATAAATAACAAAAATAGATTTCTGGTTATTCTGCTTTGCAAAGATAATGGCAGCACATCAGATAATGCTGAAGTAATCCTGCGTCCTTTGTAGATACATGAAATTGCGAGAACGTCTCCTATTAATGTTTCCACAACAAAAACGCTGCTTAAAACAACAAATGTTTTACTAATGTTGTTAAGAAACGAGCTGCAAAGACACACACGTGTGTTAAATGTTTTCAAAATCAAACGAGTGTTTTTCACTTCAGACGGTGAAGTTGAACTGAACTGGAGTTTCCTGATGTGCTCTGCTTTAACACAACATGTGAGAATCAGCGTCGGGGAAACGCCTGAAAAATGGTGATGTGACTTTCTGAGTTTAAGACAAAAGTCCTTAAACTCTGTCTGACTTTCTGAAGGAGCCATGTGGAGTTTTGGGATGGCAGTGTGGTGATGTGACCCGGATCATGTTTCCATGGAGTCAGTGAGTCAACGTGGTTGTACTTTAACCCGACCACAAACAAACCAAAGGACGCTTTTTCACGCTGTGGCGTCACATTAGAGAAGTCTGAGCCCCAGAAAAACAAAAAAACAAACACCACGGTGACTAATCTGACCTCGTCACGTCAGCGCCGGATGGATGGAGATCAGAACAGGTGGACACGTGCTGTTCGGCCCTCTGAGAGATTTAGATGAAGACAAGATTTTGTCAAATTCACACAACTTTATAAGACAGGACAAAATGGAAAAGGAGATCGTCTGATTGTTTGAAGACATTTTCTTAAGAGAGTCACATTAATACAAAGATCTATCATGGAATACCAGTATTTTATATACTGCAGTTGTTATACCACATTTTTATATTCTGTAACATGTGTACATGGTAATACTTTGCTTCAATACTTTGCAACTTTGCTTCAAAAAGTGATCAGTTAGTTCATCCAAGAAAAGAAAAGAACTTCTTTAAAACAATATTCAACTCACCATGAAAGGATTACAATACCCTGCAAATGCTCACAGTCTGTGTCATTATGTCTTTAAGCGTTTATCTTTACCACAAGAGAAAACACAAAAACTGAATGCTTTGGGTAACTCATTGGATTTGATCCTGCCTTTCATATCAAACACTTGAAATAACCGAATGCTCATTAATGATTTACAGCGTCCCAAAGGGGAACAGAGACAACACCGTGATACTGTGAGGATTCATGTCAAGATAATAAGGAAAAGGTGTGAAGAGTTCCACTCCAAAACGTCACAGATCCAGATACAGCACAAAATAAAACTGTTGCCTGAGGTTTTCCATTCATGTCGCAGAAATCTACGGGACCCCCCCACCACACTCTGTAGAACTTAACTAATTCATCGTTTTGGTTTTAGTTGGATTTTTTTTTGTTTCTTTTGTTGTTTTGCTGCTGAAAATTTTAAGCAAGAAGAGAGGCAGGGAGGGAGGGGAGCTGGTGGGGGGGGTCATGCTTTTTGGTCACGTTTTGGAGCGAAACTCTTCGTGTTTTTCAGTTCAGTAAATATTGTAATCATCAAAAATATGGAACGCATACCACACAATTAGCTGATCTGCTTCAGCGATGATTATTTCTGATGTACCGTCCATGAATGAACACGTGAAGTTTTCTACCTGCTTCGGTAGCTTGTCACGGTGTTTGGGGGGGGAGGCGGGTGGAAAACAGACCTCGGCATCGCTGAACATGCAAAGGCCACGAGTGCCAGGAAGAAACGAGCGACTGTGAGTCAAATACAGCTGACGATAAAAAAAAAAAAAAACAGGATGATGAAGAAGTTTTGTCCAAATGAAAGCTGAGGGAGGAAGCCGTCACCTTTCCTCTCATGGCTTGTGAAGCGGCCGATGGTTTCCTCCGAGAACACTGTAAATCGTTTAACATGAAGGGAAAACGCTCATTTGCTCTCTTTTTTAGAGTCAGGTGAGAAGAGCGACGCCTCTCTTCTGTCTACGGGGGAAATACGAAGCCCCGACAGCTGCTTAGCTTAGCTGAGGAAGCAAACAGAGATCCAGCTACGTTTCCGTTATGAAAAGTTTGGCCCTTAGCTCGTTCGCACTGGATCACAGTGTTGTTGGAGTCTTTAGGAATCAGAAGTTTGACCTGTAACGACACAGATATCCCTACAATCAGACTGACCCGTCTTACCTCTTCTCCTCCATTAGCTTCTGTAACTCCATCCAGTCACTGAACTTTTCTGAAAAAATAAAGCACATTCCTGCGGCTCAACATCCACCACAGTGTTTGCTATTAGAAGTTCAACAATGGAAAGCACACACACATGAAAAAGAACAAACAAAAGCTGTGTGGCTGCTTCTGTCACCTTTACTCAGTTTGGTCCGTATCGATAAGATTCTGCTCTTTTCCAGCGTTTCTCTAACCTTTGGACTCGTGTTGAGTTTTCTTACCTCTGGACCGAAGCCCAGGACGAAATCTTCTCTGCCCTTTAAAGGAAAATATGAAGTCCTGTTGGAGGAGCGTTGTTCTCTGTAGACGAGCTCTTTTCCTGTTTCCAGATTATGCTAAGCTACGCTAACCGTCTCCTGGCTGCGGCGCCGTCCAACTAACAAAGCAATGAAGCGCATTTTCCGTAAACGTGGAGCCGTTTCCTTCATGTTACGGATTTCCTTGGCCTGCGTAACCTGCCGGACTCCAACAGATGATTTATATTCTGTTACAAAAGTGTTTTCTTCAGAGCGGAAAAGCAGTTTAACACCAAAAAGCCTGAAATGACGAAGAGTTCCTCGGAGCATGTGGATGTGTCTGAGGGGCGTGGGCTAAGATATTACTCATCTACACACATTGTTCTCACCATAAAAAGCAAATGAACTGGAAAGTGACTGTGAGGCTTTCTTCACCTCTTTGGAAACGTGTTGTGTTGAATCGATGGCTCCGAGTCCCCCCCACGTCTCCAAGAGTCTGTGAGTCGGCGTCAGTCCGCTTTTTCAAACCGAATCCACTCACCTTCAACACGTGAGACGACTTACCGGCACTGACACGGGAACCTCCTCTACGTTAGGAAGGAAACAAACACCATAGCTTGAAACTTTAGCCACCCAGATCACAGTCAGAGAAGGAACCAAAATAACATCCCGAAAAATAAGTTAACATAATTTTGACACATAGAATTTTACAATATGTACATTATTTTTAAATTAAAATAGATTTGTCAGTTGTCTGATTGGGTAGGTTCTCTCCAGAGCGCTCCCATTTTTTTTTTTTTTTTTTGCCTTCTTCCAACCATCCAGTGTTATTCCTCAAGAGCAGAATTCCCATTAAAAGCTGAGTGCCGGCCAATCAGAGTGCAAGTAAGGCTTCCTTCGTTAAGTCCCTGCCAATAAGTTTGTCGGTGATGTCTCCGGACAGGGCTGAGCCCTTAGCAACACACGGCAGAGCCTCCAACACCTTGACAAAATCAAATAAATATAAAATATATGTAATAATTCTATATATATTCATAAACCCAAACCCAGGATAGATTTTAACTCTGACGTGTTCTCTCTATATTATAATCAAACTATGGCCACGTTCCAATTGCCAGTCCACATTAATTCTGTTGTTTATCTCCATTTTTGTGTATTTTTGCAGTTTTTCGAGGGGGGAGGGGGAACAAACAAACAAACAAACAACAACAACAACAAAAAAAAAAAAGAGTCTTCAAACCTGTACATCTTATACGCAAGTAAACAAAATTTAAAAGTGCGTGTTTTTTTTTGAATACGTTTTATCCACTATATCCAAAAGTGTTGCAGGCACTTAAGTCCTTCCCAAACATTGTAGATGTTTTTCGACAGTGGAGCAGGTTGGTTTGGTTATTCCTGGATTCATGTGGGTCGGTCTGTCCGTTTGTCTCTGTCGATCTGTCTGTCTGGCGAGGAGTGGGCCGCCGGGGGTGGGGTGGGGGGGGGGAGCCTGCTAGCCCAGGATGTCCAGGTAGACCGGCGTGGCTTTTCCCATGGCGAACAGGACCTTCTGAATGTCCTTAATGTTCAGTCGCTGCTGCGGTTCTCTCTGCCAGCAGCCCAGCATGATGTCATACACCTCCTTAGGACAGATCCGTGGTCTCTCCAGGACCCGGCCCTGGGTTATACACTCAATAACCTGCGGAGCAGAGGGGGCAGCGGAGTGAAACAGACGATTTTCATTGACTGATTGCTTTGGTTTTCTCATAATGAAAAGGCAGTGACACTGAGCGGGCTGTCTTCTGAGCTTTGAGCTAATGAAACCGAGATGAAAGGAATAAACCCAACGCAGTCGGTCTTAAATTTGTGCTGTATTAGCTGGAAAACAAGATTTCTTCTTTCTGTCCCACAGCACAAAACGACAATAACCCCGAATGTCAGTCAGGGCGGAGCTCTGTGACGGAGCTAACGGGGATTGATCATCTCTTTATTGGACTCTGCTGGACTAATTAGACAGATAACTCACTGCTGACAGTTCCACATTATTTTTTAGGCTGCTGTAACTTAGGAGAATTGAGATGAGACAAATTCATTGACTGACTTCTTTTTAGATCCCAGTCCAATCCAGTGCAGAACAGCTCAGATCCACCTTCTCCTCCTAAAATGGAGTTTCTTTTAGAATTCAAGATGGCGACAGCAAAATTATAACGAGCAGCCCAAAAATCCACAGGCGAGCAATGACTTGTTTTAATTGTGTGTAATCACTAAAAAAGTGTTTTCTTTGCCTGCCTTCAGAATTGTCACCACACAACGTTCTTTTTACTGAGTACCAGCTCCACGGCGTTCCTGTTTCAGGTATTTATTATTTAAAGGTGCAGCACAATTACTGGCAAAGTATGATGGTGTCATGCAATTTCAAGCTTTTACAAGCAGGCAGCTCAACACCACTGAGCCGGAACAAAGCACGTTACATTCTGCTGAGATCCAAAGCCTCATTTTTCTTTAAAGAGTTGACGACAAACCTCATCCGCATTGAAATAAAGATGATTTTACTGCGACAAAAGAGACACAATTAAACACATTAAAGCAAAGCTATGGGGAGAACCTGCTCTGACGTTCCACCTGTTGCATCTGTTTCCGGTAAAGGCGTTTGTCGTTTCTCCTCACCGAAGGCTAACAGATAGCAGACAGGCCGCCTGGAGATTTAACATGATGGAGCATTAACTCCTGCGAAGTCATATGGAGCCACTTTGTTTAAATTCCCAGACTGCAAACTTTGCAGTGGACCAACAGCGAAGGCTCCGGTGTTCATGGCAATGGCGGCAGATCAAACACGAGAGAGAAAATATTCAGGCGAGAGCGATAATGAATCCAGCTGCGCTGCTTCTGGAAACATTTCTGATCCTTTCACAACCCACCGAGTGACGGGGACGTGGTTACTGATTACAGCCGCAATTTATTTCGCAGCACTTCCTATTACAGACTTACCCAACTGCAATATTATAATTACTTCCTCCACCTCCCATTTCCAGTCAGTCTGCAAATTAAAGCATGGCAACGGGCTCAGAGGTGAGATGATCACAAATACTAAAACTTATCCACTGATTGAGCAAACATTCAGTGTTTAATGCGTTTGTCTTTGTCTTTTTGTGGCGCCAAGTGTATATAATAATAATAACATGTGGCCGTGTGCATCAGAGATGAGTTTAGGACAGCAGTGCTGCCGTTTCAGGGCTCATTAAAAGCCGCAGTTGGTTGTGTGGATCCTCCGAAGAAACTAAATCTGACTGCAGATATTAGCACTTTTTGCTAATCGCAGGGGGGAAGTGAGAGCAGGGTTGTGATTTGTCGCCCCAGCTGTACGGTCGCAGCTGGAGTCTGTGATCGCAGTACAAAGCTCCACTGCAGTCCTCTTAAATTAACAAGCCCCTCAGATGGACAGATAAGCAGCAGGACGCTCAGCTGCAGGCCGACGTCACGTGTTGGGCTCTTCAGGAGGAGCATCGTTTATGTAAAAATATGAACTCAACTTCTTTATTTGGCTCAATAGCTTTACAGTTTTGAAAAATCATCTGCCTTTCACGGGCTCACATTAATTCTGCGACAGTTTCAAACCTCCACTCCACCTTGTTATTGCTGCACTGTTGCCTTTTTCAGGTCTAGCACGTCATTTTAAACTTATTTCCCAATAATTCACACACACACAGGCAGACTTTGTATCTGAGCAAGCCCCACTATATTTCTGCTGGTCTGAGCACTCGTAAACATCCGTCATGCTGCTTCCTGCTCGAGAGCGGCGGAGCGTTCGGAGCCAGGTGCAGAACATGGCCTTAAACGAGTAGGCAGATAATCATTTATCAGTGCCACAGATGCCCAATTAGAATTGTTGGAGTAATGTATCACTGTGTAATGTGCTGACGAATATGAACGACTGAATAATAATAAGATAAATTCCAATCTGACGCCACCTGAAGACTTTGGGCGATGACAAAATACTCTTCTCGTCTCATTTAACTGCGATAAGGTTTTGGCGATGTAGTTTAATCAACTGAGTGTTTCGTCCAAGTGTCAAAACTCCTTCTGCTCAAGACACAGCAAAGCGTCAAGCCCGAGAACGTATTGATGTTTCAATTGAAATACTTATAAGTGCTGCGCACGCAACACGCCAGGTTATTCTTTTAGGTCAATTTAATTTTCTCAATATGCTCGCTTTACAAGAGTAATCCTAATTGAATTTTATTGATTCAAATCAGAGCCTCCAATGAAAAAACAAAGCAATCATGGGTGTTATGTAATGAAGCATCTTGTCTGGTGACAACGCGGCATCAATTTATCACCTTGTTGGGCCAGTGTGAGTCTCACAGAGAGAAACGAAACAACACAAGGCAGTAGATTAAGATCCAAAATGGCAATGTTCATTTAAATGTACCATTGGAAAGCCCATGCCCTCATTTTCCCTGAAACAGAGCGGAGTATTTTCTCAGCCCAGATGCTCAGCGAGGGGAGGGCCAATCTATTGGAGGCCGTCTTACTTATTTCCTCTTTAATAGCTCAAGATTAATTAAGCATACTGTTATATGCCTCTGCAATTACCACCTTTACGTGGCGTTTGGAAATGGATGGGCAGACTGAAACATTTACCTCTGGAACACGTACAGGTTTCCTGCAGCACAATCTTTTCCAATTTGTTTGTTTGTACTCTATCTCAGTGAGGTTTATCTACAAGCTCCAGGCTCTTTCGTACCTCGTTGTTACCCAGCTGAAACCAAGGCTGCTTCCCATAGGTAAAGATCTCCCACAGGATGACTCCGAAGCTCCAGACGTCGCTTTCCGTGGAGAATTTCCTGTACATGATGCTCTCAGGGGGCATCCAGCGGATAGGTAGCATGGTATGTCCTCCAACCTGAGGAGACGAGAAGAGAAGCGACGCTTAATGCAAATGGAAATGTTGTTGCTAAACACAGATTAGAAAATTCTGTCACCAACACAACTCGCAGGCGCCGGGGGATTAACCGTCCTTGTATGTAACCTACACGAGGGTTTAACATCTCATGAATGTGCGGCATGCCGCTGGATGTTGACAGCGATGCGATACAGGAAAGCGCTGACTTATCTGCCACCTGCTCGGTATGCATTGAATCATTGGATGTGAAATTCTTGAGGTTTAAACCGACCCTTTGTTCTTCATGAAAAACAGCAATCTGCAGTCCCTCTGCTGCAGGAGCACCAGCACAGAATGAAAAGCTCTCAGAGCGGGGAGCCAAATGTATTCTGATCATTTGTAATACAAGACGGTCTCAATCAGGAGGTTGGAAAAAAAAAACAACAACAACAACTGCAGAACGTGGACTCTCGTGCTAAAGAAGTTCAAATGTGAATGTTTGATTAATATGCAAAGTGTTGAAACGCAAACCCTCCACGTTGAAGGAAGGTAACAGCTGAGGGGCAGGAAATTTCCTCTGGAAGACCGTTCATGTCTGGAAACCAGCAGAACATGAAATGAAGTTCCTTTACTGCAAACCCTGCCAGGCTGGATATTAATCAGTTAAACAATCATCCATTTATCATCTTTGTTCTCAGCTTCCATTAGCAGACTTTGTTTTAAAATCAATTTCCCATTCATGTCAGTGTCCGTGCTTTAATCACGGCGGAGACGAGCTGGATAGGACTGCTGTGGGAATGAGTCTGTGTGCGTTTGTGTGGGTGTGTAATGAGTATTGCGGGTTTCATCTCAGAATTCTCGGACAATAATAATTACAGTGATTACCGTGAAGCTCAGGAGTCCAACTACACTTCGACACATGATGTTATTAACGTGCTGCTGTGATATGATGCGAAGGCGGCTGCTGTAGGAGCATTCAACAATTCCCCCTGTTACTGTGGCTGTGCTTCGGTTCCCTTCCCTTCCATTAAAAATCCTGATTAACAGGTCACCTGCTAATATTTCCAAGACATTTCAACTGTGTAGCTGTATCACGACGACGCCAGAGCAGTCTATTCATTTTCAAAACAATAATAATAACAATAACAACGGTTAAACATAAAAAGAACAAAAACAAAATGGAGAGCTGCTCAGCAACAGGAACAAAACTTTTAATTCAAATTCATTTTTTTCCCCCACCGGAGAGAATCGACTGAGTTGCAGCAGCAGCAGTGAAAAAAACCCAGAGGAGGGTATTAAATGGGGTAAAAATGAAATAAACTATAAATTAAAGGCGTGGTGTTTCAGGGGGAGCAGAGCTGCAGGAAGGGCCGATTCTTCAGAGCAGTCAGTGAGTCCTGCAGCGGGTGGGAGTCGCTCTTCATCATGGACGACTGCTTCGCCATCATCCTCCTCCCACCACCTTCGCCGGCCTTCCCGATCCGTTTCCCCGTCAGGAGCTGAGATGCCGCCCCCTCTGCAGACCACGCCGTGAAAGACGGCTGATGCCGCCACAGAGTCAACTCTGCGACTGTCTTCGCCTTCCGCCTGTTTTCAGTTGGGCCACAAAGCTTTGCTTTCCTTCCCTCAAAATCAAATCCCATTTTAATTCTGCATATACATACTGGACTAGTGACTCTGACTATATGAAGGGAATATCCACCAAAAACACAACATGTGGTGCTGATACAGTCGATACAAAATGGAATTGATCCAACAAAATTTAGACGGATGATGAAATCCGGAAATCTTAAACTGCACTCTCTGAAAGTTATCAAACAGTGTTGAGTTATAAATGACTCATTTATCAGCTCATCAGCCACATTAAGGAAGAATACATGTGTGTGTGTATATTTATGGTTAACTCCAAATGTTCTTCTGTTGCACTGTAAACTTGCAGCATGGTATTCGTTTTCCTGTCACTTCCTGACGTCATTTGGTTTTTATCTACTTCAGCTTTTGGTCTTTGCTGTTGTTATCTTGACAAAAAAGTCAAGATAGCAACAAGGTGGATTTTTATGCCCCTTTGAGTTTTCAGTCTAAGTACTTCTGCAGCTTATCTGACACGCGTCTTCCATCCATCCACCCATCATCCATCAATCCATCCAGATTTGACATTTTAGGAATATTTAAAACTTTTCTTTTTTTTTTTTGAGACAAGATGTGTGTGAATCTAATCTCTGTAGAGAAATATAAAGCTCCCTGAACACTGCAGACGAGGAAACAGCAGCATGGTTCAGTCCAGAGAAAA
The DNA here is from genome assembly GCA_034769265.1 of Remorina albescens. Taxonomy (NCBI): domain Eukaryota; kingdom Metazoa; phylum Chordata; class Actinopteri; order Carangiformes; family Echeneidae; genus Remorina; species Remorina albescens. The sequence continues at coordinate 29,380,913 of CM068479.1, forward strand.
ATCCGACCTGCAGCTTTACTGGTTGTAGCTTTGTGTTGTGCAAACTCACATTTTGTATTAAACAGTATCACATGTTCATTTAGCTATGACTCCTGAAGTGGAAACCGAGTCATTCAGATTCCAGAATTCATCTGCTGTAGCATAAGGACCTATAACACAACTATTGACTGCAACTGCTTCTATTTTAGAAAGGCAGGTATTCCTCTCTTTTATATGGAGATATAGTGAGTTTGAGTTTCACGTCAATATCAATTGTGCAGCTCAGAATGAGTGAGTCTGATAGAATTTCTATAAAAAGCCTCGATAAACTTGGAAAATGGAAGGTAGAGCTACTCAGTTATTTCTGCCTGTGAACACAGTGACCAACAGGAGTGAGCCGATGGTCACCTGAAGTGTAAAGGCCTTTGAAAAGGAAAGAGCTCAGAATAACTATCAGGAGCTTGCTGAGGACCCTTGACATTGCGTTGAAGAACTAAATGGTTCACAACCCTTTGTAATTCCACAGGCAAACATTTTTCATGCCTTCTAACATGAGACAACCTCAAGATACTTAGTGTCCCTCGCAGGCTTTTCAATTTGCGTCGGTGTATTTGTGTTTTTTGTGGCATTTTGGACCTTGGAGCTCCTCGTGTTCAGCCTTGAGTGTCTTGAATGAGTCGATAACGTGTGTGCAGTGCAGAGTGCTTACTGCCCTGCGAGCCCAGTGATATCACAATGCCTCCCCTACATTAAACACAAATCGATATTTGTGCACATGGCCCGGAGGTCAACAAGCCGCTAGAAACGGTTTCCTACAACAACCTAAATGCTGACTACGAATCAAAAAAAAAAAAAAAAAAATCACACACCATTAACCTCCTGAATATCCAGTTTTAGGTGTTTTTGGTGTTTCAGCAAAAACAAATGGAGGGCATCCTTTCACGTCCAGTCTGCTCTCACTGGGAAAAAAATAAAATAAAATAAAACTCACACAGTAGTTGGACTTTAACTCTTTCCATTCTTTAAACAAATCGTTGGTTTAAGCAGAGTTTGAAAAATGACCTCAAAAATAGTTCAATTCAAAGACTTGGAAAATTTGATGTTGAATCTTTTAACTCTGTGTTTTACAAACTTTTTATTTTCCCATTCATCTAAAGGCCACAGAGGGTTGCTTCGCTTTATTACAGTTACACACATTTCCACCTCAGAGGAGCCCGGTACAACCACAGTCTCATGCTAATCCCTGGAGGGGTTAAGTGCTCTCTAAACTGCATCTCAGTGTAAGAGTTGTAAAGTGAGGAGAGAACACTTTTATGTCACTTTAGCCGGATCCTCCAGTCATAATTCTGCCTCTCTGTAACTCCCCCAAGGGCATCTGAAGTATTAACAGAAACTCAAAGACAGAAACATCCTTTAGCTCCTAATTTTTCTGAGCTCCTCCCTGCCAGATCACTCTGGCTGAGTCCCAGCCTAAACACGTGTTATCCACCAGAGAAATCCTGGAAGGCAATCGAAGTCGTTTCGTCAATGATTGGACAGATAAAATAGTAATTAAAGTTTATATACATTTGAGGAGGGTTTAAATTAAGGTGTCCTTCCTCTTCAGTGTTAGTCGGTGGTATTTTTCTTTTTTACGCTCATGGCCAAATGAACACTGACTTCTACACCACTTGGTCTCATTAGACATGACACTCTTTGGTACAGTACACAGCATTAAGCAGATACTGATGCTGAGATCGGTCGCCCCCCTGTTGTGCAGAACCTCTGGGCCGAGCCAAGCTAGGTGGGCTGGAAGTGAGGTGTAGGAACTGGGTAAGGGCCGTGGACCAATCTGTCCCCATGTGGAGCTTTATGAAGATTAAACAGAATTAATTAAGTTCATGTTGCCTAAATGACTTATCTGAGGTCCACCCTGTCCATTGCACCGAGGCTAAACCTCATCAGATGCATGCTAATGATTTAACCGCCGCCACAGCGGCGAGGGGCATTAAAACTGGCTGACTCCCGACGTCCCAAATGACTACATACCATCACCTTGGGTTTTTGTGACAAGGCCATGGCAATTAGTTTGGAACATGGGGGTAAAAAAAAACCAAAAAAAAACCAAAACAAAACGCTGAACACGTAATAAAAATAAAATAATTGCCCCTGTAATTACCCTCATCTTTCTCACTCAATGTCATATTGAGAAGCGGGCGATGCTCTGCAGGAAGTGAGGAATGAGTCTGGGGCTTTTTTTTTTTTTTTTTTTTTTGTTGCTGCGTAAACTGGATTAGTGCTCTGCCTGTCCCACCGTGGCAGGGGAGTGATTGGATTAACAGCATGGAGAGCACAGCAGCGTGGCAGGGGGATAGATTACTGGCCCAGTTGGGCTCTTCGATGGGCGCTCCGTGGCCTGCAGGGAGCCCCGGGAGGCCCTAGACATCTTAAAGGGCCCAGATAACCATCGAGACACACTTTCTCTCACCGCTTCAGCCGCACTGATATCTCTGCTCTCACAGCTCAAACAGCAACGAACACAAGTTCACTTTTAGAAGCTATGATGTCCATTAGGTTTCTACCTGCTGCGCCGCTGCCAAGTGGAGATAAAGTGGTATCTGCTGTGGCTGCTGCATGCCGGTGGGTGGTGAAAGTTTCTGAGGGTTTTCAAAACACAAACACACACACACACACTGCGGTGTTGCCATCATATCATTTTATATTCACATTTTCAGTATTTAGCTTGAAAAAGGGAGATAATGCCGAAGCTCATTCGGAGTTGCTGCTGACTTTGTAATTGCAGTCTGAATATGAAATAATTAGCGGTAGAGCTGATTGTTTTGCTATAGTGGAGAGCTTTTTGTACACCATTATGTAGAACAGAAACTAAATCAGACTAATAGTTGATGTTTTGGGAGTGTCCTTGCCAAGAAGATGCTCTCACCTCTGTTTATTAGATACAAGGCTGAAACTTACAGCCCATGACTTTATCTCAGCATAAAGGCAGGCTCTGTCATGAAGTCTTGTTAAGATGCTTTATGGAATTTTTCCATTGCAAAACTGTTAACCTTTGTTGGCTGAATGAAAGGAACAATTAGAATTTTATTACCCTAATATAATAATGTATTTTAGAGTTATGGACTAATGGTTGTTACTCTGCTGACTGCCCGGCGACCACGCAGTCACAACAAGACCTTAAGAAGTTAAGTTACTGCTGCTGGCTGAAAAACAGCACAACAAATCACCCCAAGTAACACTGCAACCTGGAAAAAATCTTTGGTTTTGTCCAAATGATGGAGCCTAAGAGGTGCGAGCTGTTTCCCCCTGTTTATTTAAGTTAGTCTAAGTGGCTGCTGGCTGGTGGTAACGTCATATTTAACAGATAGTCAGGAAAGTGGTATCTGCCCTCTCATCTAAGTTGCATTATGAAATATTGAATTAGCTGCCGACGTCCTCTGAGGTCAACAGCAGCATCATCTCTTGGATTTATTACTCCCGAAGCGAAGGATCACGAGTAAACCAAGACAGAAGGGGGAGGAGCAAAACAGACTTTTTCACCTCTTCCTGCAGCAGTAATAAATACGGCCTGTGTACTCATTAGCACTGAGCTGCACACAGTTTTGAGGAGCTTGTGCTTGATAAATAATGCAGCAGGGGAGCGTCTGTTTGATCCTTGAAACAGTACAAACCTGGGGACCATTTTTCTTCAAAGCAAAGCAATGCAGGTAAGTTCAGGTTTCCTGGCAGTCACAAAGAACACCAAGTCCTTGAAACTGAGTCATTAGATTATAACATCGCTGTTGTGTGTCACCGTCATTAGTCCGTCACTGAAAAAATGTGGAAAATGGATTTGAAAATTGTTCTATTTTCTGACTAAGCATAAGGGAAGAGTCGTTTTTCACACGTTCATTCTTTACACTGAGACACAAAGAACAGAGCCACCCTATCGCTAAAAGACGAAATCAGAAATCTTTCGTGTTTTCTAGCAAGAGTAGAAACTATAATCTACATCTTCAATCAGCTGCCTGAAGAACCAGGAAAAAACATCCCAGAATGTCTCCAGCTTCCAGAACGTTTTGTCAGGACACCAGGAATTGAATTTAACCAAAAACCAATGAATATAGTGCAAATGTAATTGGTCATTAAAAGAGAATTAGCAGACAGAAATTAGCTGTCGAGGGCCATCAACTTTACTGCAATGCACACTAATATTAAAACCACTAATTTCTGTATAAAAGAGGCCATAGAAGACAAAGAGGCCTTTTACTACACCGTAGGGAAATAATAGGTGTAACGCCGATCTCTGAGACCGGCAGGTCGACAGAGCTGCGGCATGAGCTTCTCAATCTTCACTGTTCCTGAAAGATTCCTGGTGAAAAAAGCCCCTTAATTCTCGGTCACTTTTCGAGTACTCGCTGTTTTTTTTGTTTTTTTTTTACCCAAACATGAATATTTTAGAGCTTCAGTCTGATATTGTGTGAGGCCGGGGTATGAAATCTGAGCACTTTCACAACAGCTACTGATGCCACCTACGGCCCGCTCAGGTTCCCGGAAAAAAACACAAAAGTTTTCGCCGCAGGCAGGGCGGGGAAATGTGACAGATAGATGTGATTTAGGACAATATTCATCTCTTTCTCGAAATTGTTCCCTTCTGCTGCAAAGTGTGTCGGGAGCCCCAGAGGTCAACAAGCGTCAATACAAGTAGTCAGCGATGGGGGGATTGTGTTCTTGGCAGGGTGCTGCTATTTATAATCACTCAACACAGGGAAAGTGTCCAATACTGTTAGGAGCGCCTCATCTCTGGGCTCTGTCAATATTACTCTGTGCAGGCGAGCAGAGATGCTATCACGACACACCAAACAGCTTCACACGGCGGACAACACAAACGCACAAACCCAAAACCCCACATTCGAACTGACACTGCCTGTATTCACGAACCATTTCTGTAGTTCATACTTAATCCAGCATACAGATTTACAAGAATTCCTTTTTCTACTGCAGTGTGTGTGTGTGTGTGTGTACAAGCTGAATCAGTAAATTATTCAACCGTCGAAAATTTCCTCAATCAATTCAACACACAGCGTGACAGAAGGAGCTGATGTTTGACTGGTTCCCTTACAGTGATCCTACAACACATTTAGGTCCATTCACTGATTTCTTCACACGCCAAACTGCTTTCTTTATATATACTTGTGTGTGTGTATAAAGTACATTTATTTTTCTGGTTCTTTACCGTTAACTCCGTTGTTAACCGGTTTAATGATCTCTGTCGTCACCGGTTGTTTGATCTCACCTTCCAGTGAGGATCCAAATATGGTTGGAGGTTTACACACAGCTGATTCTACACAAAGTTGGACGAGCTGCTCCGTCATCACCGTCTTGGCTGCGCCGGCTACAAACCAGGCTGATCCAAAAAATGCCGTAGAGGTGGGCTGTGTGGTGAGCCAAGGCGGATGCTCCCATTAGCATCATTAGCACAGCTGAGCTACTGGGCATCTTACTCAAAGACAAACCAAAGGTCAATTCATTTACTGGCTAATTAACTAGTTAAGTGTAACTAGTTCATGGGCAGTGTGTTGAGGCACACCCCCCCCCCACACACACTCATTAATGTTGCTTGTGTGTGGCACTGCGGTGGTAGGTCACTAGTTTGAGCCCACACTACTACTATTTCCTTTCCCCTCACACACTTAGACACGTCACTGCAGCAGAACAGCGAGCTCACACTGCCCCTCGGTTTATTAGTCTTTTACCTTTTCAGAGAGGGACAGTCAACTGAGCCAACTAATCTTCCAACTGAGGAGTATCTGCTAAATCAGCTGTGACTAGGCCAAGTGGAGCCAATTACAAAGGCTGTTCTTTGGGCCAAAACAAGGAGGCACACAGAGTTTTATCTTTAATTTGTTCAGAGAGGGCCCAATGAAACAGCCCAGTAAGTCCACAGTCACACCGGGGCTCCACATCTTGATTTCAGCGGGTTCAGTGTGACGCCCTTCCGATCATCCAATGATCATCTGTGCTGGAGAATGTTGTTACCTTACTGACATGGGTTTAATGGATGCTGCAGCTTCAGCCCTCCAACATCCCATCAGTGTCAGGACCCCAGCTGATGCTCCCTGAAGACAGCTCAGATTGGCTGCCATTTATACGCCTCCATCCTTATCGCCTAAGTCCTTGCTTTCTTGCTTTAAATATACAAGTTGTCCAAAGTAAAGAATATTTTAAGTGTAATTGAATGTGAATAAAAATGTGAAGGAGGAGGTTGATGCAAATTAACGAATAATGCTAAGCAGAAGTAAAACATTCATTTTCTCTTGGTTGATAGCTCTCTTGTAAGCTGGGACATTAGGACAAAATCATTTGCAAATAAATTTCATTTCACTTCTGCAAATATAGAAATGTTGTGATAAGCAGGCAAAGCACTACTACAGCAAAGGAACTCTGATATCGACTTCAATATAAAGACTAACTTAAGACCACTTGATAAAGTCAATTTTAAGAAAAATTACCAGGATCAAATCGTTCAAAAGTCGTGAGGAGGAAACTCAAAATAGAAACAGGGAGACTTGATGTTTCCAACTTGCCATAAACTACATGGAAGATTTGTAGAATAACGTCTGGTAGCCAAGAAACCGGCTTGCATGAAGCCGCCAGAGTCTAAATTTCCAATTAGTCTCCTCCATGAAGAGGCTTTAATGAGTATTCCAGGCTGTTAGTTGAGTATTTATATATCCTTTGTGCTAATCCCACTATAAGCTTTGAATATTACATTTCAGGAGTGTCATGCCATTACAATATGTCAGAGCATGAGAAAGGACTTTGATATTTGGTGATTTGCATATTTTCTCATGTCCAACACTAAATATAATTCGTGGTAAAACTAACAATGTTGGAATTGATGTATAAAAACGTACTGTTTGTTGTTTCAATTGTTAGTTAGGGTTATCATTGGTTTTAAGGGCCTCCAACCGCCGCTCCTCTGCTCTGATCATGGATATTTTAAATAGAATTATGCATGACTGTTTTTAATAAAGTCGAAGTAATGATCTTCTGTTCCCACTGAAACATGCTCACCTCATTACCGACCTGACACTTTCATATCCACCGAGGGCCAAAACAGTTAGTAAGCTAGATTACACTCAAATGCACTCAACCACATCCATCCCCAACCTGCACCGAACAATTCATATTCAGATTTAAATTATATCCGCTTCGCACATATGGTGTGAATGGAGGAGCCATGTAGCAGACAAGGAAGGAGATTCAGCTCAAATGTCCTGACTAATTATTTCTCGTGCACAGAGATATTCACTGAGCAGACGAGTACTTCATCACTCCTGGTGTTGACCCCGGCAAAGTCTGAACTTGCTCGACTGTCACGCACATAAATTCATTTCACGTGACCAGCCGGATCTATAACGGCTTATTTATTCGGCATAATGCTAAATTCTTCAGTCCAGCTGTTGCAGTCTGGTTTGTAGCATTCAGAGTTGCTAATTGTGTTAAACACTCGAGAGGACATGAAATGAAAGCTACATAAAGAACCCTCTAAGCATCAAGCTGGAGGCTCAGCAGGCTCAACTCCCACCACAGAGCTAAAGCTCTCCATCCACGCCTCAGTTTATGAGGTCTGGGGGGGCTCGGGGCTGCACGGAGGAGGCACAGACGCTATTTGTCTTCAGGAAAGAAAAGACAGAAAAACAACAACAACAACAAAATAAGACAGACACAGCTGAGAGCAGCAGTAGTTCCCTTATAAATATGATTTCAGGAGACCGAAGCAGAAGATTAATTTAGGATTGTTTGGGACTCCGTTGTGAGTCATGTAAAAATCAACAAGTAAAAATTTGTTTTGTGATGAACAACCCCTCTGATCCACAGGAAGCAGCATGGGGACAGCCATCGGGCACCCAGAGTGGATTTGCTGCTGATGGATTTTACGTTTAAACACAGAATGGGCACAAAGGAGGAATTATTTCAGCTGTCATTTCGGGAAAAGTTTAAATCTCTCCAATGTCAAATCCTGCGGCACATGTTCAGCACATTTCGGGTGATATTTGACTAGCAAAGCGAGGATGCTGAAGTCTTACCCTGTAGTAGTCACTGCTGTAAATGTCCCTGGACATGCCGAAGTCTCCAATCTTGACCAGCAGGCCGTTGCCCACCAGGCAATTGCGGGTTGCCAGATCTCTGTGGACAAAGTGCTGGGAGGACAGGTAGACCATGCCCGAGGCAATCTGGGTGGCGATGTGCAGCATCTGGGAAAGACCCAGCTCTCCGTTGGACTGCAGCGGCTGGCCGTCTACCAGGATCATGGCATCGGGGCCGTGGGCTCTGGATTAAAAAAACAACACACAGGAACGTCGACTGATCGTTTCATTACCTGCATCATAAATCATCTGTGAGAAGAACATTGTGTTTTTGTCTTTTTGAGCGTTTTCAGACTCTCCACGAGAACTAATTATAACAAGATTATCCCTCTGATAACTAACCTAAAGCTCCTTCCAGTACAAATAAGCCCTTGTTCTAACTACTGAGAATTGTTAAAAGCGTATAAAGACTCTGAGGAAATTCAAAAAATTAACTAAAGCCTTTAAGTAGCCTGCAAGTTTTTAACCAAGGCTCAAGGTCATCTCCGAAGTCCTGTTGGTCGTACATTCTGTTAATTTCCTGTACAGAGTTCCTCGTGTTCTCATCACCGCTCCTTACTGTGATTACAGGAACAACTCTCTCTTAGACTGTCCTCTCTTTACCTCCTCTCAGTTTTGGTGCTATTCAATATCCTTTGCTTTATGTGTGTGTGTAATAATTCGGCTCGGCTGTAGGAAGATTAGAGGCACTTTTCTTTGAGTGTATCTTTTTGTCTCTCCAGCTCTGTTTGACTTCACACACTCATCCAGCGGTGAAGGCCACACTCAGTTTATCTGAAGGTTGACATCAAATCCTCCACTGGCTCCTGTTGATTCCCTGCACATCTCATCCGCTAAATGTGACCAACAGGACCAATAGACCCAAAATCAGCCACATCTTGCACCTTGCATGAAAGAATTTCATCATTTGCGACATTGCCTTTCATTTCAGGAATGATTTCCCAACAGAAAGTCTTCACGCACTTTTGAATCCACACACGCAGACTCAATCGTAACATGTCATCTTTTCAACTATTGTTGGAGCTTCAAAAACAAAAGTAGACCACATATACACACACACGGCACACTTCTACGCCCGACTCCTCCTCTGCACACTGAAATCAACTCCAGTGAAGCTTCCCATTACCAAAGTGCTCGCTGTACCGGCGTCGTGTCGCTTTTGTTGAGGCTTATCAGAGGTCACTTCCCCTGGTACAGTCTGACATTATAGCACAAAAGCACTCATGTTTGCTAAAGCAGAAAGCTGTGAAGTTTGCTGGATATGGTATCAGCAGTGGGAATTCCACAAAAGAAATGTACTTTTCGTTGAGTCTTACTGAAGTTTCTACATTTATGGTTGTGGCTGATTGGTGGTCATTTCCATCGACAGCTCAGATCTCCAGTGAAAATGCTCCCAGACGGCGCGCGCACACACATTTACACTGTAATAGGCTGCAGTCTGCCTCTTTCTGTTGGCGTGATCACTCAGCCAGCACTAACCCGCTGCATTAAGGTGACCCCGACTCAGCCGCGGGAATAAAACCGACCTGAGGAATTTGTTGAGGTCTCCGTGTTTCATGTACTCGAACACCATGATGAGAGGGTCTCCGTCCACGCACACGCCGTAGAACTTAACAATGTGGTCGTGCTGCAGGTTGGTCAGCAGCTCCGCCTCCCTCTGGAAGTCCTTCCTCGCCGACAGGTTCGGATCCTTCAGCGTCTGAAACAGGAGACAATAAGTCAGTGGAAGTTTTGCTACTTTGGTGACCGTGTGAGGACGACATCCTTGACACTTTGACAAGCGCCTCTTGAAAACAACATTACTCTTGGTCTCTGCGAGGAAATAGTCTAAAACTACGTCTCCTTGGGCAACACTTCCACTCCTGCGGAGGAGACGTCTTCAGATGACACATCCATCACTGTGTCCACTGGATTACACCGAATTGACTCACATCCTCCACTTTTGGTCCTTATGATCCACCAACGGGGTTTGCTAGTTTACTTGTAGTGCTCCTCCTTCTCCTGCGTTCCCCCATAATCCAATTAGTTTACTCCCTTTTGGTTTTACACATCCGCTCAGCGCGCCCATTTGTCCTTCAGTTTTTAAAGCTGCTTGGATGGCTCTTCACGGACTGCAGTGGCATTTATTTGTTTGGTCAGGTCACCACTTTAGTGCAGACAGGAATATCTTCGTATATATTGGATGGATTGCCATGAGGATGACGCCTGACTTTTCCTGTAGCCCAGCATGACTTTGACAGTCTGGGTTTTGAGTTAAATTCAAATGCTCAACATTTATCAATCAAAACACAAAATCTTAAGGAACTTAACCAATCTACAGGAGGCAGACTCCAAATTCTGCGGCTGATATCTATCACAAAGCAGCATCTACTGTCTGCTTTGGCAAAAATCATAATCACAATTATTTTGGCCAATATTGAGATCACTGTTGATGAGTACGCACATGACGCAGTTTCTCTCAAGCTGCTGGACTTCTGCCTGGTTTTCTCAGACACAAGCACAGCTGGTCTAGCAGGACATTAACCCAGCTGACACAAAATATGGGGATGAATACGGGACAGTCGAAGCTCATGTGCTGAAAACCTTTAACATGTTGGATATGGAGATGGATGGGAAGATGGTTTTTGGAGCGCAGATTAAATTAGCCGTAAAACAGGATATGGCACAATAATTGTTTTATCTCATTTATCTTGTTTTCGTAATCATTACGAGCCAAAATCGTAATGGAGAATAAAATGAGATCAACCAGGCGGCCCTACTAAGCAGTCTTTTTGGTTCTCTTCATTTCAGGGGCTGCAGCTCAGCATGTACATGAAGGAGAAAGGACAGGAGCGCCGGTGAGAAAAGAACCAGCAGCAGCTGAGTCGGGGGAAAAGGTGTCAGTCAGTCACCACCTGCTCTGCTTCCAGCTAAACTTCGTCGCACGGTGCTCAGGTGAGTTTGTAACACTGTTTAACCCATAAGAGCCCGGACCCATTTATCCTTAAAGGAAAATTATGGGGGGCATAAAATAGACCAAACAGACCACATAGAACACATTTCTGACATTTTTTTCAAAATAATAATTTTGTTAATAATTGATTAATAAAATGTGATCTTTTGTTTAAATTTGTTTTAATATGCTTTGAATTGAACAATATAAAATTTACTAACTAAATATCATTGAATAAGTTAACTGAGCAGATCACTACAATTTTTTCTTATCGTGACATACATGTCACATTAGGTTTTCCATGACAATTTTAAGGTTAGAGGTCCGATGTGACATATATGTCACAACGATATTTGCCTGATTTGTTTTATATCAATTTGTTCATGAAAAGCGTTCACAACAGTTTAAATGTAATAAAGGACATGTTATGTAAGCATTACAGTTCTTAAATGGTTTGAATCTTACCTTTGGCAGCCAAAAACAAGCTTTTTAAATTTAGCTAGCTCTGCCCGTAGTGGTAACCTGGCACACAGTGTTCCCATAACCCCATTTCCAAGATGTCTAAGTCACATGACCTGTCACATGACCCACCAAAATGTTTAGTATGTGTCGCTCTGGGACTTCATGAGTTAAAATCAAGGATAAAGCTGCTCATGGAATTTTCCAGAACATTTAAAGGATGTGTGACACCTGTGTCACGGTGGGTTCTTATGGGTTAAGATTGTAAGGCTTCCATTTAAACAGCTGGCAGTTGGCATGATAACATATAATCAAAGTAGAGGGAGAGAGCCAAAGCTTTAGTTGGTGCTGGAGTCGGGGTGGAGGCACATGGCTGTTTCCTGGGGCCGGTATGCACCGGTTTAATCTCATTTATACATAACAACTGATTGAAGGCACAGAGTTCAGAAAAACTTATCGAACTTCATTTTGTTACGGTCACAGCCTCCATCCAGCCCCGACTCGCACCAGGACTCTGCAGGATAGAGGAAATAACCGCTGGGATTCTGCTGCTGTGCACTTATAAGGTTATCGCACTGAATGCAACACCAAGTGTTTTAATGTTTCCACTGAAATGTTGAACTCGTCTGTTTGGACTGAGCAGCATTCTGCTTTAGTACTACAGTATACAGTAGCTGGCGATGTATTATATCCACCCTATAATCCTGCACATTGCTTTTAAGGGCAGTGAGCACAGCTGCTGTAGTGTTGAGAGAGAACAGGAGCAGTTGGCTGGAACAACACTGTGCACACAGCAAACTGGTGTGATTGGAAATAACATCAAGGAGTGAGTGTGTCGTGTGTTGTGTGTCAACTCTTTTGAAGTGGAGGACACATGAAAAATCAAATGTTGATGGGATGTCAGTTGAAGTCTCCAGTGTTGGAGAAAGAAAAAAAAAAAGGAAGGGGGAAAAGACGCAATAACAGCAATAATGTACATTATTACAGCCTCAACTGGAGGGAAAACAGACGCCTGACACTTCATCAGCAACAGGAAGATACTCTAACTTACTTCTCTTGATCGTCTTGGCCTGCTTTCCCAGCCTGCTGACATACAGATGAAAAGGCCTTAGGATAGAAATGCATTTTCTCATATGTGCTCCTCCTGCAGAGGAGTGCTGGAGGTGGTTGAGATGTACGGCGGAGTAGGTAAAATGGCCATAAAATTCTATTACCAATTCCAACCGCACTCTTAAGGAAATGTTTCTTGTCTGGGCATCCCTCCAAAACAATACTTTCAAGTGCTCGAATACAATAAATTGAGGTAAGGCGCTGCAGTGAATTTTCCCTTTGTTGACCTTTAAGTCTCTTCTGTTTCATCCCAGACAGGAACATGTTAGGATGGAAAGCACTGTATTTTAAAACAAAGAGATCTGTATGGAGGAGACTGATTGTAAAGTAGTGACAGCCAGACACTTCATCATCCTCATCTCACCTCCTCCACGACTTCGTCCTGTTGACAAAGCTGGGGTGTATTTTATTCTTTTAACTGTTTCTCACTTTTTTCTGCCGGGGAGGTTTGCTGAGTCTGCACCCTCTTGCTCGGATCACCCTGTTTCACATTCATAACATTTCTCATTTTCACACTGGGAGCTGCCAAGCACAACTTAATGGCGAGCGCTCTAAAGGTAATGAGAGCAGCCACACAAGGACAATTGCTTTGGTGCTTTAGGCCCTTTAAAAAGAAAGCAGCAAGTTCACTTGTATTAGCTTTGCTTGACAGTAACGTTGGCTCCCCAGATGATACTTGAACAGGGTTTGGATGGCTACAAAGACCGGTACACTGTGGAGCACTCAGTGGCTCTTTGTAAGTCTGAAGGAATCATGCTGACCGGTCTGGACCCACTGGGTGATTTTGAGCGTAGAAATAAATATCTAGACTTTCTGATAAGGAAGAAAAAAAACAAGAAACTAACACAAATAACTTGAAAATCATATATTATTCAGGACATGTTTTAAAAAGTAATTATGCATTTTTCCAGACTCAATAAATATGTAAATGTATCTCCTTTCAGAAAATCTTTGGGCTTATTCAGATGAATGTAAGAGCAGCGTCAACCTTCAGAAATTCAGATATTTTCCTCAGTGTCATCTGGGCAATCTGGCAGCACATTACTTTCTCTGGAAGCTAGCTTGACTTCCATCTGAGGCAGAAATCATTTTGTGTCCTGAGCTAATCAAGCAGAGACGACAGCAGCCTTTGTGAACCTGCACATTGAGCTTTAGGAGGCGACATTAGCCAGTAAACTTATTTATCATCTCTGTCTAAGAGACCAAAGATTGGTGCAGGAGCATGTGAGACAGAAAGAGAGGGAAATTAGCAGTAGGGTTTCGGTAGCAGGGGCACTAAGGCCTATTTTTTTGGGGCATCACATCCGGAGGGCGGGGCAACAACAACAACATGGTGGAGATGTTGTTAAACTCCGACTCTGGGATCAAGAATTCGTTAAACTGGTATCGGTCAGTGAGCTGTTTGGATGTTCAGTGGAGCGGGATGATAGCCGTTCTGTCCTTCCTGTGCCTGATCAGCCCAGAAGGACACAACTCCGTCCAAACTCCACTAACACTCGGCCTCCAGGGACAAATTCAACTGACTAATGTTTGCTTTCAGAGTAACTTCTGGGCACAGGCTCCTTTTCGACCACTTCCTGTTCTCATTTGTGGTTCCTCAGTGGTGGAATGAGCTATCAAATAGTGATTATCCCATCATGTTCTCCTTCTTGGCTTCGTCTCTATTTTAGGAAATTGATGGATGTAGCTGAGAGCTTGTCAGAGAGGCAACACACCTGAGCAGAAGGGAGAGCAGACCTCTCTCCCAGGTCTCCTCAGCACTCAGTCACTCAGGCCGACAGGCAGCGGATACAAACTGAGCAGCGAAAAGACACACCCTGTTCCACTTTTGTCATTTGCTTAATTAAAACATTTATCATTTTTACACGGCGTGTGTGCGGCTTTTGTCTTTGTCACATACTGTTAAACTTGGTTGTGACAGTCTCTTCTGATAGCACCCCCTCCCCTAACACCTCCAACCCCCCATTACCTCATCTCCTTCCACATCACTTTATTGGAACAGGTTTAGTGCTTGCTTTCTTACACCAAGGTCTACTGCGCTGACACTTTACTATTGTACCTCACTCATAAATCGCTTTGAGTGAAAGTCTGCAGCAAAAAGAAAATGTGAACGTAAACTTCAGAATCTCAGTGACTTGGACTGGAGCGTGATCGTTGGTGTCAGGCGAGCTGGTCTGAGTATTTCTCAAACTGTTGATCTCTTGGGATTTTCCCTTCAACAGCATCTAGAGTTTACTCAGGAGCAAGAAAGCACATGAGCTAAATTCACACACAATTCAGAGCTATTTCTCTTATGCTATTGATAACGCGCACACACACACAGATGTACCTTGACAGCCACCAGCATCTTGTCCTTGGTGGGGCTCAGGTTGTAACACTCTGCCAAGAAGACTTTCCCGAACGCTCCCTCACCCAACTCCCTCTTCAGGATGATGTCTCTCCGCTTTATATGCTGGACAACTAAAACACACAGAGACAGGGAGATAAAAAAAAACAGTCATTTTATGAAGCCTTTTCCTCAGATATTAAACCCTGTGTTATATTTGCAGAAAATCCTCCCCGAACAACAATTTTGTCATCGTCTCTCAAACATGAAAAATAGAGAAAAAGGGAAAAGAGAGAGAATATGAAGCAGGGTCAGATTAACGAGTCCATGTGTGCGCTGCTCTGGTGGTACACATACTTAAAAAAAAAAAAAAAGTATTTCAAATTCTAGTCCAGAGCTCAAAGTTTTTCTTGATACAGTACAACATACTGCTGCGGTAAAATACAAAATTGTCTGTTTGATGAAACAACGAATCCATAAAATTGTTGTTTGAATATTTTTCTCAATATCAGTGTGATTCAACTGTGGTGAAGTGCAGAAAAAAGCTGTTTCAGAAATAGTTGATGTCAAACTAGAAGAAAAAAAAAAGTTCTATCTAACTTCAGAGCTACTTAGGAGAAAGTTCAAGTGGTTTTAAATCTGCGAAGCACAAACGCTGAGATGACACTCAGCCTGCAGAGACACAAAACTCTTGTCTGGATTGATTGTCGTTACTGTTGGTATTGGGACAACACCAGGGGACATTTTCTAATGAGAACAGAATTGTAAAATGTCTATTTCTGAACAGTCTGTTTGAGTAAAGCAGCCCAGCTGCCTCTCCCCGTGTTCCTTTTTCTGTTGTTGTCCCAATAACTCGCTCTAACAGGATCATTGTTCCCTCCCTGACTGACTGACTGCTCCCAACGTTTGTGGCTTCCTCTACTCTCGATGAGCCAAACAAAACTATCAGTTTAACATGTCGACCGCGAGATCACAACAGCATGAGACTGAGATACAGGAAGGAAAATCAGACAGAGTGAGACCAAAGAGTGCAGAGCCTGGTCTGTGTTGCTTTTTCCATTTCCCCCCCGATTCTCGTCTGGTTTGGTGTCAAAGAGCAGCAGAGGTGTAGGAGTCGGTTGGCTCTGAGCTGAACTGCTGACACGCCGTGGGTTCAGCATGAAAACTGTGCTGCTTCTATAAATGTGCACTCAGACACGTATGGAACAACTACACACTTGGATGAAGAAGACGGGTGTTCTGTGAACGTACAACCACTTTAAAATGTGAATGAAATCAGCATGTTTAATGCTCAGCAACAAAAAACAGCTTTAAGGATTATCAATCAAATCATACGTCAGGAATTTAATTAAATCTGAAGCTTTAGGATTAAATCAAACTGAACGGGTCTGTTATCTGTCCAACAACAAATACAGTTCACAGGAAACTCCTGATTTGACCGTGAGGTTGTGCCGAGGTCTCCTCATATCAACAGGCCAAACAAATAAATTAAGACACAATTACATTTAGTAATTAATTATCTAAAGAAGAAAGCAACAACTAAATTAAAATCCCTTAAAATCCACTTTAACTGATGCTTACTGTAGGTCGTCTATGGCAGGAGTAACTTGGACATGGTTCACTGTGATGTTGGAGAGACATCCACAGCACGTATTCAGAGCTCCTATACATCCATGTTGGCCACAACCATGACGGATGCATTTGTCCTGGTGGACGAGGACAACATGTCTGTGGGGATGGAAGCTATTTATTATCCTCCATCTGTGTGTTCCCTGTTTATTTTGAAATCACATTTGTGCTGTATCAGTATCTTACAGTATGTTATTGTGTGCGCTGAGAAAACACACAGAGCTCATCAGTAGCAACAGAGACAATCAGTGTCGCTCCAACCTGCTGTTATTTAATCTCCTTCAGTTATGTGAATATCATCACGGGTCTCTGATTTACTGTCACTCAGTCTGAGGAAACACATATTTCTGATGCCATCATCTGACTCTTGAAACCAGCTAATTGAGCTAATGCTCATTTGATGAGGTGCCAACTTTTTCCAGGCTTCTTTTGAATGTTTCTATAATTTACTTGAGAAAAACAAACAAACAAACGAACAATGAAGTCTTCAATCCCCCCAAAAAAGAAAAACCCCTTCAAAGTACCGAGTTGAACAACTTTGAATAAAGCTGCACAACACACACAAATCCTCAGTGACTTATCAATTTCAAAGACACGGAAATAAAGAAAACAAATAGATTTTCTATTGCGGTGAAAAACACAGAAGGCAGTATCATAAATTATTATTAATATCGGACAGCCGACACCAGGGTTGCGTGTGCTTTATTGCTTTTGTGTGTTTTCAAATTCCAGGTTTCACTTTTACCAGAAAAGACTCGATTCCTTCCTCCTTTCTGTTATGCAGCTTATAAATTATTTGCTGCTTCTCACCATCTTTTTTTGGTGCTTTTCCCAAAAGGAGTTCATGAAATATTTGAATCTCTAAAATGCTTCCTGAGTCATAGACACAGATTACTGGTTTAGTGTTCCTCTGGGGTTTTTTTTTTTTTTAAATTACGTCTTTCTGTCATTTCTCCAAATCACCTGTCCACCAGTGTCACCGGCTCCTCTGGTTTTCCCACCAGACGGCGTCTTTAGCAGCATTTCTGAAATCTGTGTTAAATATGAAAAAATGTCCCAGTTTTAAAGTAGATCAGAACAGAGGTGTCTGCAGAAACTGGCAGCCAGTTTCTGTTGGGGGGCTGAGAGCCCCCTGAGGGACACTAACACATCACTGCTGTCAAACACTCATCCTTTAAAAATCTGCCTTCCAAGACTTGAGAAAAAAAATACATGCTTAAGTCTATACACACACATTTTACCCCAGAATGTGTTAGAACTGGATTTTGTAGGCCAAGTGTCTCTGAGACTTTCTCAGGTGACAAAGACACAGGAAGCCTGAAGAGTTTCAAGATTCACCTAACATCTATTCCCCGCTGAATTCTGCTTCTCTACTATAAAACTGTCTTAAAGAAATATGAATAATATTTATCTTTATCTTTATCCCTCTCTTTAATTCTTTTCCCCTTCACTCGTCCATCATTCATGATCATTCGAGGATCAGAGTTGGCCTCGCGAGCGGTTTGCCTGTCACATCTGATGATCCGACCGCTGACGCTTATTCAATGGCTGCACCCGTCATTAAGCTTCTCTGGGTGAGATAGTTGGTGGAACGCCAGAAATGTAAAAATATGTGAAGGTTGTCATCCATCAGGAGGTGGAAGCTCAGAAAAGTTTTAACCACCTAAAGCTGCAGCAAAAAGGATTCATTACTCCAACTTTTCATCAGAAGTTGGTGTTTGATTGTTATCTTGACTTTTACTTTATTTATTTTCTCCTTTGCAGTGATGCGAGGTGAAGTCTCAAAGGATATGATGTCTTATCCAAAATATGCAAATTGGAAATTGGCATCTGTCTCAATCATGTTTAATCACTTTTATCAGAATATCTGAAAGTCATTATGTAAATGAACTGAACTGAAACGTACTAATTGTTAAAATAACTCCACGACTTTAACAATCGGCTCCTTTGTCTGTCATGTTCGCCTGCTATCACCACACACAGTCTACCCTCACTGGATGGTACGTGAGGTCTTCCTGCACATTTCTCTGCTCTGGGAAATGTTTTGTAAAAATCCCTTTTAGCCTCTTTAAGGCATCAGAAGTTACAAGCGTGGTATATCACAGGTTACATTTCAGTCAGGGAGGATTCAAAATCTGCCTTTAGCTGTCAAAATGTGTCGAGAAAGAGAATAATTAAATGTCATTTAGCAGAGTAACTGAAGACCCCGTCTGAACTCCCTCGTGCTCAACAAGCTATGTAGCCTCGGCATCGGGCGGCAGAACGGCGCTGACACCGTTCCCTCCACAAGACGAACATCCCTGTCAATGTCGCAGCTTTGTCACTGTGTCAGGGCTTTTTCAGACGTTTATGTTAAAGACTTTGTTTCCAAATCAAAACTCTTGCATAAACTGAACCACGCTGACACAAAGTGTGTTACCTGCAAACAGGATATATTGTTGTAAGAGTAAGACAGACGTTGATATGAAGCTGACCACATCCACCGTCACGTTGAGGTCAGTCTCTGCCACACAAACAACTATTAGGCTTCCATTTCTACTTTTAATAAGAAATTTACTGTACAAAAAGTTCCTAAGATGAGTTCTGATGGAAACAGTTGGCTGATGAGAACACGATCATTGAAATGCTGTTTAAAAAAAGAGGTTATATTAAGGCAATAGCCACGAGGAAGTACTGCTGCTTCACCCCATCTCCTTTTCTCTCTCTGTGCCGCTTAATTGCTAATTAATGATGGATTTCTTTGTTCATCATGGTGTTAATGAGACCCCAAAACCTGCACATCGCTCTGTGACGAGCTGCTCTCGACCACAGTAATGGTGCGGAGCACAGCTCATGAATCAGCTGCTGGAGACGCATGTTGCTGCAGATATTACAAATTTCCCTCTCTCAACGCGGAGCAGAGAAGAGCATTTTATTTTCCTTTTCATTACCCTGCTGGACTGAAGACGGAACATCGGCACCATAAACGCTGGCTTATTTTCTGCACACAATCATGAATCTTTCTAAAATTCTGGTGCCGCACTCAACACAACACAACTTGATCCCCGATAGTCAGTTCGGTGTGTAATGCTCGTCGTGGCTAACGTGGACGCGGAGGATCACTTCTGGACTCGACGCACTCCCAGATTTCTTAAATTCTTTTAATCTGACTGAAGAGACGTATGAGCTTCACACAGTGACTGTTTTTAATACGTGATGGTTGTCAGAATTTAATTCTTCTGCTTTGAGCTGAAACAAACTTGTGTTAACTTATTTTTCGTCGTTGTTGTGTTGTGTTGTCTTTACAGCTGGGTAAATGGATTCCAGGCTGGTGATAAGTTGAAGTTGAATCTCTGCAGAACTGTGGCGAATTAAAGAAAGTTGGCAGCTCCTCTGAGAAAATCACACATCCACGGCTGCAGCTGCAAAAATCAAACACCTGTTTAACTTCCCGTTCGTGCCAGGTGCCCCCTCTTACTTATTTTCTGGATGTAAATATTTTATCAGTTTGTTCCATTCAGCTGCTGAATAACCACTGACCACCAGGTTTCCTCTCACTTATGGGAATGAAGCAGCTATTATGCAGCTGGCCTGACGACGGCGGCGAGGACAAGCTACTGTAACCTTCAGTTTCCTCTGCATGTGCCGACTCAGAACGCGTCCTGCAGCCCATTTACCCAGAGCGGCACACTGAAAAGCCCTGATATTAAATCTCCATTCAGCTCAGCACCGTTCATTTGTCCTGGCTCACCTGAGGCCTGGATGCCAGCAAACACTCTTTCTGTAGGCTGAGAGATGATGCGGCACCAAGATTTACTCTGCTAGTTAGGTCAGGCTTCTGGGGGAGCACAGATGTTTGGAGGGGCTTTGTTCTGTACAGGTGTGTGTGTGTGTGTGTGTGCACATCTCACAGCAGCTACCTGCCAACTACCTCAAGTGTCACTGTGTGTTTGTTTGTGTTTTTCTCTCTATCTGCCAACTTTGGGCTTTCATGTGTGTGTGTGTGTGTGTGGACTCCTCTGCCTGACAGCTTCCCTGACTGTGTGTTGCGGGTCGATCGATGTGCGTCTCCTGGTCATTGACAGCGTGTCTTTGGCAGGGCAGATGCTTTAGCGTCAAGCTACAGCAGCTCGGTCAGAAATGCTGAAAACTTCCTCACTAATTATTATTTCCTCCATCAGCTCTACATTTTGTTTCTTTGGACATAAAGTCATTTGATTGAAATCATGTATTTTTTATCAGGGAAAATCGCGAACAAAATAAAACACAAACACATTAAGTCTGTGCTTATAAAATATTACTATTTTAACTTCAAATTAAAACTCAAGCATCTCATGAATCTTTACAACTGGCTACTAATCACACATTCTCTGATTAATGCAGCAAACACTAAGATAAAGGTATTAATACTAAAAAACTATTAATATTATGCTCAGAATCACTTGCATATTAATTTCAAGAGAAGGCCATATTTTGTCTTCTAATGGAATCCAAGGGAAGATAAAAACAGAGTTTAGCCTCCCTCCACAAAGAGCTCCACAGGGTGTTAACAGTTAGGTGAGCCAGACTCATCCAGCAGCTATAATCGTATACAAAATGCTCTCCATCATTAAATTCACTTCAGCGCGGCGGCTCGCTGTGAAACGAACATCAGCATTTACTGTTGACTGTCGGCTCCTCCTAACCTGACCTGTGGCTTCACCCCAACACGTCTGGCTAACACATAAGATTCATCCTGATGACGTTATCTGTAGTAGGACGAGGTCGTCCCTTAACCTTCCATATTAAATAAATAAATAAGCCTTCTTACAAGTAAAATACATAAATAAAACATTGGGAAGTACTAATTAACCAAGAATAAAGAAAGAAGAACTGCTTCTTCATTGTGATGTTACTGCATTCATCTAGTTAATTTTATACTAGCTGTCTTTTATAACTGTGTGATCTCAATGACTCTTTTATTTCACAGACAGACTAAAGTACTGAATTAGCTTGTGAGGGAATGAAAACTTAGAACCTGGACTAATCCAAGTGGTCATGAATATCAGACTGTTGTGGGTTTTTTTTTTTTTTAAACAAAGTTATTGAAATCACTGTGTGATATGATGCAGGCTGCATGTCTTTAGTTTAAAAACACAGCGGAGATGACTCTGAACTCACCAGGAGAGCATCGCTTCCTGTGAAAACAGCCAGTTGGTTACAGCAGGAAGTGCACCCTCATTGAGCTAAGTAGGGAGAAGTGCTACTCTCTGTCCCTGGTGTTGTTTTTTTTAAAGCACAAATCAACAACTACGCTGTTACTGAGTTATATTTATTCATGTATTTTATTAGTTTTATTTAAATAGCTACACGATAAAATGAAGGGTTTATTTATTTCATGGTGTATATTTAATATTGAACACTTAATTGCTCTACTCCACTTATATACAGATAAAATTGTGATTGATTTCCTTTTAACAAAAGCTTCTCCCTGGGCACAACTTCAGTGTTATAGCTGGATTAAAGTTTAAGCATTAAGTACACTTAACCACTAAGTACTTTACACTTGCTGCACAGGGGAAGTTCTTTAAATGTCTTGACTGCCTGCACAGAATAGTTGTATTTGACATCTGAGGAGAGTCATGATATCCACCCTGAGCTGTTAGTCCCCACAGATACAATATAAACTGTGTCTGCGTTGGTTTTATCCTGCTGGTGAAAAACTGTGGGCTGCATCTTCTGCTCTGGGAATAAACTGTTCATTATGGTGCTGACCTGTTAACACTCAGGAGAACATGTTATTTTAACATCCAACTTTATTGTGCAAATCTTTGCTCCCATGCTAATGGAGAGCCCAAATTGGTCATGTGTTGTTGTAGCCCACACGCTGCAATAAGAAAGATCCATATACACACTAAAATAGCTGCGTTGCTATAAGCGTTGTAATTTCTTAGGAGATGAGAAGAGACTGTCGAGTATTTTCATTGACTCCATGAGCCAGGCTTTGCAAACCAATTGAATATGTTTGCAGAAACAAGCTTTTCAAATTTACTCTATTTAATTTAATTTCTATGATTTCTCTGCAGTTGTTCTGTATGTCAAAAAAAAAAAAAAACTAACTAACAACAAAAAAAAAAAAAACAACTTTCATATTCGTCATCACGCATCTTTTTGGAGCTCTGTCTACAAAGAAGCTACTGTTTTGCTCATTTTTGGGATGAGCTGAGGGAACGCACTTTGGACTCCACAAATTAAAGTAGGTTTTTTTGGCCAGCCTGTGAGGCTGCTCTGCTTCTAACTATAATTCATAGAATAATAGCCTTGAAACCTTTCAATCAATCTGCTCTGCATTTTCATTCATTTGCTGAGCTTTCAAGCTTCCAAATTAGTCACTCCTTGTCTCTGCTGGAAAATTTTTAATCTTCAAAAACATCACCTTGAGCATAATTACGTCCCTGTTACACCGAAAGCAGAGGGGACAGAGTGAGGGTTTGTCCGAGCTGTGCCCTAATGCGATATCCCTAATAACGTGGGTATAATGAAGGGCTGCGCGCTCTACTCCAACATCAAAAGCTATTGTCTAATTTTGGCCAACAGGATGTGACAAATCCGTAATTAAAATAGCAAGTTGAGTGATAAAACAAAGCCATTATCTGGGAGACAGCGGATCCCGCTAGATATGGATCTGTCATTAGACTAAAGAATTGTCCTCAGCCTTCTCTGCCTTTATCTCCCTAATGCGGCTATGTTCCCCCAGGATTGGCCTTTTTCAGCTGGGGGGGGGGGGGCTGATCTAAACCAATGTCCCAATCAGTCACGGTTCGCCTGTTTATCGCATCGAAAATTTGAGAGGGTCACTGATTCATGCAGAAGATGAACCGACTGCATAGCAGGGCTTCATGTTTTTAAATTGGCATCATTTGCCCACAATCTCTTCAGTTTCTGTACAGAGACATGAGTACAGGTCGGCAGTTCAACCAGAGGACAAGTACAACTGAGAAAGTGACAGCAGCAACTGCTACTATTGAACACACCATCACACACACCTGGTGTTTATACATCGTGTAGATACGTGTGTATATGTAGATGACGGGCTGTGGTATGTGCTTATTATATCCCAGATAAGAGATGACCCCCCCCATGTGATATAATAAGCTCACATCACAGACTAAAGCGAGCCATTTCTTTTATAAAATGGCTGCAAAGTACAGCTCCCAAAAAAGAAAGACAAAAGTAGATCCTGCACATGCTGCATGGCGGTTGACACACTACAGACAGACAAGTTACATTTCATCGTTTCGTTTTCTTCTGTTTGACTTCCTGCTCTTTCGGAGCTTCGCATGTCACTTCCATTGTTTCTTATTTTAGTTAAGGTTTCTAGCTTTGTTAAAAATATGCTAGCTAGGCTGTTTGTGCTACTTTCTCTGTTGCTTGTCAGTCAGATACAGGTCTGTTAAAAGTAATGTGACATTATAGCCACGGTATGTGCGCATTAAACACTGACACCTTTGAACCAATCAGATCGCTCGATTGGAGCTACACGTTTGACAATTTGACTTAGACCCCGCCCCCCCCCCAGCTGCCATTTCCAAACGCACAGAGGAGGAACAGTGTAAATCACCCAGGGACCAGGACTGACCTCAAGTCCTGACTGATGTCCGTGAGAAGTGTGGGTGTGTTGAAATGTATGTATGTGTGTGGTGATGTTATTGTTGTTTGACTGCGCTAGGGAAGTGTGTGTGTGTGTGTGTGTGTGTGTGTGTGTGACACGCTGGCAGCGAGCTACTCTCCTGGATAAGAAGCTTTCAAGTAAATGAATGAATACATTATGGATTGGTGGCCGACCATCAATAAAGTAGCCGTACTGCGTGTGTGTGAGCTGAGTGAAGCTCTTTGTACGACACGTGAAGTTGCAAAACAATCAGACTGAGCGAGGCCGGCAGGACAAAGGCGACCCAACGGGGAGCTGGGTGAAAATGTTCATCATAACATCGAGGTGTCGGAGGAAAGCACGGTGACACATCAGTGAATTGGCTCTGCCTAGGAGTCATGTTAACAAACGCCTACATACACATACATGGATAGATTCATTTCCACTGTTGTACACCTACACACATACAGATATACACATGGATACACAGACTTCTCCTTTCCCTGTGTGTGTATCCTGAGGGTAAAGAACACATTTATATTCAGGGAACGAGCTGCAGAGGCAGAAGCCATTCAGAGCCATTTTGTTTTTCCAGCCGATGGCAGAAAGCAGTGGCCATTATGACCTTGTGATGAATTCAGGGTTCATTTCCCACAGTTTCCTTTTTCATGCATGTACAAAGAATTAAGTTTAAAGCAAAACAAAAAGACAAAACAAAACACAACACAAAAAAAAAAACAGACAAAGGATGCTGTACTCTTCGAGGAAGAACATTTGCTAAAGCCTACGTCAGAGCTGCCATCATGCACTGTCTGATTTCCAATTCCAGGTGCGCAGTAATCGGGAGAAAGTTTCATTTGTGTGTCATTTATTCATTAGCCTGCAATCAGATCTCTTGTGCCAGGCCTGAGATGTTATAAATCAGTCACTGGCTGGTCATTAACAATTCATGCAATTCATAATACATAAGATTCTTCATTTATTTATCACCTCTAAATGGGATTTCCTTCCTTCTCATTGGCTGCAACTCACAATTCAACTTATCCCAGTCTGACCAACAGCCATTTCGAGAGCGAGCCAAAGATGTAAACAGCACAACAGTTTGCAGATGAACAGGACCGGGACAGGCTGATCTGGTGCGCTGCCGTTCAGAAAGGTGCAGAGACTTTTCCCCGACTAAATCCAGTTTGCTCAACACGTTTCATCTGGAAGGGAAGCAGCAGGCACCAGGCTGCGGCTGGCTGCTGGCACAGTTGTTTTCCGCTGATTCTCCTGAGCAGTTGATGTAATTGTGAGTAATTAAGCCTTAAAGTGGTCTTGTCTTTCCCCAACCTGGAACATGAGTCCCGAGGGAGAGTAGGAGGGAGGGGGTTAGACGGGCTGAACACCAGCAGCTCATATAGAGAAAGCTGCTTCTTGTGGAAACTGATCCTATATGAAAGATCTGGGCCTCTGCCACCATATGCTGACAACATACAATCACAATGACTCTACAGACGACACTAAATTATGCTTCTGCCTCGAGGGGCCCGGCACTTCTAATTGTAAAGATAAACAACAAATCACACTGAATGTGCAGCGGTTTAAAAGAGCCTCATAAATATGTGGCATTTGTGGTGAATCTGGCTTTGTGGCCAGATGTTCCACTTCTCTTTATATTCTGGGGGTTTGTTTGTTTAATGACTCACAGCTTTAGTAAGCCGAGCTTGGTGCTGTAATACGTCTGGTTCTAAGTTCCCTTTATGTCTCCACAAATGATGATTAACAAAACGCCATCGACACAGAGAAACTTCAAGGGTACTCACGGGTCGTTGGCTTGTTGCAGTTGTGTCCATGTCTGAAGTATTGTGGGTTCTCCACCACGGGGATGCGAGTCATCCCTATGACAACTGCATCAGGACCCGCATCCAGGGTACAGGGGGTAATAATCCCATGGTTGACATGATGGAGAGGGCTGGCAGAGTCTTCTTCCCCACTGATCACGGCAACTGGACCTGGAAGAAGAGTAGAATTGTGACGTCACAAGGAGAACGTTAAGGTTTTATGATTTCATTCTAATGAAGCTGATTGGTGTCTTTGTCACATAAAAAAAAAACAAAAAAGAACATACTGAACTGAGTGAAATATAAAATCCAATAACTGAATTATCAAAGGTTCAAATCACAAAGCAAAAGTCCCGCTTCGTTTTTCATTTCTTCCAGAAAATGTTTGGCTGATTTTTACTTCATTTTGATGTTTGAGACTCGCTGTACAGAAGGTTTTGTAAAAGTGTGTGTGTGTGTGTGTGTGTGTGTGTGTGTACATAAAGGTTCACACTAGAGTCTGGAAGGGGAAATATTTTTGCACCCTGTTCAAAGTTTGAGACATATATTTATGATTTTGTTCCACATTTAATGACAAAAGACAGCAGCCTTTCCTCTAACTGACAGCTGCATTTCCACATCAAACTATCTAACAGATTTTCAGACATTTTTAAATTTTTGTACACCAAACAGAAATCATCTGTGTTTCAGATTTGTATCCATTCATGAATCAAACCCACCTCAGGAGTCAGTGGCCTGGAAACAGCATGTTTACCTGATGCATGTTTGCCATAAATTGTGTTGCTGCTCAGGCTCTCTCTGGCTTTGTGAACGAAGATCAAAACATGAAGTTACACAGACTGAAAGCAGCTAATTGCTTTGACAGTTTCGGTGACTGTCACCCTGCTTCTTGTGCCATCATACAACAGAAGGACAAAAGGAGGCTCCTACAGCTCTGGTGCTTTTTAATGAGGAACTGCCAAAACTCAGAGTAGGAGACAAACACAAGACACTTGACCAAAGCCAAATCGCTGCGCTCGTGTTGTGTTTCCATGGTTGCCAGACAATATTCATAAATACCTACAGTTCTCATACAGATTTGATCTTCTTGAGGGTTCACACTCAACAGATGCATTTAGCAGTAATTTATGCTAAAATCCCATATCTGCTCCTATGAAATATGTTTTGCTTTCACGCCACAAACAAACTGCACTTATCAGTGTTTGTGTGTCTACAGTCGGAAAACAGATCACTCTCAAAGCAGCTCAAATCTGCCCAAACAAACAAGCCACAGTTTGGCTGAATCAAACGCAGTAAGAGTCAAACACCCGTATTTTTAAATCCTCCAAAAGGTTTCAAGTGGTTTTCCCGCTGTGCACTTACAAAACCATCATTTATATTCATTCTTCTGTAAAACAACCATTCACCTATTCTCTAAAGACAAGCCAGTACAATATGTAAGCACATCAAAATACTAATGTACGTCTGAATCATTATCAGTGCAGAGCAGCTGTGCTGGAGTCTGTGAAATCGTGTCGTTATACAACACATAGCGATCTTTATTTCCTGCCTTTAATCAAAAGTCAAAAAGTCAAGGTGTGTTGTCAGCCGGTGTGATCCGGTCCTATCACTGCTGTGTCAAAGCCAACACAACGATGTGACGTGCAATCTTCAGGGAGGGATGGAGGAGATGGGAAACAGAGAGTGAATGTAAAGTCAACACTAGCTGATTCAGTGAAGCAGTGACATCAAATCTGTTTTTCCACAAACATGAGTCTCTCCCTCACCTTGACAACACAGTAAATGGTAATCAAGACTTAGCCGTGTCAAATTATAGCCCCTCACTTACTAAGGGGGGCTGTTGTGGGGCGCAGAGTGGGATGTGATGATCCTATGCAGGATTTTCATACCTGAGTGCTCACTCTATCGGAGGGACGTGCACAGCAGGACACGGGTCTTCGTCGGGTGACTGCCCACCTGACCGTCGAGGACGAGCGGCACGCTACGACTCTAAATCTCTGCCGACGCCTCCGACCCTGCACTACTCTGCACAGGCAGGGAAGACGGCATCGAACATCACCTCAGAGCACACATCTGAATTCTATGAGTCTTCTGTAAAAGATTTTTTCGAAAATATGTGCAAAGATACGACAGAAGGATCCAAGTAGCATGTTCTACTTTTTAATACAATATTCAACAGAGTGAAAATCAATCTGATCAGGCTGCAGTGGCAGATGGATGAAGCCTCAGGGAAGGCCTGGCCTCGCTCCAAACTACACTCTCACTTCTCACTTGATTCCTTTGCAGATGAAAGTTTTTCCAGAGAGTGAATGGGAAGCCATACTCCCTGAATCGAGAACATCCAAATGGAAAAATGTATGTTAGTCCAGTGATGAAAATGCCGCACGGTGTCCGAGAGAATTTTTATCATGTGAGATGCTGCCTGTGCAAAAGAAGAGGGATGCAGCTTATCTGAGAGTTCATCAGAGGTTCCTCTGTATTAAACTAACCTGGATTTATCAAGAAAAAACGGAAAACTTAAATGTGCCAACCGTAGACTGTTTCCCATTTTTTAAATGTCACCGTCCTTTTCCAATTTTATTAGTGGCTGATGATGAAAAAAGAACATTTCAGCCCTCATTTTTTTTACTACTGAAGTTACTGCAGCGTTACTACGTGAAGGGTTTGATGATAAAATACACAAACATCCACCTTAAGTCAACTTACAAATGACAAAGTGCAATGATCTCCAAGTATCTTCCCCTCTCTCATTTTCAGGATGTAAAGTACAAAATTTCCATATTTACTTTGAGTTTCAACATTTTATGTTAAGATGGAGAGATTGATGAACAGAAATATTTTTTTTGTTTCATAGTGCAAAGCTAAAGCAACTTGCTCTATTGCCGCAAGAGTTTAATAAACCTAACAGAGCAGTGACATTTACACTTCAGGTTCATTTGTGTTACAACCAAAAATATTATCTGTAACACAAAACGTTGCCTGTGTGTGATTAACCAAAGCTCTTTGAAAATAATGCTAATTCCTGTTTTGACGGCAAGAGAACTTGTTTTCAGTCTGATCATCATGAGAGCAGTTTATCAAGTCATTTAATAGAGACGATATAATGTATGAACAGGTTCCTAGATGTGGTATTGATTTAATAATCTAACTCACAGTAAGAAAGTAACTAAGAGGATTTAAATGTCAAACCTTTGAGAACCTTTGCAGTCAATTTGTCGAAGTGACTCATTGTGATCATTTTTATCATAACAATTATCAAATTGTGACACTCAGGAAGT
The DNA here is from genome assembly GCA_034769265.1 of Remorina albescens. Classification (NCBI taxonomy): domain Eukaryota; kingdom Metazoa; phylum Chordata; class Actinopteri; order Carangiformes; family Echeneidae; genus Remorina; species Remorina albescens. The sequence goes on from CM068479.1 coordinate 29,410,187, forward strand.
GCTCTGATATCTGCTAATGAATCGCTTCGTCAGATACTCGAAATGTGACTTTTATTCAACCAGCTTTATACACAACAGCGACTGCAACACAAGCTGGCAAGAACTAATCATCGGGGGACACGGCACAGCAAGCAAAGAAAAAAAAAATCGTTCATTTAACTGACGATGTTTGTGTTTATCTGGTCATTAGTTAAATCTATCACATCCATCAGCATTCTTCAATTTCTTCTGAAATATGTCACTATAGCTGAGAAATGTCCTTCCCGTCGCCATTACTCAACATTCCTTCACTACAACCTTCTGCCCATCGCGGCCTGTGGCCGTGCAGGAAATGTTTTATGTTTGTGTAAGGTGCAGGCTGTAGGTGCATTAGCTAATTCAGATCAATTGATCAAGTGTGACATTTGCATCATCAGTTTCCCAGAGTTTAGAAGTCAATGTAATTTAGTCCACAGGAGCAGAGGCAGCGTGGCCTTCCCCTCCTGGGTTTTTACAATGGACTCCTTCATTAAGGTTTTTTTTAAGCGCTGGGCCAGCTGGTCCATTTGTGGACCAAGCCTGGGTTATCAATTAAAAAAAAAAAAATAACACTCCGACCTTTGAACCAGCCAGCTTTCAGACACAAAGCAAAGGCACAAGCACCCTGAACTAAAACACAATCAGATTTAATGAGGTATAAGACCTAACATGACTGTGTAATTTATTCCACTTATACTGACACATTTACATTAATGACTAGACTTTAGGTTTTTAAGAAGCAGATGTTCTGCTGCAGACATGCAAACCTGCCCCACCTGCAGGAAAGGAGAGTGATAGCAGCTGCAATAGATCCAGACATTAAACGATGAACATCGTTTACGTGACAAGTTGAGTCTTAAAAGCTCCTGCAAATTAAACACTAACTTCTTGTGTGTGTCTGTATGTGCTGGGCCGTGTCTTTGCCTAAACCAAGAAGTAAAACAATTGCTAAACACATTCTAAAATTGGACAAATTTTTTTTTCTCCTATCAAATATCTTTAATATTACTGACCTTGATCTGTGTATTGTGTCTCTCTCTTCCTCTGTATCATGAGCAGGAAGAGTTAGAATACAGACTTATGACCAAAGGAGTAATATCCACTTTGGATGGGGACGACTCCATCTTCACTGTTTCCTGTTCATTTTCTTTCCCGAGTCTCTCTGAACTTAGTTAAAACTGAGTGTTTTCTGTACTTTTCTTGCCCTGGGTTTTGCCTCTCAGGCGGCACACAGCAGCTTGTTGGCGAAGAGTGTTGAGTTTTCACCGTGCGCAGAGAAGAAGAACACCTGCAGACACGACTTCAGGCTGGAGAGAGTGCTGGTAGCAGCGCAGTGGTGTGAACTCTGCTGCTCCTCTGCTTATTCAGCAGAAAATATGCTTCAGTTAACAAAACTTCTCCATTTAAAATGTATAATAACAGCATAAAACATTAAACAGACTCACACTTCGCAAACAGCAGCTACATGCAAGAACAAAATAGCCATTGTCTGCAGGCAGCTAAAGTGTCCAAATGAAAGAAGGAGCACATCCACACCTACTGGTTTGAAGGGTAAGTTTAGGGATTTTTCTTATTACCCGTTACACTGCTTTTATTCCCCTAACATGGATACCCTGATATATCTTATTTGTGTGCACCGCAGACGTCTGTTGTTTGACTTCCTCACTAGATCATCAAATGTCTTCATAGTTTACTGAAAATAGTCCCCAACAAATAAACGGACCCCGTTTAAACAAAGCAACAGATCTTTAATGAAGCGGCTTAAATCAAACTCTATAAGTGACTTGTTCTAAAGGACTTAAGGAGCTTCAGGTCTGAGACTGTTGGGGTCTGGAGCACTGGATCACACAGGCCAGGTCAAATTCTGGGTGCTTTCATCACTGACAGGTTGTTGTACTATTAACCGGAGAAGGGACACATTACATGGATTTTATTAATATAGTAGTATCAGCCAGTTTCTCACGTTCCCTCTTGGTTCTCAGCCTCAATTACATATTTCATTTATTTCAGCTTTCATCTCCTTATTATTTCTTTTTTTTAAAACAGTAATTGTTAGAATTATTTATGCAAAGCAGAGCAGACAAGACTAAAACCCAGCAGGGGTGTTCCTCTGTGGAGCCACCTGACTATCTGTGTTTCTGTGTTCCTCTACAAAGTAAACTGAATGTTGAAGGTGATTTTTTGGACCAAAAAAAAGACCAAAGAAAGAAAGAAAGCTGAAGAAGAAAAGACAGCGGGTGACTCTGTAGGGTTTTCCCTGTGGTGGGAAATAAATTGTGCAAAGTGTGATTGCTTCCGTTCCACCTCCTTGTGGTAATTATCTCACAGATTTCTTTCAAAGGTAGTTAATTAGAACCGGAATTAACTTGAGGACATGTAAAATGAACAAGAGAACAGAAAAAGGATAACTTACTCTGGCAAGCCCCCTCTTCTAGTTAACAATGGATTTGAAATGAATTAAATCCAGTCGTGGGAAAAGTCGAAAAAAAAAAGCAGTCGAGGCAAATGTTGGGATTGTGGTGAAGTGAAGACATTAGGACTACAAACTGTCATAATGTTTAAAGTATTAATCATAAATCAGAAAAGTTGTTTTTTTTAATACTGCGACTGTAAGTGAAGGCTGAATTCCTGCCTCAGACTCACTTAACTGTAACTTTGACCTGATGTATCTGGTATTTTTGACAGCAAATAAGACTGCTAGTCTCCTCAGCTAACGATTGAAAAGCATTGCTGTGGAGGCTGCTGGCTAAGTGGCAGCCACTGTGTAAATCAGTGCAGCATTAATTGCAGCTTTAATTGCCAAATGCCACCATCGTGTGAAGAAGCCTTGAGGTTATGTGCAGAGCCCAGATGACAACTCCCCTCGCTGCACTGATGGAGACGTGTGAAAAGCTCTTCTGACAGGCCTCAACCTGATCACTCTGCCTCCCACTCACACACCAGGAAGGTGAAGGAGTAACAGCCGCAGAGGCCGTCAACAAAACCCACGTCTCTATCTACGTCCAAAATCAGCCTCTACACACTCAAACACATCTGGACTGCACGCTGCTTCCTGTCCAGTTGACGGTGACCAGCTGTGGCGAGTGCGGAGCACTTGGACAGCAGATATTTATGGACCTCTGCAACGTAGGCTACGGGCTCACACCTCAATATGCTCTCTCCTTATTGTTGAATAAACAATAAGGGGAGAGCAGGCAGAGCCGAGGCTGAAATAAACATACATTTGAAATCTGCTGTAGACCCGTCAGTCACTAAATCTGACGCCACTTGAATGTCCTCTAAAATCAAGTGTCTACATCATGCTGAACATTATCTGCAATGACACAGCACTGAACCAATTACAGTTTGTGTTGCTGTATATCTGTAGCATCGATGTTTGGAACGATAATAAAACGAAACACTCAGATTGTTATTCTGACTCCGTTCCCACAGTGCCCTATCAGCTTTTATATCTTTGACAACACATTACCCTTTAAGCTCCCTGAAGACAGACGAAGCAATTTTACACAAGTCTGAAAAGTGATGGAAAATGACAACATCCAACAGCTGAGCTTTCTCTGGGCTGTTCCTTGATTTATGACTATGACAGGGGAAGGATCTTTACGAAAACCAGGACCTACGTTTTATTACCTGTTATGTGCCCAAACAGAAATTGAAAACAAAACGTGCAGCAATCTGGGGAGACATCCGGAGCCATACGAGTCTGCACTCTGCTGGGGGTTTCATTCTTCTCTTATGGCAATATAATCAGAAAGGGCCAAATGAAAAGCTCACAGCGGCATTGTTAAAGGAGCTAGTTTGCATCATAAACAGAGCAGTAAAGGCAACAGCACATGCAGAACAAACATATGCACAGTAGCAACCGTGCACTCCACAGCTATATTTCTTGTCAGTGCATTAGAATATGAAACGAGTCCCCGACGTCAAGCATCTGGCAGAGTTTAGATGTAAATCAAAAAGGAGACTGAGTCACATTCAGCCCACAAAAACATGCACACACACTCCAGCACAGTCAACACAGTGATGTGTGAGGTCAAGTGAGTGGGGGAACTGGCTCTGAAGCCTGTAACAAATACATTTGATTGCTAATAATTACACCGAACTGCTGAAATTTCCGGTGCTGTGATTAGTTCATGATATTTTTTAGGAGCGTACTGAGGTTATCCATCTGGCCATCAATACTGACCAGCAGGTATGTGTAGCCATCTTCTTCTTCAGAGAGAAAAGAGACGACGACAATCATTCCTCCCTCTGAGGTTGGAATTTTGATTCAGTGTGGGTACAGATCTAAGCAGGAGAGGGAGGGAGGCAGAGGCCGAGCGACATCCAACTGGCCAACTGTTTCCACTGCACCATTTTTACATTAACGCTGGGGATGAGATCTCTGCTTAAATGTGTATTTGACACAAATGTATGTCAGATATATTAAAATTGTACTGTCGGGGATATAATCAGTAAATTGATTGGAATTAATCTCACTTAAAGGGCAGCCGTAGACCTTTGCATGACATCTGACTGTTCATCCCCCTCTCCGGGTCGCAGGTTAAGGTCCTCTGTACCATTTGACCTCCCCTGGTGGCGGCATGCTGCATGTGAAGGTTATGCATGCTAATATGTCCCACCACCTCCTGGAAGGTGTTTCAGTCGGGGTGGGGGTTAGTGGAGAGGTACATTATTAGAAATAGCCGCTGATTTCGATAGAATTCAGGCAAAATGTGGACAGAGGTTCATTTAACATACATATATCAGCAAAATGCATCAGCTCAATGGCAGCACTGAACCCGAATGGTTCCCGATTTACAAATATTTATAGCTGCCTGGGTAGCTAGACAGACAGTTACTTCATTATGCTCCCAGGAGAGAACAATGTTTCCAGAGTCTGCACATAGAATATGAACAGTTCACTGCTCTTAAGACTCACAGTATAGACATGCGTGGCTGAGTAAGTATAAAAGGTGACTGAGAATCCAAGGACACAAATCAGTGTCTGTACCAAGTTCTGATTGGACATGAACAGTGTACCCATTACAACCGGTGCTTCACTACCACAGGACAAGACTGGAGGGCTGCACAGGCCATGAAAGATGACTACTGTATAATGATACCAATATGAGCATCCACACTGATGAGCAATGAAGTCCTGGAAGCACGTGTCACACGCTCCAGCTGTGTCACAACCACAAAATGGATATTAATGATTGTTACGCTGCCGCTAAAAGTGTTTCCTATACCATCAATTAGCGTACATGAAAGAGGAGGCAGAAACGACACTGATAGAGCATTTGATTTAGATCTCACTTACTAATGAGAAATTAATAATACAACTAGGCAAACAGTTGTCAAATAGCCACCGCTGATCCGACATGATGCTCGGCAAGAGTCAGAGAGATGGTGCTGATAGAAAATATGTTCAAAGGCCATTTTACTGATCCACCATCACGAGGAACAAATACACCTTTGTATTCCTGAGTACTACGGTTCTACATTAATATTATTCTGTTATTTCCTGAATGTGAAGCATCAAAGACTCTCGGGTGCTGTAGCTCAGAGATTCAACAGAGTTAGGATAATTACAAGTCTACAGTCATGCTTAGCAGCTCTATAACGCTGCAAGCTAAATGTCCAACACCAACAAGGTAACATGCACAATCACACTGCGAATATACAAATGAATAAAAGTCTGTTCTCCTTCTAAGATGAAGGTGCTAACTAGCACTAATCTATTCTGTATCAGATCTCATGGAAATCCACCCGACACTCCTCGGGTTCAAAATCCAAACGGTCAGACTCGTGGTGGCAAGAAAACCAGGTGTTGAACAAATGGTTGCCCCTCTGGGGACCACGGGGTCGTTCCTCAGTGATGGGGTACATTGCAGGTGAAACATTTTACCATGTGCACCATCTTACTTTTAATATTCTAATGTGCTGAATAGCACTAAAAACAGACAAATGGAATAGATTTAGTTTTAAAGTCCCTACAAGAAATTCCCATCGATGTATGTGATAAGTTACGTCATCAGGCAGCCATAAAAAAAAGACCCTTTGCACACACGGACCCATCCTGTCCATATCAAACCAGCCAATATTTGTCTGGAGGTTTTCAGAGGTTTCTCTGCGCCGTTTCTGCTTTGGGCTTTTACTCTGGGCTGAAAATGAAATGGAGGAAGCACATTAAGGTCATTGTTAACTACAGTTTCTCCTCTCAGGTGCATTCAGGTCCCATTTCCTAAGCATTCATTCAGGACCACTTACGGGCAAACACACAATTAAATAGCTGACCCACTGTGGGGTCTCAGATTAGCATCTATTAATGCTTATGGTCTTTTTTCTGCTTTTTTCTCCAATATCTTCTTGACAACTTTTTTTCCATTCAGTTACCTTTGATATCAGGATGTTGGACCTGTTTCTGCAGAGAGATGAGATATTAAACCTCATACTAATAATGATTAGATGAGAAAAATGTCTCTTGAATGACAGCAACAGCATCTGAGCAAAACCTCCATCAATATGTTTAACACGAATGAACTGCGATTTCATCCTGACTTAAAAGCAGCCTTTAAAAAGCTTCCCATCTCTCTGTACTGTCTCTTTCTTGTCGTCATTCCTGCCTCAGTTCTTCCACATCTGTCTCCCTTCGCCGGAGGGTTCAGGACCAAACAGATCAGTTAGCCACGGAGGTGAAGGAGTGACACGGGCAGGCAGGAAGTGAGTGTGTGTAGGTTTGTGTGTGAATGCGTGTGCAGGGTCATGCTAATTACATATTTAACTGAGGCACATGAAAATCAACCTTCACACTCCACTGCCTAATGCTGGTGATTGCAGATATACTGAATCTCGTCCCTGTAGCTGCCGTGTCGGCGACTGCAGTGTGATACAGCTGGAGACTGACCCTGTTCACTACAAACAGATTAATGAATCCATTATGAAATGAACTATTGGCTGGAAAACATTACAAACAACACAATGGAGGTTAATACTACTAATATACAACAGCATACCCATTTTGAAAGAAATCTAGCCTCCCTGGTTGCAGAAGACAGAAGATAAAATAACCTGGCATACCAATTTAGGACTTTTTGTTTTGCTTTTGTAACTTGAATGGTGTCTTAACACCGTTTGATTCTGGTGTTCATTCTCTGAGTCCGTTGATGCACTTCGTCCACTCTGAGACTACCAGTGCATGCGACTATGAAGAGCTTCCTTCACTCTCCAATATGTCTCTGTTTGGTTTTGATTGTTTAGGTTTAGATAAGGACTGCTGCCTTGGTTTCTAAATATATAAAGACTAATTTAAAGTCAGGGCATGAACTCGTGGACACTCATCTCCCAATCTGAGGATTCTGTGTTGGTGCAGAATTGATCTAGTCCTGGATAAACATGCACGTTTAGCTATATGAACTGGATGAGAGCGGCAACATGTCATAGGAGTCCTGCTGTGATAATCTACAACACGGAGACTTCCATTTTGTGTTCACTACTGTGAGGGCGTCGCATTCATGATAGCAGATGTATTTATTCTGTCCCAGTTTTTTAGTTCAGGCCTCCACCAGCAACAAAATGCCTGCAGGCAGGTCACGTCAGTCATGGTCGCACCGACACACAGTGAAATATATCAAAGGACTCGTGTTAATGTGGGAATAAATAATATGAGAACAGTCGTAGAGTTTTCCTGCTCCTCGTGGTCTCCATAGCAGCTGAACCTTTGACATACACTCCAGTCGGGCTGCTTTGTGGTGAGGTGCTACAGCGGGCGAGCAGACAGGCTCTTTAATATTTCAGTCAGACTCTCAGCAAACTGATGGCTTACAGCGGCAGCCATGCAGGATGCACAGCCAAGGTTAGGTGTTACATCAACCTCCATTAATTTGAACCTGAACACTGTACTACTAGGTCCAGAGAATGGACAGCACTTCTTCTTCTTTAGATTGGGTAATACTTCCTTATTGTATAATGTCTCAAATATGACATGTAACTGGCAAATTTAGGATTAAGTACTCAATTCTATTAATATTGATCATTTTCTAAACGGTTAAATGGGTCTCTACAGAGCCATAAGGGTTATACGTAACAGCTTAGTGCTATAGTATGTGTGACAAACTGCAATTAAGAGGATTACAGAAAGTATTAATTTCAGTGTTACCTCTTTAGTAATTGGCTCAATACTTATTTTCTATTCATGTAGATAATGAAGAACATTTCTTAAAATGGCCTTCCTCGTGTGTTTCATTCACAGCACAGCTCAAGCCAAATCACGGTGCACAAATAGAGGCAGTAAAAAGATGAATTAAGAGTAAAGTTTTGGGTGATTCTGGAACTGATCACCAGATTTCGAGCCCTTTTAAATGACAGATTTTTCCGTCTCCCTCCACATGGACGCTTCATCCAGCCCCAACATAATGCAGAATATGTCATGTTAGATGTACAGTATAGGCATTTCAAACAAGACAAACATCAAAACATCTCCACAGGCAACGGCTGTTGGCGACACATTGTGAAACAAAACACATCATTACCCACAGCAGGTTGTCAATCAGTGTCATGCACGGGGATAAAGTTGACGGATATAACTTTCCCTGTAGTCTGTGTGCACGTCGATGTAAAGAGGACAGTGGACTGGAGTTGGAGGACATCTCAGCGTCTCCAATCAAACATTCAGAACTGTTTTGGAGTGGAGCTGATGGAGGTAAATTGGTATCTTTCAGAGAAAGCCAAATGAGCCAAACAAGACTTAGAGCTCAGATTCAAGATTTGGGGGTGTGGGGGGCAAAAACTGAAATGTAGGTCGTCTAATCTGACTCACTGTGACTGGGGGACACCATGAAAGGGAGAGAGAAGCAAACCAGCTAATGCAGCCAATTAAACATCACCAACCCTCATACAAACCCCCTCCCTGCCCCCCAATCCCTTAGCAAACACTTCAAAGTGCTGCCATCAGCGAACAGCAATAAAGTGAATGAGCTGGCTGCAAATGGGCTTGGATGCTGAGACAGGGGACTGTCAAATGATGCTTGTCACGCTGAGAAAAGTGTTCCCATGTTGTAAGAACAAAATGGGTGTCCGACCGAGGCAACAAACCCCACCACGTCTGCAGAAATACATCAACAAATACGGCAGCCTATTCAGTGAATGGGTATATCTATTGATGGCCAGTAGGGTTGCTGGCTGTGTTTATGAGCACTATGAAAAGAAAGCTACATTATTAACACTTTGTGGGAGAATGTCCCAGCAGAAAGAGCAATCTCCCAGCAGGAGCTCAGAAATGACACCCTCCTCTGTTGGTCCGCCTGACGACTAAATCTGAGAAAATACAGTGCTGGAGTGGTTTTGTGAAATGGAGAAGATGCCCAGCACATGGCAAGAACAGCTGGTTCAATGGGGGGACAAGCAAAAGGAGAGGTTTTTATTTTCCAGCTCCAGGTAACGCTGTTTCAAAGGGCAGAACTGGGGCGTCTCATTACACAAAGTGCATTTCACACAACTGCCTTCCTTTACATAAAACCCTGAAGTTTTCTTTCTCCTCCGTTTCTTTTCAGTGTCCTTTTAGAAACATTTCTACCCCTCCCTCTTTCTCTGTTTCCCTTCCAGAGCCCAGCTGTTTTCTGTCCTGCTGGGCATTCGAAACGGGATGATTTCCACACCGATCTTAGCGCCATTTAAATAAACATCAACAGAGGATGTCAGAGGGAGCTTGTGAATAACACCAGAGGCTTATCCACTTCTGCAGCTTTAAAAAGGGAAGAGGAGCCATCCAGCTCCTTCATTTCTCTCTTTCTGTATGCTGTTTGAATCGCCAGCATGCAGCCGACACTGCTTTGGCTGCGTCCACTTCATATAAGCCAGAGAGGCTGGACTTCAGCTCCCAGAAGGGCCGGTTCTCCGCTCTTCTGGAAAGGTTTCTTATAATAACGTAACTTTCTCTCTCTTTTTTTAATGTTCAATCACAGGCTCTGTGCCATGCCTGGCTCTTGGTTAATTGTTGTTTCAAAAATATGGACACAAAAGGGAGGCTGGGTGTGAAGATGTGTGTTTAAATATGTGTAACTCTCTATGGCCTACTTTGAAAAAGTACAGAAAAAAAAAACACAAAACAAAACAAAAAACAAAAACAGCAACGACCAGATGGTGCCAAAAAAAAGTATTGTGGACAACCATATTAAAAAAATATATCTATATCTATATAGAAAGGAAAACTTTCTCTCTCAGACAATCTGGCTTCTCTGAAAGCATCTGAGCTGCACATTCTGGTCCTCCACACAGCCTTCATCAACTCTCCATCACAGACCTGCATCCTGGCCACTCGGCTCTCTCTTCTTTTGTGTTTGCATTGCTAAGATGTTGGCAAAGTTTGTCTTTTTGCTTCATAAGTGATAGCAATTACTGTTCTGGTGCCTGGGATCAAAGACACCAAAAGGAGGCTTTTAGACAGGGGAAAACGACAAACCCTGCTTCCCTTCTTCTGTTCACGCTAATAGAGGCTGAAGCCTTGGAGGCAGAGTGGAAGTGACTGACAGAATGGGAATACACCTCATGTTTTTAATCCCGGGGAGGAGAGGACTAGAGGAGAGGACAAGGGGAGAAACTACACAATTAAACAGGTTCCATCCTGCTTTCAGTGGATTAGTTACATTACTGATTCTTTTTCAGGCCTGGGAAAGCTGGGAGCGTTGAACCGAGCAACAATAACACTACTCGTAATGAGACAGGGAGGCCTTGACTTCAAATAACGGGCTTTGTTGGGACATTCTCTTTGGTTAAACACAAATAGACCAAAATTTAATCTGTCCACATCACCTATAGCAAATGTTCCCACATGCCAGCAGCTTTGCAGGCTCCTTGATTTATGGCATAAAAAGAGACCAAAGGGCCTCAAAGGGTGCACAGGCAAGCTGGTGACTGAAAGGCTGTCAGTTTTAATTCCAGACAAACAAGGAAGGCGGTGGCAGGGGATGTATGGATGGAGGAAAAATGGGAGTCATTCATTCATTCATTCCTCAAAGAAAGCTAATGGTCCAGTGGGCGAGGCAGTTACAGCCACCTGCTGTTGTTCTCAACGCCAAACATTATAGTTAAACTGATCAAGTCTCCGCTGATAAAGTGCAGATTTGTATGAGAGTTTTAGAGCCATCAGTCAGGCCGATATATCAGGTCATTGCAGGTATATCGATTTTGGTGTGTGGGTCAGCCATTGGATGAAAAAGAAACTGACATATAGCAATAATTGATAACTGCCCACTGCCATGTACTGGACACACTACGGTGCAGTGAACAGATTTATCTAACTAAAAAATAAATCTATGTCTTGGCCACAGAAATCCTGCTTTGGTCCAGTCAGAATTTTCCACGCAACAAGAGTTATGACGACGTCAAGCCATTTGGAGCAGAATGCCAAAATAAGAGTTTAACCTGCTGGCTGATGTGTGCTAATAAGCATGACAGAGGCTAATGGAAATACCATGAGTTCCTGAGGTTATAAACCACAGTACTGGACATTAAATAAATGGCCCTGATAGTGAATGTTTCAACAAACCAAATTTTTACTGTAAATCTATGTGTCACACATTTGCTAAAGAAATAGTCAGGAGAGTCATAAACAAAAGAGGAATTCATGGTAAGGGGTTTATAAATGACTGCACCAAATTTTGTAACAATTTGTAAATCAATATTTCAGGAGATGTGTGAAAAGTCTGACCTGTTTATGGCTAAATGATTGATAATCTATGCACCTTCTGCTCCAAACCTCGTGAACACAGAGCATGTTCATTTTTAATGTACTTCAGCTGGAACCTTGAAAAGGTCTGAAACCATTATCCTAAAGGGTTTTTAATCAAAAAAATGGAATGTAAGGACTGCAAAATATTCCAATAAAAGAAAATAAATTTTCATATTCCATACTTCATCTCATGTGGGTGGATTTTCAACCAGTAATAGCATTTGACACCAACAACAATTTACAGTAATGTGCAGCATCTCTACAAGGAAAGTGACAATCTGTTCTTGTGAGTAAAGCTTTTTAATTTGAGCTGACAAGATGAATTTTTCCTAAAAGCCTAATTAGAGCAATTTTCTGTGATGATGTAGGAGTTGAAACATATTTCACCAATGGAGTGCCCGTGACTGAGAATAAAGACATCAGCAAAGAGTTTTGAATGTAAAATAAAATATTGTTGCAGTGGTCTTGATATTAGTATTGTGGGATTAATCTGCAGCATGGTGACAAGCCCGGTCCAACACTGTGCTTCACCTCCCCTCTTCTCCAGTCCTCCCAGACAAGAAGAGGACAGATTCCTGGCCCTCTTCCTCCCTCTGCTATCGAGGTCGGATGCTGCTTTTCCACATTTCTGCCCACATTAGCATCTCTAGTTAATTGGCGCCATTTGCTCAATGGCATTGCTTGAGTTTGTAAATTACTTTTACAATTGTCACTAATTATCAGGCTCAATGAGTGGAATTGGCGCGATTGGTCCCCAGTGGAGCAGAAACACAACAGGAGGAGGAAGGATTAAGACTCTGGGGGCAACAAGATGAGCTGGCTATCTGAGAAATACAAGAGTGGCTACATGCTAATCAAAAGAGGATTACATACAGATGGTGTTACTGTTGTCCTGCTGCACACTTCAACAAGTCATGGCTGCAGTCAACGGAGAGATGCAGCCACAGTGCATCGGCGTGACTGTCATCTCTCATTGATTAGTTACACAGAATTGTTTGTAGGGAAAATGAATGTAACATGCCCATAGCAACTAATGCACAAAAGAGAAATAGATATCACACCGTGGAGTTTGAGTTAGATGACTTCTACGCCAACTCCATTAGCCAGTTTGCTGTTTCGTCGGCTAAAATGACACCTGTTGTTCGCAGAATTAGCTAATAAAGCTAAACTTAGCTTTATGAGTTAAAGATACATCCGAATAATGATAACCTGAATATTTTGAAGGGAGAGTTTTGTGTACACCTGATGGCCACATGGTGATATCATGTTAAAAGATTGAAGCAAATGATCCATATTCCTAAAACAAAGCAGGAAGCCTCAACTGATGATGGCCTATGGAAGATGTGGAAAAAAAGACACGGAACTATATTACAAAGTACAATGAATTAAACAGAGAAAAAATATGAGACCAAACTGTTATATAACCCTGTTAGGTTTAAGTCATGGACATGAAGTTTAATTTCACATCTACCATGATTTACTGTGATGTTAAAAAAAAAAGAAAAGAGTACTAGCCTTTGGCCAGTGTAGCTTTATCTTGAGGTAACGTCCCTAAATCCAGCAGAGCAGGACAGTGTTAGACGTTGCTCTGCTCTCTAATATAGTCTCATCCAGGGCTGTAAGTCAAGCACGGTTTCATCTCTCACTCTTTCAGTCTTGTATTTTGGTTTTGTTTTTTTGGAGAAACCATCTTCAAAACTCTTTCTATACAGAGTATCAGTGTGACTGCAGCATCATAAAGAATACAGAATACACTGACAGGCCTGCTGGGCCTCTTTCCAGCATCTGACTTGTGATTGGACAATCACTGTCCACAGAAACGTTGAGCCAACAGTCAGTTCTGCTTGTCAGTGCGTCTTGATGTTTTGGGTTGATTGTCTCAGGCTGACCTATGGGTAAGTGCTTCTCCCCAGCGTGAGTGGCACAGTGACAAAGTCCAATAGCAAATCAACAGAGGCGCTGCACCGTGGGCCATCCTGCTTATCGCCGGGAGATGACAGGCATGCACAGAGTAGGGAACATTCAGTTCAAAGAAGTCTAATAATTGAAGATGGAGCAGTTATCTCAGAAACTGCTTGTCTGTCTTGTCAGTATGAGCTAGACAGTCCAGGCTTCTGAAAGGCCAGACAATTTGCGCTCCAAATGTCATGTTGTGAGAAGGCAAACATGGTCTGGTGGAGGAAGGCCAGGGAGACACAAAAGCTCAGGTTAAAGACGTGCCGGGCCTTATCATACAATTATTCTGCCAAAAACCTTCTGCAAGTACAGACAATACATTAGCTACTACACTGTGTCCTACTGGAATATCCAAAAGATAAATAGTCAACTCCTGCAAAGCATTAATCATTGATTAAAAAGTGTTTTGCTTTTCTTGTTTTGCTTCTTTTTTTTTTTTCCACCGGGTGGAGGAAATTGGATTTTTCCCTGTGGCACAGCAGCAGGATCAGATTGTGGGCTGCAGTAGCGTGGATTTTATCTGAGCTACAGCTTTGGTCAAAAACATATGCTGCTCCTCTCTCAGTGGAAATGGGCTTCAACTGTATTTTATTGTTGACAGAGCAAAGGTACTGGACACAGAAAGACACACATATGAACACACAGAGTACATCCTGTCTTACGTGCACACACAGGGAGTGGTCGGGTTGATATATATATATCTAAAGGATGCCATCTCTCACCTGACCCAGAAAGTGCCTATTGCTGTGGTTGCCATGAAAAGATGCACTTAAATCAGGGCTCAGTCGCTGGAGATGGTATTAAATCAAGTGCTCTCTCTCTCACACACACACACACACACACACACAAATACAACACAACCCATCTTTGGACCTATGCATATGTAACATTCTGCAGACACAATGAAAATAAAAGTGCCCTTTTGTACATCATGCATATAATATGAGGTCATCTCCACAGTTTATTGCCTCATGTAGCTTGTAGCGTCACGGTGCAGTAACGACATTGTCAACGTGGCGTCTTTATTTCATCTGCACTGTTACTCACTGGTGTGTATTTCTCTGCTGTAATAATGCCGTAACCATAATGTTCCTAGCTGTGCTATATAAACATAAAACTGACTTAACCCCTGTCAGGACGGGACAGATTTGTTCCTGAGCACCTCAGCTGCCTCCGGGTCAAGGCAACTGAAACTACGACCGTGAAAAGCTCATTCTGACAGTCACAGAGGAGCAGCACGGTAGCCATTTCACCCATTAGGTAAGACACAGCTGAGCCAGATCGTCAGAGCTCCCTGAACACCTATTGTCTTCATTTGCTATGCCTTCTCCTGCATCGTCCCTCCTCTCTCCTCCCTCTCTGTGTGTGGAGAGCATGCTGTGTTCAGCAGACCTGGCTGTGCCGCGGTAGCTGCAGCACCGTTAGCCTGTTTGTTTAGCTCATCATCACCGTGCTCCCTGGGGCTACATGGAGTTTATCTCTCTGCCCGTTAGCTGCCATGAAGCCTAGATACAGACATGAAGTCACTTTGCCAAGCAGCTAAAATGCAATATTACAGCTTCAATACAAGATTACAGCAACTATTGGATTTATAAGGCGGTTTTCAAAAGCACTGGAACTGGAGGAGAAACAGCGGGTGAAATCTAGTTTTGTTGACCGGAGGTGAACCCACAACTTTGGTGCAGCGGTGGACAAAAAAATAAATACAGAGGTTGGACAACTTTTTGTCAGGAGGAATCGGGTAGAGTTGCAACATTGCTTCATCACTTCCTGAGGCTCAGGGACATTAGATCAGAACAAGCTGCTTTTTCCTAATGTTTGATGTGACAAACTGTTTGTGTGTCTGATTTTTATCGCGTCGTCTGGCTTAATTTGCTTTGTTATGTCTGTGAAACAGTGTTCACCCAGTGATGCAAGACACATTTCAACAAAATCTGACAGAGGGCAATTAAATCAAAATCAAATTAAAAACCCATCAGAGGAAGCTGCCAATGATCCAAATTACTTGTACTATAAAGTTTGAATTTGAAAGCTATAACCCAGAGACAGCAGACAGGAAGTGATCCCCGGTGACTGCAGGTGGGATTAGTTATTTTTGTTCTAACCTGAATACACAACTACAAGTAGTAGATAAAGTCACCTGCTAATCCAAGAAAGTTAGCCTCCTTTGTTTCATCTGATAAAAGTATTTTATTTTCTTAAAACATGCATCAATTAAACATTCAAAACAATGCAGCTGAGGTAAAATTAAACATGGGGAAAAAGGGTTTGCTTGTTCTAAAGCTTTGTGATAAGTTTCTCTGACAAAATGACAAAGGGAAAGTTTCACTCTCCTGCCTGAACTGGGCAAAATCAAACTCAAAGCTTGTATGAAATGTCATCTGCCTCGAATCAGGGAACAGTCTGCCCACTGATGTCTGTCAAGCACTTACTAAGTCACTGTTATTATACGACTCCCTGCAGGGAAATCCTGTTATCTCAACAGAGACATTAGAGGTCAGGCTCAGCAGCAGAACAGAGCACCAGCTGAGGATGGTTTTAGTGTCATTCTTAAGATCGCTTCAGCAGGGCAACGTAAAATACAACTCCTCATCTATGTCAGCACTGCAGATCTCTCACACACACACACACACACAGACAAGTCAAGTGAAAGTGGCTCTGCTAAGCTGGGGAGATGTACAACACTGTGGTGTGTATTCAGTCATTACGCCACACATAAAGACAAAGTGACGATCTGCCAGGAGAGGCAGAGCGATTGTTGCAGTGACTCGGAGCACAAAAAGCAACATCTTGATGCCATCTGGCTGCATCTAATCATCAGCCAGCGTCACAGGTTCAGCTGCTGCTGCTGAGCATCACGGCTCTTAATGCACATTTGAACTTCAGACACTTCTGGACTCATTACAATGTTGAGGTGTCACAGAAGATGAAAGGTCGAGGGGGGAAAAATAAAAGTAATGACCCACAAGACGGCGACCTGTAACATTGACAAAATTTGCTGCCTTTGAAGAGCCAGTATTGACCTCTCATGGCAGTGTGACATACCCTCCATCTTCATTTCACACCTTCTTAGAGCAGCACAGATGGAAGCGGCATTTCCGTAACAACCCCTGAAGTCCTTTGTAAGCCAGGCAGCGAGTCTGCTGCTTCTCCTGTTGTTGCTCAGTGGAAAATATTGGAAAATGCACAGATGTGACTGAAAGGTGGCTTTTCAGTGTTGGACATATCACAGCTAACAGCTGTAGGCTCCTTGACCAACGTTATCACCGCACGTTAACCGTTTCATGCCTCATGTATTTAACCCCCCCCCTGTTGATTTTGCATTATTGTGCACTAACAATGCTTCTCCACGGGTTACTACAAAAGTTAATGAGATAAGACAGGGCCACTGTACAATGCTAGTAAACCAGCCATGCAGGATAATTTGTCTTGCCTCAGAAATGTCAGCTGCTGCAACTCCCTGCTCTTTAATTCATTCAAATGAATTTTGTTTTAATTGTTCTATCCTCGCTGCTCACCAACTTCATTAGCGTGGAAAGAGAGATGGAGAATGAAAGAGGAGGAGATGAGGTGCTGGAGAGACATATAGAGAAAAGGATTCAGGGAGAGAGACAGAAATAGAGGACGAGAGCTGGGAGACAGTAACACTATGAATTGCTGAGAGAAGATTCCAGGAGATTCACTTTGTGCGTACGAGTGTGTGATGGTACCATGAATAATTAATCCCTCAGTTGTGATTACACAACAGTTACTCTTGAGAGCTAAAACTTTAACCACCTTTATGAAAGATGTAGGCTCGTTCTCCATCTATATCACTGAGGCTGCTGGTCCCAGAGGTGTGTTAATTCAAACTGGAGAGAGGCGGATGGGAACGCAGCCTTATGGGAATATGGCAGATGTGGAGTGCGGCTGATGGAAGGACGGCCCCATACTAAACGGAGAGATGATTTCAGGCTGAGGGGACTCCTCCAGCTATAAGTGCCGTTGAGATGTTCTGATACAACTGCAGAGTTTCCCCAACTTTTACTCAATAAGACGTTCAAATGCAGCAACCATCTCAACAAAAGAGGACTGTTTCTCTTCACAGGTTCTTTTCAGATTTGAAGAGTTTTTCAAAGCAACCAGGATATGCAAGTACAAAGTACAAATAACGCAAAAATCTGAGAAAAATTAGGAAAACATTTTCTGTAAAAGAGAAATATGCATTTAAATTCTCCATCCTTTTATACTTTGCTGCCGTCTCACATTTTGCATAGTTAATATTCAATAATTGCAGTATCTGGCTAATTTTAAAGGGAACAGCGATTTCACAGATGGTAGTAAACAGAATGCTGTACATAAACATAATGACTAAATATACAACATAAGTGAGAAGGCTCTTTTCACAATTAAACATATAGTCAATTGCTGCCTCTGTTAAATTAATACTTATGTGAACCTGGAGTACAACCACATTTAGACTGTATATGAATATGTAATATTAATATAAATATTTTTCTAAAATGGGACATGATCTACATGACAAGTTAGGTTTTACATTTTCAACAAAATACTCATTGACTGTCATGTATTATGCATAATGTAAGTTAATTATGTAACTATTATACAGACATAGTAGAATATGCTGCATTCAAACACGTGACAGTTTCACATGAAGCAGAATCTGGTCCCTGTTAAAGGACTACCATCACTTTTTTGGATGTGAATGCTGTTAGTATTAAACACATTTTCATATGAGCTTTGATTTAGCAAGGAAATGAATTTTTGTGTTATATCTTGTCTTTTCTTTTTTTTAAATATATGTATCTGTCACTATGAAAAGAATCCCAATCCCATCCGGCGTAGGAGTGAGCCTGCAGATCCACATTTGTCTGTTACATAACATGATCCTTTTGCAGGGCTGGTGGCAAAAAAAAAAAAAAAAAAAAATCACACAGAATTAACTAGTGGTTCGAGTTGGGGGTTAAAACCAGCACTGCATACTACTCTTTTTCAGCCTCGTAACGGCATTGATGAATAAATAAATATCTCAGACACTGAAAATCACCTTCCCACCTATCAGAGGATGTTCTCTGATGCCGAATCAGAAGCAAAGCATCATCCTCCATAAGTACAAAAATCTAAACTGGAGTCATGCCAAAGGTGTCTGGCAGGGAACAAAGGGCTGACATGTGGAGCTGCAGAGCCTGGAGGTTTATGACTGAGCAACACCTTCTCATTCAACAGCTTTCTATAGGCCTAGTTTTACAATGCAGCTTACTGTCTCACTGGTCAGTTGCCTGGTGGATGAATTGTTGTTATGGTCCACAGAAGCTGAGGAAGCAGCATTTCTCTGGTTCTACAAGGCTTCCATAGTTCTTTTTAGGCCTTTCCAGCCTTTAGCACAAGTTATTTAAGCACTTAGAATCACCTCCTGCTGACACCATACAGGTTCACAGGGTGAGCAATCGTGTATTATGAGTTTTGAAGAGTGCTATCCAAGCAGGCTTCACTGCTCTCCAGCAGAGCTGGCCGGTGAGACTTAGTCCCTTAATGTTCATTAACTAGGAAGAAACTCATCAGCACTATACAACAGCGGGTCTATTTCAAGACCTCGTGTAAACTGAAGAAAACATGAGCACAAATAATCATTAGCAAAGTCCTCCAGGATACAATTTTTTTGGGAGTTTGAATACAGGTTCAAGCACAAATAAATGTGCCTGTGATGCCTTACCAAGCTGTTTCTCTCATCTCTCCTGCAAAAAAACAAACAAACTACAAACAAAAAAATTACTCTCTTACAGCAACAGCCAGGTCCATCAAGTAAATATGGCAGTAACAGTAACTGCCTGCCTAAAACCGTGGGTGTACTGGGCAAGTTAAACATTAAGAAACACAATGCATCCACGGGCTAAAAAAAGGTTTTTACAAAAAGATGTGGAAATAGGTTAAAAAAAAAAAAAAAAAAACTTCCACTCACTTCTGCAAAGTCAATAGACTTGATTGGACTGGCAGCAGAACAAACAACCAACCATGTACTGTTTAGATTTACACTACCATTTTTTCTCAATTTAAGATACAGCATGCAATAGAAAAGGTAGTTGTGGGCCAGCAGCTGAAGAAATTTCCAGATCAATACTAATTGAAAGATGGAAATGTAGATGGCATCCCTGATGCATTTTCATGGACCTTCCTGTTCAGCAGCAGAGAAGTCGGTCCTTCCTTGAAACACTTTACACTGTAACTGCATTTGTATTCATTAGAAAACAAAATGCATGTGTTTCTAACACAGTTAGCTCTTGTAACTTACTTTGGCTGTAGAAAGAAACAAACATGATATTTTCTGAACATTTCTTTCCCTTGGGGATGGAGCCAAATTGCCGCAGCCTTTCAGAAAGCCTGGAGTAAAGAAGCGTAGCTTCTTCTTTTACTCCTACATCTGTATCCTGCCATATTCTGACATTTTAAAGAAGCTATATTAAGCTATTGTTAAACTCAGAGGACTGAGGATAACCTTCTGAACTATTGATAGCAATGACTTAAAAGGGAAGAAGCTTCTAAACACACAGTCAAAGTGCATTCAACAAGACCGCTTGGCAAGGCTGGCCTTTTACTGGGTGTTACTTTACAATGCATTGCCAGGGAGAGCAATATAAAGCTCTGCAGAAAGACACAGAGAAGAGAGAAGGCACTTAGCTATTAGCAGTCCAGTGCTGACAGTCTGAAGTTCAAAATAAAATAAAACAAAAAATAGCAATCCTATTTGTACCTGGAACACCATGTCCACGGCAGCCGCCCCAGGTCACCATGCACTCTAACTGCACCCAGGGACACACAGCACCACCGCCAAACTCCCAGGGAAGGCTCTCACGCAACTTTAAAGTGAGATAAATAAGTAAACACGCCTCTTTTGTGTTTTCATTTTTCTACACAAGGTGCAAAAAGTGTGCAAACACGTGAGCCGGTGCTGCGGCTCAGAGCTTTTTTACTAAAAGCCCAGAGATAGTCCAAAAAAAAAAAAAGAAAACACAATATGATGACAGATGATGGAAGATGAACTTTATTTCCTACTGCTTTCTTTTCTGGGAAGACATTTAATAAGAAACACTTAAGAGGAGGAAAGCTCTTCCTGTCATGCCTCTTGGCTGTTGCTATCATCTTGGCAGACCCATCTGTCGCATGCATTCAGAAGAATGACTTACAGCCAATTAAGATGGCTGGTGCTGAGGCAACTGAGCAAAGGGTAAACACCATTTGGGTAGGAAAGACACGAGGCTTGTGATCTGTATCTCTGAGCCTCTGTTGATGACGCAGTATGTTTGTATATGATTTGATGTTTTAAATGAGAAAAGCTGAATGAAGCTGTTTTAAATATTTATGTTTGCTTGAAAGGCTTTTCTAAAAAAAGCTAATTATATTTTGAATAACAAAGGAAAAACTTTCGTTCACTTTATTGTCATCTTCATCAGTTATGGAGCGGCACAAGAAGTGCGTCAGTCTCATGCCTAAATCCCCCCCCTCCCCCCCCCCAAAAAAAGGCAGATTTGAGGTAAACGCTTTGGCTCAGGGCAGCGACTGCTCTGTTGTGACATCACAACGTTACAGCAGTCCTGACAGACTGTCAGCATTTCTCTGTAAACTGAGACCTTTGATTCCAAATCAGGTTTAGCTTCTATATTACTACAGAGAGGGCATTAAGGATGACACAAATATACACGTTCATCCAACACGGCACGGGACCTTTAAGCGTTTCTACCAGCTTGTGCCTTGAAGCAACTTTCTCATGACTTGGCACTATATAAATGCAATTTGAAATTGGCGCATGCTAATCTGTGACAATTTAAAATTCAGTATTTCCATCCAGTTACTAATCCTGGAAACGTTTCGTTCTCATCATGTTGGAGGTTCTTTTGTTTTCTGTTCTGTTGTGTTCCACTGGGGTTTGAAACTATAACCTGAAAAGTAACTAAATTAGGTAAAGTACCATCCTTTAGAGTGTACAGCAACAGTTAATTATGTTTGTGCTCTATGTTGAACGGCGTTGCTTCAACAGTGGGTCTGCATTTAGGAGGCTATATACAGTAAATCACACCTAATTGAGAGACTTTAGGCTGAACATGTACAGACACATAGAGAGAGTTTCTGCCTGTCTGCAGATGGATGTGTCTCACTGCTTGGCAGCACAGCTCACTTTGGCCACTTGAGGCCAAGCAAGGCAGTGATGCAGTAAATGCTGCAGTGTGAGTAGGTGTGTGTGTGTGTGTGTGTGTGTGTGTGTTTGTGTGTCTGTGTGGAGGCTGATCATCCCCAGGCCTGGTTCAGGTAATGTAGCGGAGAGGAGGCTAAGCTTCTCTGACACACACGCCTGGATTACAGAGGCCAGCAGGCCGCCGTGGGGTGTAGTTTGTGTGTGTGTCGGTCTAGGTATGTCACTGTGCGTTTCATTGTGTCGGTGGACATCGCTGTGATTTACCCCCGTGTCTGAAAACCTGACAACTGTCTGTGCTGATTAGGTCAGAATCTCTAATGGGGTGGACCTGCCAAAGTCTTAAAAGTTCATTTCTCACAACACATGCCACTGCTCGTGGAGGAAGACCCCGACCTGTGCGCTCCGAGCGCAGGCGCTAACGAAGCGGCTGGGTGGCTAATTTAAAGTAAACAATGTCATTGCTCACCTTGACTCAGAGGTAAGCTGCTGCCTGGTCCCTCCAACTCTGCTCCATCTGACCCTGACTTTGTGGTGCCTCAGCATTTATGGGTCAGTCATTTGCTTCACTCAGCATTTCCAGTCCCATAGTATTAACAGGTTTAAAGACTCAGGGACAAATTTGTTTCCGTCTGCACCCACAAAGAAAATAAACCCTGGTAGTCTGTCAATTATATGAGGCAGATGGGATGTATGGAAAATATGACTGATAATCAGCCAGTGATTTTCTTCCCAGGGTCTAAGGCAGCGGTGGGCCATTATTTGCAATCAAGTGCACTGGCACCACGCAAGCATTTCAAAATAAAAGCCAATTTAGATTATTTTATTTGTATCTTTAGCCCAGAC
Organism: Remorina albescens; assembly: GCA_034769265.1. Taxonomy (NCBI): domain Eukaryota; kingdom Metazoa; phylum Chordata; class Actinopteri; order Carangiformes; family Echeneidae; genus Remorina; species Remorina albescens. The sequence goes on from CM068479.1 coordinate 29,432,902, forward strand.
GTGGGCATTGTGCAGCCCACACGATCGTTAAAGGCTAAACCTTTGCCTTATGAAGCAAATCTTTAGCGTCATAAGTAAAACTGTGCAGTTTTCCCTTGACGTCATGGGCCGGAAGTAGCGATCGTGTGGGCCACACAATGCTCACGTCTGGTGTAAGGTGACATACTCTAATCTAACTCAAAACCCGACTGTCTGTTTTCTAAAACTTTTCATTAATTCAAATACATTTTGGACATTTTTGATGAAAAAATAAGTCACATGTATTGACTGATAGTGACAATTTTAGATCTAAGCTCTGATTGCTAAATCTACAATTCAATTGGTGAGACCTGACATCCTGTTTTTTTAGGCATCATGTCTCATGCGACAGTATGGGTCTAAAAACTACAATACCCACGAGCCTTGGGCACCGTTTGCATGGAAAAGAAATGAGTCAGGCAGTAATCAGAACGGTTTGGAATTCAAGTCACTCTGTTGCTGCTATCATCAACGGCCCATGAAGAATCAAAGCTGACCCAGAATTTAAAAGTTAACAGAGTTAAGGGTGAAGGTTCGATCAGTTTTCCCAATACTATAATCTTCATCTCTCACCCACTTCTGTCTGCTCAGGTGACCGAATTTCAATATTGGTGATGTCTCTTGTTAAGATCCACATCGGAGCTGTAGTCAACACCTGCTTGTTTTATAACTACGACCGAAACGATCTGTTCAGTGACGGAGAGAAACGTTTTCACTGGATTCTGTTCTCCAGGAACAGAAATGACAACCTGAGTAATTGCATATGAAAGTTGTGCTAATGTACTCTGAGTTAAAAATGCCTGAACTTGCTTTCACCCAGTTATAGTTTGTGGTGCTGATTGATAATCAGCAGTCTTTGTCTTCCTACGGTTACTGTCAGTCAGAGCTGTACCTTCTATCATCTGTCGATTCCTCTAGACGTTTTACCTCTGCCTTTCTGTGTTCGCTGCATATTTTCCAACAGAAATTAGTCAAATGTAGCTACAAATAGCGCATTCATCATCTGCTTCTTAGGAAAACACACATCAACAGCCAACAGCTATTGTGGATGAGGCCCAGAAATACCCAGCATGCAACATAATGTGGCTCTGATTGCAGAGCCCTATTGGGACCCCCTGAATTAGTTCACAATGATTATATTTGCAAGATATCTAGCTTAGTTACTACACTGTAATGGTGATGTGTTCTAAGGGTTTTTTGACTCTTGTCAATTTTAGCATTTTCACAGGGAGCTGCAGCTTTAGAAATTAGTCCATCTACGGCTCCCACTCTGAAAACAAATGGGGCAACCAATGGGCCTGAGCACAAAAATGAATGGAAACGTCAGCCCTGGAGGTTTTATGGAAAAGGCGGGGAAGGTAACGAGATGATTACGGTGTGAGTCATTTAGCTCTGAGACCACTAAGTCACGGTCACAGACAGCTGCACTAACTGCAGCGGGAGTGGGGTCATTTTCGACCAGAGCACAAGTAAGAATGACGGCTGAGCATAATACTTATCACTGACTCACAGAGTCTTTTTCTAAAGAAGCATTATTGATTCCCATTTGACAACAATACACACCAAAGACACTTCAAATCCCAGTCAAAAGTAAAAGATTAGCGTGTAGTTTATGCTGCAAGATGTTTTAGCTGGGAGGCAAGTAGGCAACGTATTGATCAACAGGTTATCTACAGTAGTTCTCTGTGCACACACCTACATATACACAAAGAGACACACACACAAAGTATCTTACATAAAACCACAATTACAACCACATAAACTGAGCAGCAGTGTATCAGTCAGAGTTGTAAATGCAAGGCAGCCTGTGGACAGTCCTGGCGGTGAGCCTTGAAATGCTAGCAAATCAATTGAAGCTCACACACACTCAGACACATACAGACACACATAAACACACACTCCAAACACATAAAAGAAAAAATATAAAAACTGAATTTTTATTGGATGCCTAGAGACGGTCGGTGATCAAACTTCAACAACCAAAAGAGCCACAGTGATTTAGTGGAGCGAAAATCCATTATGGCTCTATCCAAAGGTAATGACTTCTTCAGGCCTTCCAGCTGATTCTCCAGAACAAGAGTGGGAGGAGAAAACACACACACACACACACACACACACACACACACACAGAGGACATATCAGGCCCTTGTACAGAACAGCATGAGGTCTTGAGAGTCTCCACTGACATCACCTTTCTTTTATTCTTTCAATCACTAAGCTAAATCATGGCAGAGGTGCCACTATAGGCAACTAAAATCTTCTATATTGCTCTGACCTCTATATATATATAAAAAAATGACCCTGATAATGACTGAACCTGGTGATTTCCTCAGCTTCCAATACCATTTTCTTTCCTATTAGAGTAATTTAAAGGATAACTAGTTGCCAAGGAGAGAGCAGCTAATCTCAAACCACTCTGGTTTGCAGAGGAAAAACAACTTCTCTCAAAAAGCTGACGTCCCCTTGAGCAAAGCAGGGGGTCTCCAAACTTATTATGGAGAGCCGTGAGCGTTGCCGGAAAACCGACGGCCCTGCAATGCAATTAAAAAAAAAAAAAAAGCACAGTGTCCAAGTGAACTTTGGACCTTGCCATCACAGAGATAAATTACCTTCTTCACTGCTCCAGCTTGGAGAGCGGTGAAACTGCATTTGAAGCATCTTCCTGCTAAAAGTTGACTCCTACAGTATCAGTGAGTGCTCTGAACATTAAGAACACACAAAGCTCTTGATGCTGCCAGCGATGTGAAGCAGTGCATCCGTTTGTTTTATAGTAAGTGTGAAATTGAGGCAGTGCTCTAACACAGACTCATGCTTCAGTTTTACACTCAGAATCATATTGATTTTCTGATGCTGCATTTGCTGGGCTGAGAACTAAGTTAAAAAAAAAAGACCAAAAAACAAAAAACAACAACCCACAGTTGTGTGTCGATGATATTGATATTAAAATACTAGTATGAAATACTTGTGCATTGGCATCTTCTGGATAATGGTGCTTTTATACCAGTAAGGACGCTACTGTAAAGTAGATGCATCATTAGCAAGCAGCTGTGACACCAATTAAATCTGCTCGTATACATACACAGAGGGTTAAACTGCCTTCTGTTGTGTATGTGCTTGCTTGCTTGCAACATCTTGCTTTTATTTTCTTTTATTTATTTCTTTTCTTTTTAGCAGGATTTGTAACTTCTGTTCTTTGAGTTGAACCAGTTTGTTTGCACAGCTTAAATTCATATGACGTGACGTAACTTTACAAACATGTCTACAAAACCTCATTAACTGTCAGGCTCATTGTTGATTAGACACAGCTTCAGACTCATCCAACAGGCTAATTGCCAACCCTTAAATTAGACTTCCTTACCAAGGTAGGTAACTAAGTCTAATCCTGTTAAGTAGCTAATTTAGAGGGGGCTGTAGCTAAAGCTAATTTAAACCATGCATACAGTAGGAAATGGAGAACACAGTCTGGGTGATGGGTCATGGCAACATGTGAAATATGTTTGGTATTGACAGTATCGAGAAGAAGATGCATGTTTTGCACCTGTCTGCCTGCCTGCCTGCCAGTGGAATCAAATACTTGAACCTCAACCACAGGAAACGACTGTCCTCTCCTCTTTTCTCAGCTCTCCCCTCCTGGATCTGTGCTCCAACAGCTTTTTCCTCTTCCAACGCAACGGAGATAAGCAAAACTTGCAGCTGACCCAAAATGAAAGCTCAGCATGCACAAAAGCCATATTAATCCTACTGAATTCCTCAGTATGATCGACAATGCCGAGTCAACTAATTAATTCAGGATCCCCTCTGAGATTGCCCGCCACAGCAGACAACGTGAGGTGTATGTGCATTGCACAAACCTCGTTTGCATGCATGCCATCTTGGGTATTGATCTAGTTGTCTATATTCGTGCATGTGTATGGGTGATTGCAAATGTATGGCCTTTGGCAGGATTTAACATCCTGCCGCTTATCGGAGGAATAAAAGGGAAAAGAAACTCTTGAGAATAAGACTAAAGCAGAACGGTGGCTCAGTAAGAATGAAGTAAAAAGTAGGACTGCTCAAGTAGCTGCATATGTACACCAAACAAAGGTTTTGAAGAGAAGATTAACTGGGGGGGGGGGTCCACACAATGATGCAACCGGCAGAAAGGCAAAAAAACAAAGCTGTCTGTCTTCCTATCTGCTCGTCAGATTATCTGCGTAGTCTTACCTTTCATACCGAATTTGGAGCGCCGGCCATATTTGTTGATGAGAACAAAGAGGACGAGGAGGAGGACGCAAGCGAAGCCCGCCAAACCAACAGCGATGGAAACCTGGAAGAAACGAAGTGCTTTGTCAGACTCGGCTGCGATCAAAGGAGGGTGCTCACGTTATAATCTTTTCCTGATTTTTGATGAACTTAAATACTGCAAATCAGACTTTAATCCACTAGATTGTAAATACTGCTTTCTCATAGATTACGGCAGTCTGACTGTGATGTATTCTACTTGCCAGAATGTAATTTAGACATGATCCTCATCTCCAGCCAGATTTACTCTCAGCACAGTTTGGAAAAAAGTATGACTTTAATGTTTCATGTATGATGTGAGTCTGAAGGAGCTTATCGTCACCATTTAACCAGTCAATTCTGATATAAACTGTATTAATCTGATTGTCTAAGAATAAATACTGGAAGTAATTGACATTGAAATTTACAGCTGCTATTAATTCACACTTTAGATAGCAGAGTTTGCTTGTCATCCTCACCTCCAGGTTTTAATGTTGATGCGTGATGTTTAATGTCAAATGTGTTTATTCAATAAGTAACTGTTTTAATAAAATGAAATGAAGTTCAAAAGAAAGATCGACCAGCAGCCACACAGAGCTATATTTTTCACCACAAATGTCATTGTAGTAACAGCACAAATGTGGACTTTTAACCAAACTTTAGTTTCTTTCTATCTGATTTTTTTCTACCCAGGTTTAAAACCTTTGAAAAGTTCAAAATATTTAAATTTACAGTGGAGTAATAGAAGAAATAAGATGACATAACATTGGTTATGCAGCATAACCAAAGTAGCACACATAGCACCTTTAAAAATGACTGTGCTGCATTAAAGTGATCTGTGTGTTATTGCACTTTACTGTTATGTCTTTTTGGAAAAATGTGAGCCATGGTTAATGAAATGTGTTATTCTGCTGTGACAAATCAAATGGATGCATCTTTGAAAAATGACAACAGGCACATGTTATCTTTCCAACACCAGAAACAAAAAAGCTGAAGTAGAAGGCATTATTCTAACTGTGTGTTTATCTGTGCAATCACTGCATTTGTCCAGATAACTAACTTCCTGCCTGCAGTTGTAAATGGATAACCTCTGAAACCAGAGAGCAGTTAATTAAAAGAAAGCTACAGTTCACAGGTTACAGCTAATTATGGATGCTACCAGACTTTAGGTAACACTAGACCCTTTTTCTTATCACACGTTAGAAGCCCGTTAACGTTCCCAGAAATGGTGTCGTGACTGCGAAACGCATTATTTTCTCACCATAAAAAGGATTTTCTCTACAACAAAAATACTGCTCCATGTCTTTGATCACAATGGGCATATTTACAAGCTCTTTTGCTAAATTCTCATTTTGAAATGATCCATTCGTAAATATTCCAGAAAATGATGAGAAACAGTGGCCTCAACCAATTCAGAGATCTTATGTTAGCTTGACTGGCTAGCTAAGTATAGCTAAAATCTGCATGCTACCAATTGCCAATAATTTAAAAAAAAAAGGTCTGCTTATGTTTGCACTTGCATTTGAAGTAGTGCTTTAATTAAGGTAGACGGACATTATAAACTGTCAGTCCAACAGAAAGGTCCATCCTGAACACATTACAGCGACGTTAGTACTTAAATAATCCACGTGGCAAAACGGGCGTTAATATCAAACATGGGCCTTTGGAACTGAGTGAACAGGAAAAGAAAAAGTGTAATTAATATGTGTAATGTTTGGTATGTTGAGGTCTTTGTGCATGTCAACACTCAGTACATATCCCTACAAAGGGCTTTGACAAACAAAAAGAGGTTCAGATTAGTGTTGAAACACAGAGCAGCTCTCCACTGAGTCCTGTGGCGGTGTGTTTCATCAACGTCATTAAGCAGAGAACTCACCCCAAATGTATCTTCCTCTGGTCGGCTTGATTCATCTGGCGGCGTCGAAGGAACTGTAGCATAAAAACACAAAATGGCGATCAGTTACTGTGAATAAGAATAAACCTCTAATGTCCGTGCTTTACTTTCACATGCAATTAGAGCAATTATGAAATTAACCAAGAATGTCACATGCTCTTTTTTACAGCAAGTTTCCTTATTACAGTGTGCTTTGGAAAATATACTTGAGATACACAAAACTGTGGATAGACTAAATATCCACAAAGCTATTTTCAGTCTATAATGACATGAACCTGTTTATGGAGAATGAGTTGAGCATTTGCACGGATTAAAGCACAGCTTGAAAGGCTGGAATAGGGTGACCTTATATGCTCCCTAGTGTATCGCCACAGTATGTCCACAAAGCCTAGGTTTATTAATGTTCTGTGATTCGATAATTTGTAGGTTGTTCCTCATATATAAACTCTGGAGAATTTGCTGCTTAGATTTTCTGGAGTGGTGAATAAATGTTAAATCTCTCAAAGTAAATTAAACAGGAAGAAATACGCCTTCCACCTGTTTTATGCCTTAACAGCTTGAGACTATGTTTTTATGTTTAGGGGCTGATAACAGAGTTACAGTTAGAAGCCTGCACAGCCTCTCACAGAGTTTCTACCAAGGTTTGAAATTTGCATTCCAGAGTTTTGGCTAGGCTCAACAATCTGACATGTTCTGAGAGAAAAGACACTGGTGTTTTATCATAATTTCACAAAGGCATACTCGAGCTTTGTACACATATAAAAAAACAGAATAATGAAGACTGTTATGGAGGAAAACACAATAGAAAAAACACAAGGAGAAGTAGCCCAAAGCACCAAATGCTAAACAACGTAAAATTAAATGAACAGCAAACTGCATTGAACCAAATCAAACTTGACATCTTTACTTCGAAAAATCTCGTGCAAATTTTCAGTCCACCGGACTCAGGCCAGACAAAGAGCTCCAGTCACCGGCCTTCGTATTAATGTCTAAAAATCCATTCCGACAAATGTTTTGATGTTAAAATGCACGTCACATCACCACAAACAACTGTTTTTGGCAAAGAGCAGAGCGTGATGAGTTTAAGGAGAAGAGGACAGAGAGAGGGCCATGAAACAAAACAAACTGGTGTCAGGGAAACTCCACTCGGAGGCCTCCAGCCAGGACATCAGAGACTAATTGTGGGCAAATTAATGGCCACATGGTAGACTGGCTGCCACTGGCTCAGACACACACAGTACACAAAAGCGCATTGCTTTGTGTGTGTGTGTGTGTGTGTGCAGTACCATCTCCTCCCCAGCCTCCATCCATCCCTCTCTCCTCTCCTCTCTCTGCAGCAGCATCAGTATGAGTCAAACCGTCAGTCTTCCTCCTGCTGCTGGACTCTCTCACATACCACCGCTATAATGTTTCCTACTTTCACTACCCTAACACCTCTCCCTCACCTGCCTCGCTCCAAAAACTACATGTTTGTGTAAGTGCGGCAGTATGAAGTCGTTTTCCTGCCTAATGCCGCTCGCCACAGTCTCCATCCATCTCTATCCCCGGCTGTGCTGCAGCTTTATAATCCATGGCTGATTAGAAAGAATGGGCTCATATGGAGATGGCAGAAGACTCTGATGACGGTCAAAGATCAGACCAGCCCACTTTGTTAAAGCTGTCAACAGCGAGTCTGCCACAACAGCCTGAGGCCAAGCCACACATAGCACACTGGAGTTTCAAAATGCGGTGCGAGACTGGGCCAAAAGCATCGTTCCCACAGGATGACAGCACTTACTATTTCACAAACATTCACACGTCACCAGCTAAGGGGCTGCGCAACAAGCTTGTCTCAGTTAGGAGCTAAAGAGGCAGCACGCTGCACCTATTCAACCTGAGTCACTGAGACACCTCAAATTAAAGGGAATGAAAGAAATATCCTGACAGATTAAAGTTAAAGACCACTGCATGACGTGCATTACTACTGCACGTTGCATCCCTCTGTTTTTCTATTTCTATGCCAATGAACGTGAAAGAATGACAAACCTTTGACCCTTCCTTAAATGATTGTGCCACAGTTATAAAAATAGTTTTGCAGCAAAGTGCATCAAGACTGTCTGGTTTGGGATTACCTCAGTTGCAACGTAGCTTTACTTCTGAGACCGAGGAGCATTTTGTAGTATGTTATTTTAAGGGGCTTTATATTAATCTACTGCTCTGTAATATTAGAATGGGAATCAGTCTTTACTGCCAAGTATGTTGTAATCACACAAAGAATTTGTCTTGGTTTTTGGTGAAGGAATTAACATATAAATCAAATTAATAAAATAATAAGTACAGCATTTGTTCATGAGAAATCTATTTTTTCATCTGAAATGAATAACTAATCACATTAATAAGTGACTGATAATTTTGAGTGGCAAGTCTGTCATCATAATCAACAAGTACAACAGCTACAGAGGACGGGGCTTGAAAAGCCTGAGGCATTAGCTGCTTGAGTCCCTCAGAGGCAGAGCAGAATATTAGGCACAATTTCATGTACTCCCAAGGTGCATGAAAAAAGAAAAACTCCATTGTTGGAATAACAGGTTTCCACTCATGGCCTTGATCTTCATGCTGCTTGAGTTTTAACTCCTTCAAGTACGGTTCCAGACACAAGACCACAAGTCAGTGCATGGCTGCTGCCTTTCTTCAAAACACTGTGCGTATGGGGAAGTGTAGACTCAGCATCTCCCAACAAGAACCCTACAAAAAGATGCAGCTCTCTACTAAAAGGTTGTCAGTTTGAATCCCTAGAGTATGGTTTGTAATCCAAGCTGAGGAGGTGAACGTCTTCCTCCCAGAGCAGCCTGGAAGCTGCAGAGAATACAACTGTGTGCACTAAGTGTTTTCAGCCACGCTCGCTAATTAAGCTAAACTGAGCAGCAGTGCTGACTGCTGTTGACGAACTGCAACACAAAGTTAGCAAATTTCTCCATGGTTCCTGTCAGAGCCCACCATGACTGTGTATGATAACACCGAACAACAAGCAGTTTGAAGAAAACAAAAACAAACAACAACAACAACAAAAAAACAGACAACAACAGCAACAACAACAAAAAAACAGACAACAACAGCAACAACAACAATGGCAGATTTAAATTTGAAAATTTTAACACTCACCTATTTCCAATTCGCCTGCAAAACAGAAAACAAAGAATGTCACACTGTGTCAATAAATTGACATATGGTATTAACCTTGGAATATTGACCATAGGGAGAAATTTGCCAGCCTTTGTGGATTTATTCCCCCTCACTGTGAACTCAGGATGAACTGCAGGCTAACAATCTACCCAACTGAACTGTGGATGAACCCTGGCTGCTATCCAGCCAACAGGGATCAGCTCCACAACCTACAACCTGTGAAGTGAGATTTTAATAAGAACTAAAAGCTCCCAAAAGAGCGGAACCAGTAATTCATACAACAGGTAAAGAAAACAAAAAGCCCAACTAGGTTCAAGTGGGGCGTCTTGTGGAAATCAGGTAGTTGTGTGATGGCCAGGCAGTAAAGGTGTGTTGGTTATCCTTGTTACCCTTATGGGAACGGTATTCTCTTTATTGTGATTAAAGGGACAACAGTGCTGCCAGCTGTGCATCACTCATTACCCAGCTGCCCCCTGGGGAATAACCATCATGCAGAAATAGTCAGCACACCTATATCACTGATGTTGGGTTCCATCAGGAAGTGACCGTACACCGTCTTGGTGACCGCTCCCAGGGAGTTGCTGGCCTCCAGAGTGTAGTTGCCATTGTTGATGTGTGTGGGGTTCTGGAAAGTCAGGCAGCCCTCCAGATAGTCCTGGTAGAAGTCCATCTCAGTTCGGATGTAGTCGTTCTGGATGATCTCCTTCTGCTTGTAGAACCAGCGCAGCTTAGGGTGGGGGTAACCCCGAACCGTGAACTCGATGCAGGTATGGAGGCGTTGCTCAGGCTCAGCCAGTCTCAGGATGACTGGAGGAACTACAGTGAAGAAAGAGAGAATTTCATTTTAAAGACAAATATAAACCTGGGAGGCGCTCAGGGGATGAGGCAAAGAGTCAGTTTGTAGTTTGTTTTTTTTTGCCACCTCCCTTCCCTCTATCACCTTAAACTCTTTTTTTTGCCAGATGTTTGTGTTAAACCTAAACTAAATTCTTCCAAATACCTTGTAAGTTGCTTGGGCTGCTGAAAACCTTTTCTAATTCTCTGACTAACCTCAAAAAGAAACACAGCAGCAGAGTAAACACTGTGCTGTCATGATTTTTGTTCTGGGAGAGATGACATTTAGTAGTTGTGCTTCTTGTCTGGGCATGGCAATGGGCCTTTTACTGTGTGTTACTTATTGCAGCAGTACATGGGACATGGAGGAAAACAGAAAAAGGGACCCCTCCTGCTGAAAACCAACAGAAGAACCTCCTTTGTACAAACAAGCACAGAACCAGTTTTTTTCCTGATGTGCAGCAACATCCCTCTGGATCCACAAACAGCCAGACTGAGAGGCAATTTATCACTTTAATAGCATCAGGTACATTTCATAAACAATTCATCTACTGATTTGTCTATGCAATGAGTCACTCTTGCAGCTACAACATCAAAAGGAAATATTTGGCAGATGTATTACCTGGCAGTCTCTGTCTTTGTGTCTGTTCTATATACCAGCCGTCCACCACCAAGTTACCCACCCACCTCCATCAGCACGCACACGCACACACACGATACATCATCGCCTTGTCTCTTGCTTGGATTTTCTATAAGCATGAGAAATGCTTTTTATCCTTCTAAATTCAGGTTCTGGGTGTGTGTGGTTATCATTCAGTCAGTGCACAGCTGTCCCAATCAATCCCCACCTGAAGTTTCTTGCAGCGTGCTACTTGGTAGAACTGGTTTCCTGATCAGAATTTTAGTCATGAAATAACAGTGGGGCTTCCTAAGTCTTTCATTAATTAAAAATATAAAACACTTCTTGATTACCATCACTGACTGAGGGATTTGCATGGACAGATTAATCTGTTTGGGGGCCCCCAAGGCAAAAAATCTGTTGTTGTGTGTTCACTATCTCCCTCTATCATCTGTGCATTGTATTTGCACCCTTTCGCCTCTGAGTTCCCATTAGTGTAAGAACAATAGATGAAGCAGGTTACATGGAGGCTTAATCAGTGCTCCCATTTTGGGTCCAGATTTTTTTATACTGTACTTATGTAAAGCAGCACATCAGCGAGGAAGAGGAGAACTTTGTACCAGCATGGCAGCCTGCTAATGATCAGCAGTTTAACATGCTGACGTCTAGTAGATGTAATGTTATCTGCCTCAGTGTTGACCAGTGTTCCCAGTTTGCCTTGTTGGTAACCCAAGATGGGAGGCTTGTCAGCACTGATTAAACAGTAATCATAAAGCCAACGTCTCCTTCACCTCCCCGACACGATAATATGGTCTTTCCACTTTTTGCAGAGACCAATTCACACAGCCTTCACACTGTGATTGTCCAGTTGTGTAGCAGAGAGACAGTGAGTGTGGCAGCAGCTGCTCTCTTTTTTCATCCTACTCCTGTCACCTTCATGTGAACAACCGAGGGCGGCACTATGATTGCGATCCACGAGTGAGACTCTCTGAAAATGTGCACCATCATCCCCGTTTTTAAATGATTACTGTGTTTCCCCTATTATGGAGAGGAATGAAAAGGGCAATTCACTTGTTTGGATTAGGTATACAAACTTTAGATTCACAGTGTGGCAACGCCTTGTACACTTTTTCCCGGCTCAATGCAACCCCTATAGAAAATGCTGAAATTGTGTTCCATCATTAACAGACAGTAGCACGCTATAATTGAGCCAGAAAAAATGATCGTCAGATGAGGTCATAATAAGCGTTACCATCGGTTACATATACCTGTCATCAACTGTGCACGAATGGATGCTCATGTTGTCAAACCAAATAATCATCCAGTAAGGACATGAATAAACTATTTATTGGGGTTTGAAAGCTGTCATTTCATAAATTGCTTTAGTGATATTGTTTCTGCCAAACAATAGTGACAATAAAGTCATTCAACTGAACTAAAGGCTAAAGCATGTGTATGTGTGAATGTTGTTGTGGGGGCGTGAGCAGAGCTGTGAATTTGAGCACAGGGGAAAAAAAGAAGAGAGATGAGAAAAAAGGGATAGAGGAGGGAGGAAGAAGTGAGGGCGGTTTATGGCTGTGCAGCCTAAAGACAGACAGAGGGAGGAAAGACAAAAATCTGTTGTTGATGGACAGTTAGGGACCGATCCATTTTCCCCTCAACAAGGCTGTCAGCCCAGCCTCAGTCAATAGAATGCAAGTCATTACAGCGCTCCATACTGGTCTATAACAACAAGGTGTGCTCGCAGAGCTCATACGGATGACAAGCTTTGATAACTGGATGCCTTTGATAAGTGAGAACACTGAATACATGTCTAGTTGTCCACTGTTATCTAGTGGTAACACTGGTAGCATATTTAAAATGCCATGTTTGAGCCAGACTACAGATAGGTCATCATGCCTGGCAGTGACGGAAGGGGGGGGGGGGGGGGGGGTGCGACAGTTTCATGAGACATGTATTGCCTCATATTCCCTGTGGGCTGAACCACTTTGTGATTAACACTCCTATGAAGCTGCATATTTGCATCCAGAGTCTCAGGAGGGATTCGCTCACATCATTTCCTCATTAATTACTCATAATTAGAGTTAATGCCTTGCTCAGAGCTACTCAGGGAGAAGAACCACTAACCAAGGTGCTAGTGTTTTTCATGTTCTACATTGAAAGCCCCATTCTGCCTCTAGGACTAATGTAACTGAAAGAAAAACAAGACAGTAACTTATGTGTGTCCACGGCGCTGTAGAGCTGCTATTGTAGCAGACAGCAGCAGAACAATGGGTCTGCAGAATTTGCATTGCGGCTAATTACAGTTTCGCTAAAATAGGGAACTCATCTTTGAATGCAGAGAATGTTACTTGACGGTTGGTAATTTTGCTGTCAATCAGATTACTCCCTAATCAGAGCAGCAGTTTAAGCTATTTTATGACATTTCCAGAGACAATAGGCTGCACAGGGGAGGAAATGTAATTACCATCAGAGCATGTGGTGAAAAATTAATAAGTCAATTTGCACCAGCAGAGAGTGTCAACAGAAAAAAAGAAAAAAAAATGGCCCGGAGAAGCACATCCATAGAGTGTCCGTGTGGAGGAAGCCCTGAAGACTAGATGTTGCAAAGTCAATCTGTCTTTCTAGTACGGTCCTTAGCAGCTTCGCTCCAGTAGGGAGTGTTTGAATTGGTGACAAATCTTCCCTGTCCTGTAGTGTGATGCATTGCAAACAGCCACAACAGATTGTGCTCTACAACAGCAAGCTTGCTACAAAGAGAAAAATGTCAGCTACCTTTGAAAAATATTAGCTTTGAATACAGTCTGTCCCAAATCTGCCCCAGGCCAATCTACTGGGTAAAGTTATGTAACAACTGATACTGTAATTCACTGTCGGGACACTTGGAACAACATTCTGATGGTTACCAAATCATTCCTTTATCATTGCTGAGGGCTATATATTTTTTCCTTTTCCCTTTCCCCATCAAGGCTGAGCTTGGATGTGGGCTGCAGGGTATGTTCTTGCTAATTGGCTGCATCAATTTCACTTGGTTTTTAACTGTGCAACACCTCATTGCATTCTAAATGTACCTGCATAATTTGGCTGTTCTGCTTAATAAAGGCAATTTTTTTTTTCCCACCCAGTTCTAAATTATTCTCTTAGTCTGTCAGTGTCATTAATACAAGATATATTTGTGTTTCCAGTACAAGTCCATCAAGTGGTCCTGGCTTCATATAGCTCTATAGAATACATAATAAGTATTTAAATAATTTTCTTGGTTTGTTTTTTAATTGACACCCTTATTGGCTCCACGTAAAGCAATTGGCAGCCGATAAGAATCACATTACAGGAAACAGCGAATAGAACAAAAAACATCAATGAATGTCCACGTAACCAAGTCTATCCATAATTCATAATCCTCCATAATCCTCATCTAGCTGCCTCTTTAGCTGCTGAAAGCTCCACTGTGTTCACAAGCTAATCACTCATTTCTGTCTGTCACCTGTTTGTTGCTGATCACATTTTCAGAGATAAACAAAAATGTGATGACAGTCAACAAAATCATTAAACTTGTTGACCACAAAACGAAAACAGTTAGGTGAAAGAGACAAAAGCACTTTGTATAGCTGAAAGTGTGACTGAGTGATAATTATCCAAAGGTCTGTCTCTGAGCCCCCCCCCCCCCCCTTTTCATATTATATGCAGTAATTTTCATTGCTCAAATAAAAACATAAGGACACAGACAAATGTAATAATTTTGGTTACAAAGTCAACACCTCATATTTTGTTCTTCCTGTTATATTCCATAGAGGAAACATGAAGTATATTGAGAGTCCAAATGTTTCCTCATTATATTGATCGATAAGAGCGACATTACATTTCCTGCACATATATTTACTGACACAAATAAAGGAAACTCTGAGGGGGCATAGTCAGCACGGACTATTATACTGTACATTATTCCTCACTGTGATCACTCAAGTCCACAGAGAGCACATCTGTCTTGAAACCCAGACAGGTCGGCTTGTCTCAGCTCTCAGTGAATACTTAAGAGTGGCACGAAGGAGGACGTGGAAATATGCCTCACAAAATAACTGACTGGCAGATGACTGACATCGTGTCTGTCAACTGTACAAATGTCAGCTGTAAAGTTTAAGGTCATATCTGTGCTTTGGCTTGGTGGTTATTTAATGGAGACACCTTAAGGTCAGTAACAAATTACACCAGATTTTACCCAAACCACTGACCCCAGCTAATTAGATGGCCTTTAACATGGAGATGTCACTAGCTAAGTGATCAGCAACAAGATTTCTCCCCAGGCAATCACTTCCCCAGAAGGACTACCTGATTAACACCTACAACTGAGCAACATAATTTCACCTGATAAGCATCAAAATGAACTTAGAGTATCCACAAAGACACCACTCTACATTCATAACCTGGCTACCACTCACTGACCACACACCTCTTCACACATGAAAAACAGGGATGTTATCAGCAGCTCTGTATGTGAAGAAAATATCACTGATCATTTCACTAGTGCGGTCCACACGGAAATATCTGACATTTCATGTGTTGCCACCTTGGGGGCAATATATTTGGCATCTATAAATTTTTCTTATTCAATTTGGCTCAATTCTTGAAAATATTGTGCTAATGAACAATTTCGTTCACAACAGGTTGGAGATTTTCATTCATTCAAGCAAACTGTATATGTTTCGGTACATGTGTGCAAAAGAGTCAACTGTCTACATATCTGCACAAAAAAACATTTAAAATAAGTATTGAGTTGATTATCAATGAAATTAACAAACTCTTCACAACCTGAACAGCAGAGGGGGAAGAAGAAACACGTAAGACTGCATACGGAAAAGGTGGCCTACTGTTTAAATCTGAATTTAAAACCCTCAGTGCAGCATATAACAGGGTTCAGCTATTTGAAAAAAAACTCACTTTTGATTGTACAATAAATGTTGGTGACAAAAAGTACGACAAAACACAGATTTGTGTGAGAGGCACATTTCCAGGTTTGATTATCAAGGTGAAACAGCATCTAAATATAAACGACAACACAAATTTTCATTCTGGTGGCACTAACCAATTAACTGACACAAAGACATGGCTTTGAAATGTTAATGAAATGTTTTGAGTGAATCACTACCTTTTCCAAACATGCAACAGAGTTGATGAAGAGTGGAACTGTGGACGGGTGGATTTAAGAGTTTAGAGAGTGTTTTGAAAATGTGCCAAAACGATTAAGAAAAACTGCAATCAAGTGTCTTGACATCTGTTGGCTGGATTCCCATGAAATTTGGTTTTGACATTCATGTCCCCCTCAAAACTTTGGTAACCTCACACTATCATCAATTTACAACTTAAATCAGTTCAGTGCTTTGGTTCCTTTTCTAAGCTAATGACATGCCGAAGTTAGTGTTTAACTGAAATTACCACTGTGTCTTCATGCAGACTCACAGGGTCTGTGGGTTAATAAAGTCTGCTCTCTGGTAACCCTGGCATTAAAAGGTACCAGTGTGAAATCCTGATGCAACAACAGAGTCATTTTACATATAAAAATATTCTAATGAAGGTATAAAGGTGAACTATTTCAATAAAACCACTGCAGCAGCTATAAAAAGCATAAAAAGTCAGATATTTTATTTTGCTGTCAAACAAACATTTGTCATTGTTGTCTGGTAATATCAGACTTGGCTGATTAGGAAATTCATCAAACAAGCGGTCAGGATAGACTAATATTTATAGTGAACCCTCACTGTCAACATCAACATTACTGGTTTTATATTTCTATTAGGGTCTTTTTTTCTTATTAATATGCCAATTCAGGCAGAATTTTTATGAGAGGTTTCAGTGTTTGAAATGTTTGTCTCTGGTCGATTTTACTCACACTGTACGTTCAGCTGGATGGAGGAGTTGGTCATCCCCACCACATTCTCCGCGATGCACGTCAGCTGGAAGTTGTTGTCATCTCGGCTGATGTTGAAAAGAGTCAGGTTGATAGAGTGGATATTGGGCCAGTAAACATTGGACTGTGACAAGAGAATGAAAAACAGAGAAAGAGAAATGTTTAGGTGTGTGTATAGAATATAGATTACAATCTATATTTTGTAAATTGTTCCTAATTGGTTCACAGTTTAACACCTTTTGGTACCCAAACAAAATGCTTTTCCTTCTTGCCTCAGTTGGTTCCCAACAGTTCACTCATCTCATTGCGCCACAGAATCCATCTACCCAAAACCATCAAGCCTGAGGCTGCGGTAACTTTCATGTGTAAAGTCACCGCAAACATTAAAGACACAGATGCCAAACACAAATTTCAGAATCTGCTGTTCTCCTCTTCTTGCTGTTTATCTCTGCTCTTGTTATTGCTGTGACGTTCCCAGGCCTGACTCGGGGAGTGAGATTAGCATGTTCGTCAGCTCACTGTGGGTTCAGCCCAAGTCTCTCACTCTCACAAAACTGGCCTATTATGAACTGGGGCAGGTCACCATGGTAACCGATGCAGCAAGCAAGTCACTCAGCAAAGCTGTTGTTTGACTGTGTAATTCAACAATTGTTGATTTTTTTTCTGGAGTTTGTGGTCATTGCAACAACTCAAAAAAGCCCAAGGTAAAAATTATAGGTAAATTTACAATTAATGTCAATGAGTCTGTCGAGTGCATCGACTGTTATTTGGATCAAAATAAAGAGCTTTATCATGAACTCCATATGTGAAAACATTTTCAAACACAAATGCCTTAAGGCAGGCAGATAAATGTGACGTTGTTATGATTTTGGAAAGAATATGAAGGTCACTGAGAACCCTTAATGTTCTGAATACAAAACTAAATCCAACTGTTGAATTTAATTTGACACCAGATGGATTTACGCTGACCATGAACAGTCTAAATATGGTTTAGGTACACTGTCAACATTTTAGGATTAGGTCAAAATGAGTGTGTGTGTCTGACCAAGTGTGTGTTGATGGAGTGCAGGCCGCTGACAGTCCAGTCTACTTCAGGAAGCGGTGATCCAGATCCATTGCAGCTCACTGTCACATTGTCACCCTCCATCACCAACACACTGCTGTGGCTCACACTGATCTCTGGCAAGTCTGAGAACACACATGAAAGTACGCACACACACACACACACGCAGTGTAGGTTAGTGTTAATGCACCACTGTCATTGCTTGTGTCTACATATTTTCATGCCAAATCAATTAATCACCTTTCATTCCAGCAATAAAATTAGTACAAAGGAAGGATTGGGATACACATCCCCAGACGCACAAACGCGCACACACTCATTATATGTCACAGAGATGAGTTACCAACAGGAGCTAATGCTGCAGTCTCCATCCTCTGTCAGAATTAACACACAACTTCTCACATCAGAGTCACCCTCTGAACTCTGTCATACCCCCTCCTTCCTTTCCTCTATCTCACCTTTAACCCTTTCCTTCTTCCGCCTCCCATCAGCAATTCTCGCCTCGTCTTCGCTCTCCTCCCCTCCCACCCTCTGCCATTTCCTCTTCCTTTATTCTTCTCCTCCTTTTTAAAAGGCAGGTCACATCCTCCTCCTTCTCCTCCCCCACTTACCACAATTGTGGATGTACATGTTGTGCAGTCGTATTTTGGAGGCTCCGTTCCTGCAGTAAAGCTGCTGCGTGTGGAGCCCGGCTTCTCCTCTCTGCTGCCATAACTGGATCCAACGGATATCGCAACCACAGTCAAACACCACACCATCCAGACGCCTTGAAAGACAACAAAGAAACAAGAGTCAGCCACAGCAACAAAAACCAGACTTTGCAGCTATCTGAAGATACACACAGGAAAGGCATACCATGACCGAGAGAAAACACACAAACAGCGTAGGCATATATGGATATGTTCAGCAACTCAAACAATCACGCCGACAAAAATAATAACAGCAGCAGCGAACCATTAAATTAAATGAAGCCATACAAGTTTCTTCAGTTCCAACAACAAAATTTAAAAACTAAAATAAGCCTCAAAATCTGCTCAAGTCTTCTGGAAAAGAAAAGAGGAAATTTCTAGCAGTTACACATCAAATACAAACTAAAATGCCTCATGAATTAAACACATCTTCATAGCTCAATAGCACCAACACACAACTGTCACATAACTATAGCTTGGCACTCAAAGGGCATAATTAAGCCTATACATCTGAATCTTTGCCCACATATTCATCATCATCAGGTAATCAAAGAGAAATAACAATATATGTAAGAATAACAGAACATCAAGTCAAAACAATGCAAGTCAACAGTTACTACCCAACTTAATTCTACTTCTTCTTGCTTCAAAACCTGAACTCAGGAGAGATCAGATGATGTTCATAGTTCTTTCTACAACACAAGATGAAGAGTCATTGCGTGTACTGAGATTGGAAATGTGATTGTGCGGTTTAAAATGAAACTCCAAGATGGGAATGCCAGAAAAGAGTGATAGATTCCCAGGAAAACAGAGGAAGCATCCACAGCTGCAGGAAATTTAACATTTCTGACAACACTATCAACCCAATTTACAATCTTCAAAGTATGATTAATACCCATATAATTAACATTGTTAATTCAATGATGATGACTAAAACATGAACATAAATTTGAGTATGAAACTGCCTTGTATGCACTACAGGACAGACACCTCAGATGTGTGTTTTATAACAGTTGTCTAATTAATGAAAGTCAACAGATGAGGGGGAAAAAAAATAATAAACATCTGCACCGCGGCATTCAAATGTGAGAAGGTCAAAGGATAAAGAAGTGCTCAGGCTATCAGTCTCAGGTGATATTAACAGCAGGCAGATATCATTTCACTCTCACAGTGGTATGCACCAAAGAGTCACATTATTCAACATGGTACGCCACCTCTGCATTTTGCATATGTCCAATTTGGAGGCTGTGATTGACCAATTTTGTTAAGATGAATGTCTGTCCAAATGTCCTTGACAGAGGTCAAGACAGATATTGCAGACAGCATGAATAATGCATAGGGCACATCCACCGTGCTGTATGAGGTAATGAGAATAGATTCCCGCAGGTAGATCTTGCTTATTATCAGGTTCTCTCTGGATCTGATACTGTAGTTAGAGCAGGGACCGTTCCCATCCACTATATGAAGAGTTACTAACTGAGCTAACTTACAATGTTACAAGGACAGGACACGCGAGCATACCAATCCATTAGCAACATATTTCCTCTTTAATTACCGTGGAAAACTGACACATTTTATTAATAATTAGTGGCAATTATTTCATACAGATGCGCTCTAATTGGACCATGTTGACACTGTTTTCATCTCTTGTACCAACAGCAACTCAAGTGTCAAAGTCAAAATCATTAACTCTGATAAAATAATTAAATAAAACTAAATAAATGTGAACAAATCCTCCATTTCCATTTTAGTAAGATTCAATTTCCACCTTCATTTCCACCTACGGGTAAAAATAAATTAATAAAAATGCACAGTCCAGATAGTTTCAGAATGGCCTATTGATCTCTTTTACTGCTTTGTATATTATCATTCCTATAAAACTCTGGTGTGAGCCTTATGTGCCGTGGGTTATTCAAACTTTTCAATCATTTATGGGAGAGCTGCAGGAGTGTCATGTCTTATTTCAAAGGAAACTCAGTGTTCAAGGACAGAATGTAGAAACTGTGAATACTGCATACTGAAAGGGGAAAAACACGAGCAGCGTGGCAGTCATGAATACACGACTGAATGCTGCAGAAGTAATAATTTAACTCTGGAGGTGTCACTTTTCTGTCCAAATTTTAAGGTGCGTTGTTTCTCTCAGTGAGAGGATGAGGGAAAACAACCAGCCAGGTGAGAGCCCAAAGCTAACAAATCCTGTTTGGATTACAGGACCTCGACTTTAACGGCACAATTTTGGTTGTTTGGTTCGTAGAACTGAATTATTACACTCCCCACAGCATCCTATGTGTTTAACTAAAGCTGCCAAATGAATATCAGGCAGTTAAAGTTAAACATAGTGTAGCTTCAATTAGCGATGAACGCACCTGCTAGCTGGTAGCTAGCAAACGTCTGTTAGCTAGCAGACACGTTAGCTAAACTGCTAGAGTTGCCAATGGCAAAACTGGCCAATGTTAGGGTTCATACGTAGATATTCGACAAAATTTAAGTCAGGACATTTTTGAAAGGCGATAAAATAAAAACCACCCCAAATAGTTCATATAACTCAGATTTACTTGCAGATGTCGTGACATCGCGGCAGGGAGGTTAGCCACGTTAGCATCGAGCTAATATTAAGATTTAAAAATGGTACGGTCCACTGTACTGTAGGGGGGTGTCTCATATCGTTACTGACAGTTAAATCTTAAAAGCATGGATTTTTATTCGTGTAACTATATTACATTAATAAGAATATAGTATCTCTCACCAAAAATAACCTAACAATCTTTTCTCTTTGCCTCTAACGAGGGTCCATGAGGTAAAAGTATACGATAACCCCCCCTCTGCTTTGTGTATTTGGTTATAACCCAAGTCCTGCTCCTTCGGCCAGTTTGCGCCTTCAGAGTTTGTTTGTTTGGTTTATTTAATTTATTTTACCTGCTGAAATCTTTTTCTTCAGCTTTATATGCATGCAGCTTAACCACGTATTATTTATATCACGTATTTATGTAATGTATGCATTAATTGTTGGTTAGTCTGATAATTTGCTGCTTTGATATAAGAATTCCCCAGTTTGTAATCAATTAAGTAAATCAATCAATAAATCTATCAATCTAACCATTTACTCATGGTCTGCTGAAAATATCTCACAGTGAAGCGGTGAAAAAGATAAATACATTAATGACCCTCGCATGTACAATGAAAAGAGCAGGTGGCTCCTTCCACGGCTGTTTGGAGAAGAGTTTCACCGTTAAAGGTTTTCATTTAATGCTGAGCAAGTTGAACCACAAGGGATTAAAGCTCACCAGAGCAGGGCAGCTCAGGCTTTCTCCCATTTGTGCTGTAATTATGGTAATTGTTAAGAGTTACAACCTCCATACATTACCCAGTGTTCCTCTGGGCAGGGCTCATCGGGGGCAACATGCTGCTGTGTACATACAGGCAAAATGTGAAGAGAAGGAGGAGATTGCGCTGAAATAATGGATCTGCAGCCCTGAGTTTCAAATATGGTACAGCTTTACCATCTAAAGGAGGAATAAGACCAAAAGAAAAGAAATAACACTGGCAAACTGACAGCTGGAAGTTGATAAATGTCTGGAGGAGAACGTATTAGACTTATACAAAAGAACAAAAGCAAACAGGAGTGTGACCCCAGATATGGAGAGTTAACAGCATGATGGTTCCTTGAAGCTGGCTAACGATCCACCCCGCTACTCCAGAGGAGAGGTAATGATCACCACCGGAGGCTGTTTTTCTGGGAAATGTACACACAGGTGCTTTGGCTCAGGAGACATGAATCACAGGCAACAATAAGCTATATACTGCATTGTTGCTGGCACGCTTTGATCTCAGCTTGAACACGCTGCTTCTTCTACTTATACTGTTGTCAGGAATTATTTTAGGGTTAGTTTTTTTTCTTCCCAATCCTGTGTGTTTAATAAATCACTTTATTTGGCTTATCCCTCCCACTGATCTTGGGTGTGACTGGGGGGGGGGGGGGTTGCATTCCCCATGATGCCAGGCTTTGTGGTAATTCAGCAGAAAGGTGGAGTTTGATGCTACTGATGATCTGCTCGTCACATCAACCCCGCAACAATCCAGTGCTTCCAGATGTTGGTGCATATTAATGAGAGAAAATGCAAAAGCAACTGTTGTGTGCGAATTTTAAGTGCTATATCTGGCACCGTTATTATTGGAAAGTGCATATGATTTTTTAAATTCATCTGTTGTATCCATTTTAGGAGCATTGTGTTTCTTCCCACAGCTTAGCTGTCAGTCAAACAGCATGGCCAGTTGGCTCATTATTATATAGCGAAGATAATCTGGTTTTCGTGTCCTTGGATTATCATCTGATTGACTGATTGTCAGACTGAATAAGAAGACACAGCTGATGAACTGATCTCATTGTGTCCTGCTTGGCTGCTGCAACACTGCTGCACTGTTGTACTGCCCTCCAGTCACCGGCATCAAAGCAGCCAATGCAGCCACTTTTCCTTGTACGGCAGGAGTTGAGAGATTAGCGTGTTAAGAAAGAGTATTATAAATCAATCAGGGGGAATAAACGTGGAAAAAAGGGAGAGTTGACTCAACCAATGTCAAATTCAATTCTCTTCTCGTAAGCAAGGGCTTCGACAACATAAGCCTTTTCTCCTGATCCTGCAAAATTTTCCTAAACAGTTGGTTTTACCACACTGCAGAAACTCTGTCATTGCTTTCACCACACTCCAGTTTGATGCTGGACTGGCTCCATAATTGTCAAACTGTATCTTCTGCCTATGCCATGAATAAAGTGGCACACTGTGAATAAATAAATCATCATTTTGTCCCATTATTGCCTTTTTGTAAGGTAGCAGCCACTTGGCCAGTTAGGATCCCGGCCGACTCTCTCACCATCTACCATCTGACTGTCTCCCCCCCCCCCCCCCTTTTTTTTTTTTTTCAGACCACTGTGGCATAATTTGTTAGAGGAGCCAGACCTGACTTTGGCTTATCGACAACACCACCTGTGCTCCAATCATGTAGACGAGTGTGGGGGCACCACAGTCGGGTCAGGGAAGGCTCCAGGTAGCAAAAATTGACAAAGTGAGCAGCAGCTTAAGGGAAATTTTTCTTCAAAGACTGTGGCAGGGACTCTTAAGATATTTTCAGCAGTTATTTTTAGCAGATAGCAGCTTTGAAAGGCGCTTTATGTATGGATTCATATTCGGGATGGATGATATAGTGATATGTGTCCTATCTATTTATAGTCCGACTCTGAGAGTGCACTGACTTGTGCTATGAATTCTGCAGCAGGTTTAATGGATCACTTACAGTCCAGACCATTCCTACTGTCTAATGTCATTATATATTATCTTCCTCGGTTATTATATATAGCATCGGCTTCACAACTGAAAATACAAACACCGTCACCTAGTTGAAATGGGAAAGATTTCCATTTTCTCCAACTGGTGATTATTCACCAGAGAGCATTTTTCTGTGATTGCACAGTTGGTTGTGTGAAGACCCTGACATTATAACACCCAACTTCCCATAAAGTAAGATACATAAACACCCCAGAGCCATAGTCCAAGGCCAGGTCCACGTCTGGCCCTGATGGTCCAGTGTTACTCTCACTGGTTGACCACACAGACAGTCTTCTGCCTGTCCAGTTTCATTTTGCTATCTGGGTTGGGTTTTACTGCATTAAAGAAAGGCACTTTTTCCTGCAGGAACTTCTGCATCATAATTACAACATTTACACCTTTTCCAAGTTTTAAACTCCAACAGGTCTGACATGATCAGAGCACGGCCTCGTGTGCCATGTGGCTAAATGTTAAAAGTTTTATGACCTGTCCAGTTTCCAGTTCGCTGCTCTCATTCCCAAAAACTGTTTTCAGCTAAAAAGATTGTCAGCTCCAATAAACCTACTGTATGCTGGCTGATCAGAACCTAAGTGCAGAAAGACACTGTCAGCAAAACACTTCTGAACATAGTGGAGCATTTAGCGACAGGAGAGACAGAGCTAAAATGAAAAGGGACTATTGGGCCAACTTTTGTCAGATCGCCTGGAACATGGCTCGCCTGCTGGATTAGTAAATAAGAAATGAGCTAATAAGATTTCCATCAGAGGGTGATCTTGTTGTGTCTTCAGCCTGTTCTCTCCAATAAATTCGGCACACATGAAGGAACACGCTGTTCATCTTCATCTGCCTTTCCTTTCACTGTTCTCCTCCAAAGGCATTTGACTCAGCAGAATCAGGTTGACGGACGTCCAGACTCAGGAGCTGCCCGGTGCAACCACAGCTTTTTAACTAAAACTGGTGCTTTACTTCTGGGCCAAATGCCTTGGTCCAGAGCTCTTTGATACTCAGGGTGCTTTTCTCATGCCAGTTCAAGTCTGGCAGAAGCACAAGGAGGTGTAAAGTCCATGTTTTACTGTGGACTGTTTGTTAATTTCATGGCTTCAGAGCACTTTGGAGCAGGATACCATATTTTTAAATACTGTTTGGTGCCTTTTCTTGACCTTAGTGACCTTTTATTTAGCACACACTCACTGTTGGTGACAAGTGTTTATTTATATTTTATCCTGTGAATGGAGTCATGTCAGGCGTTCATTTAAACTGCTTCCCAAGACGATGTTAGGTTACAGTGAATATCCTTTTTACTTTCATAATTCACCTTTAATGAGCAAAAAAAATATGGAAGATTTAAGTTACTGACGGCAGCTTAACTTAAGTCAGAAGTACTATAATTCAGTAGTTCCTTTTAAATCATGCATATCCTATACTGACTGAGCTTCATTTGTGGGTCAGATGACACCCAAGGCCTCAGAAATAGATGCTGCTGCTGTTGTAGCCTTTACTGCAGCACTACACATTTTCATGAAATACCATTTATACCAAAATGACCTGTGGATAATCTATCTGTCTCTGACTGATAATGAGTGTGGCTATGGTGATGAGCTGTCATGAAGCCTTGTCCATAACAGTTTCTTTCCACAGTGTTTGAAGTAGTGTAATCATTGCACATGTAAGACAGTGCACATTTGATTGAGGATTCGTCACAATCTTGAATTCATGTTCATACTGCAGTTCATTTAATACTGTATATGCATGTTAAACAATTGGAGAG
Source organism: Remorina albescens (assembly GCA_034769265.1). Classification (NCBI taxonomy): domain Eukaryota; kingdom Metazoa; phylum Chordata; class Actinopteri; order Carangiformes; family Echeneidae; genus Remorina; species Remorina albescens. The sequence goes on from CM068479.1 coordinate 29,458,432, forward strand.
AGACCCGCCAGAAGAGACGACCGGTAAATCAATTTAACTAAAACAACGCTTTTCCTTTAAAGTTTTTCACCCAGAAGACGATAAATTTGTGTTTTTAAGAGCCAAAAACCTTCCATGCATAGATTTACATCTATTTGTCTGCAGCTCCAGAAACAGAGACGTTCTTCTGAGATTGTGATTGGTTTGTTTTGATAGTTTCACAGTATTTACATAGCAACTTGACCTGCCTATTTAATTATAATTAAAAATGTGTACAATACAGGCCCTGGATGCATCTTTGGTGATATCTGTTGAATAGTTAAGATGTGTCTTTTAGATGGTTTACTGCTTTGACAATGACAGTATTATAGCCGCTGTATTTTCCCTCACTGATTGCGCTTTTATTCAATTGTTCAATTGAATGTTGCCATATATGTTAAATTATTGCAATGCCGTGGAGCCTGCATCCTAAGTTTTTCACTTCATTGCAACTTGTATGATGTATGTGATGCTAAAATTCTTGAATCTTGAATTCTGTAGAATTTTTTTTTTTTTCATATTCCACAGTCTGGGTTTTTATCTGTGATCTCTTTAAGTTAAAGTATATACCGCTGCCCCCGGTCTTCTCTTTTCCTCTTTCAGTCGGTCTTGATGATTTTGAAGAGTCAATGTAAATGTGCTTCAGTAAGAGTTTGCCCTGAGTGCAATTGGACTCTAATGAAATCAAGGTTAAAATGTAGTAATTTACCTGTTCATGGAGCCCTTGGAAATTTAGTGTTTAATTCAACCTAGTCCACTAACAGTCATTTCAGAAGATTACAGGTTTGATCTATTCATATTTCATCCATATTCAAAGAAAAATCCATTTTGCAGTGAGAGCTGTAAATGTTTGACTTTGCGTCGGCCCCTGCTTCCCAGAGAGCTGGGATTAAAGAAGCGTTAACAGAATAAAGGGATTCGGGATGCACATTGCCTCGAGCAAGTCGCTTCAGTTTCTAAAGAAGGAGAAGAATAATTTCTTCCTTTTTTGTGGACCAGACTGAATGAGCTTCCTCGAAGACAGTGGTACCGGCGACTGCCGCTAACTCCGCTTCAAGTAATCTCAAATAATATCACCGTGGAAGCCACAGCGGCAGATTTAGCATTTAGCCGCCCCCTTCACCCTGCTGCTGTTCTCAGGCCTGCGATTGGCTGGCCTGTGCAGCACACTGCAGTAGCTCTGTTCTTTTGGCTAAAGGGCATGCTGACAAAGAGGCAGAGCCGATTATCTGTTTCTCATCCAGAGGCAGCACACAGCAGACGGCTATTGTACGGCTTCAGTGTAATGTTGGGGCCTTTTCACAGGAGCCACAAAAGACTTGAGATTATTGAGATTTCACTGATAGTATTGCCATTGTTACTGATATTAAGATATTGCAGGGACTGAAATGTTTGTGCAATCAACCTGCAAAACAAAGCAACTGTTCTCGCAGTTACGCTTTACTAGGTTTGATAAGGAGTGTCTGATAGTGAGAAAACAGCCCTGATGTACTTTAACTGATAGAAACTACGTCTTATTCTTTATCCTTACCTGTGGCCTTCTCATATAGGTCGAATTTAGCTCTCAGGTCTGATTTTAATTATGAATCAGCCCTTCAAAGCCAGAGGAAGCTCCAGTCCAGGCCACATAAAGATGGAGCGCTGGACTACATGGTGACAGAGATGTCCTGCCTCCACGCTCACGTAACAGATTCATTTATTCACCAACTTACACATGTTTTACATATAATTAATTAGGTGTGCAGTGACACTTACAAGAGGGAAATGTAGCATTTAATTCCAAATGTAGACTTTGTTAGAATAGAGAGGGAACTGTCAAGTGCCAGCACAACAAAACATACTTTAATGAAATGTAGAATACATTTGGAAAGGGCCCACAGTGGAATTCCAGGTTTAAAAAGAAGCATTTCCACATTTTTTTAATTGTCACGAATGTGTTGCAGCTTTGAAACTGGTGATCTTTCATTCCAAAAACAGAAAAATGAAATACAATAACAATAGCGGTGCCTAGAGTGACTGAGATAACACGGTATAGCGACGGCATCGTGGCAAAGGGCCACGCTCTCCTTTCCTCAAATAAAACGGAAATTATTTCAGCTGGTTTGATCTTCCTCTATTTACATAACATCAGTGCGGTTCAGCAGCACGGGTGGGCACTTATCACCGATACTGTATTGTGCATTATTCTAATTATTAAAGGAAATGGCTGCCCGGTGAGCATGCTTGATTTGATGTGATTGAATGATTGGCACTTACGGAGCTAATATGGTTTGGGTGAGCACATAGACACAGTGAGGAGAGTAATGATGTCAGGGCCACGTCGCACACTCATGGCCATGATAGAGTGACTCATTTCCTATTAGCCAGGCCTGATTCCACATGGCTTCCTTCTTGCATAACGCCTCAGCCCACGTCTGTGCCGCCACGCCACTCCAACTGACACCTCTTAACTAAACACACCAAATGGAATAGACATAAACTCTCACTCCTCATCAGCATTCAGCAGGAGACACGGGCATCACCCCGCCCTGCTTTCCATGTAGAACGACAAAGACGCCATTTATACGTATCTAAAATGGTTCCTTAAGAAGAAATAGGATTTTCACATCGGAGCAGACCGAGCTCCAGGAGAAGGAGGGGTGATGTGGCGGAGGACCGGCGTGCACCAGGTGGTTTAGGAGGCGGGATGTAAGGCAGCATGTCTGGGATTTACTGTGTTTCTCGCAAACATAGAATTCAGTCAATTAAGTGCTTCACCGCTCGATTCAGCTTCACCGTCAACATGCTGCTTTAACACATTAATATAATAATGATGAAAACATATTTTTATAAACCATCATGTTACTCCGCTTCATCAAAAATGTTCGAATGTGTTTTTACACATTTGATCGACCGAGAACAAATTCAAACGTTTATTCTCATTTAAATGATCCTTTTATCTTCGTTTGTGTGCTCATCTAGAAATATTTCACTTCTAGTGAGAAGCTGATGAAGAAAATGTGTTTTCGGGGGCTTTGGGTTTAATTTTGAAAGCTTTATACATACATGCATGTGAAAGTAGAGTTTGAAACTGAGGCATTGCAGCCGCAGCCAGAAGAGCTCACACATAAGCTGATTTGGACAGCTGGTAATGAAAAGTACAGAACTTCTACAATCCGGTGAAGAATGAAATTCACAACTCAATAAAAGGCATTTTGAGGGATTCAGAGACCCATCTGCCTGTGGTGAGGGGCCTCGTCGAGACGCTACAGTGGAGCAGTGGTGTCGGTGGCTTCCTACGCAGCACGGAGAAGAAAAGAGTGCTCTGTAATGTTCTCGAGTCCTGCGAGTGCGAGGCATGAATCCTGCTCAGGATGGCGGGGTAAGCTAAAAGCTACAGTGTCAATGTAAATCTGGATTTTCCCTCCACTCTCTGCAGCCTGCGCAGCAGCAGGACTACCCCAGATCGGCATTGTGCCGTGTTCTCCGAGGACCTGCCCTGCTTCTACCTCTGAAAATAGCACAATAAGGAGGCCTGATTGAAATAGTCTTGTGTCACATTCTGCTATACCTCAGCTCTATACGCCAGGAGGCGAAGGAAGCGTCCAATGTTCGGAGCACAGCGAAGGTTCAAATGATGGACAATGCTGACAGGGGTAATGATGTGTAAATTACAAGCGGGTCGACACCGCGATGTTTTCCCCAGTGGTGAAAGAGCAAACTCATTTCATAAACACAATGATCACTAAAATATTCATAACAAACAAGAAAATGGGGTCTGACTCCCTCCTCCTATCAGGCCATTATGTTTCCTTTGTGTGTGTTAATTAAGTCAACCAATGACTTATAAGATCATAGTGGCACACTACATCGCCTATAGATTCAGTCTTCAGCAGTGCTCAGACAAATTAGAGGTTTTGTACAACAAAGACAGGAATTATAATGCTATGCAGTGAAGGCAATTTGTATTGAAGCAGACAGTGTGCAGGGAGCAGTGATAAATTGCTCTAATAAAATACAAACAAAAGCCAATGAGAGAGATCAGAGGAGGGACGAAGACTTACAGCTCGGAGAGTTGGAGGTGCTGGAAGAGCTGCCATGACAGAGTGCTGAGAGGATTCTTTGACAAGTTTCTGCAGAGGAAAGAAAAAAAGAGAAGAGAAAGTTAAATTGAATTATTCGATGTCTCAAACTAGTTCTGTTTGTGAACCATTTCCTCACTTCTAGCACTAATGTACTTTTGTTTCACAGAGACATTTATCAAATTGTTGTCGGGGGGTCATTCTCCTGTTTTTCCATCTCCTCCTACTGAGGTGAAATTCATTTTTCAATCTTTTCTGGTTTTGCGTTGGTCTCACACGTCAATCTGTAGCTCTATCTACAGAGCTGTGATCTCTTCCAGCAAGTAAAACCGATTTCAACAAACAAAACAAAACATAACATGAATAGCCAGCTAGATATATCCAGGCCCGCGTGAAAGGCTGAAAATAAAATAAGGTACTTTTGACACAGACAGAACAGCAGGCCTGGACCTTCAGGGCTCAGCCAACTCAATAAAAGAAAGTTGACCGCTTTCAAGCCAAATAATTCAGTTGACTTAAGGAACCCCTGCAGCTCAGGAAGCCACTAAATTCAATAGTAAATATCCAGAGACCTACAAGTGATTTGACCAGAACCTTTAATCAGTTTAAATATGAACAACAGGCATCTGTCTTTACAGTTATTAAGAAATACAACAGCTCTATGAGGGCATTAAGACGGCAGTTTGTCATGAAGTACACTATCAAATCCAATTATCAGCCCGTCCTCTGTCGATGGGCCACATTACATCATTAGAGAAAAATGAACGAGCAGCGTTCAACCTGATGTGATGTTTCCTCTGATGTGAACAGCTGCTTAAAGACTCACACACTTCTCATATTATTGTCACTTTGAACACAACGCCACGGGTCACAGTGTGTATCCAGCCACACGCCGATGATAAAGCCTATAAAGCAACACACACAGGCAGGAGGCGGAGGGAATTTTAATGGAGACGTTGGGTCAGCTGAAATATACAGAACATAGTAAACAGAAAACTGCAGCTGAATATAAAGATGTGCTACAACAATACATCAAATTCAACATGACAGAGAATCTAGAAAGTAAAAGGCAAAAACAGAAATATCTACGATAAAATACGAACAGAAAAAAGGTCCAATATTGAGTGACTGCAGTCATGACGACACACACACACACACACACACACACACACTCCATATCAGGTTAATTTGTATGGGAGGCCTAATAGATACTTGTGTAACCAGAAGTGTCGCTATGGCAACAGGGAGCTATGGATGTTGCAGGACTTTCTATCACTCTACAATCACACATGCACACACACACACACACACACACAGTTTTAGTACATTTGCATGAAGTCACTCACACACACCAGCTAAATACTGTCACCTTGAAATGTGTGCTGGAGCGAACGAGCGCTCTGAATGCGGCTGAATGCGGAGTGTGTGTGAGAATATGTAAAGATGCTGCATGAAATTCACCCTCCCAGAGAAAAGCTGCGGTCCCGAGGGGCTCGTATTATACACCGAAAGAATGCATTATGGGGAAGGAGGTGGTGGGGGGGCAAACAGCAGCTCATTAGGTGATGTAAAGCAGGTCTGCTCAACATTTACACAAATCACACTCCCAGAACTAGACATGCAGATCACACAGCTCTCCAAATAGACACCTGTCAGACAACAAGCCCCTAAAATAAACACACGTTAGACCAAAGACATCCAAAGACACATACGTCGGATCCACGACTCAAAAGACTTCAGACATTTAGACAGACACACACCACACGTCTTTATGTTTTATTATAAAAGAGTATATTCTCTCTGTATTCCATCAGAGGATCATTTCTGCTGACTGAATAACAAAAACTAGACCCTGGAACCTCGTGGAAGTCCTCAGAGACGACTGGAGCCGCCTCGAAGGCTTCGAGGACCCGCCTCAAAGATCCCTGGACTCTGGACCAGCAGCCGGCGCCCAAATGAATGAATGTTACTGCCATTCAAATAATTACACCTTTTTGTGCTTTTTTACAATAAATTATTTTAAATCGTTTGCAAACATTAGATATATGTTACACAATGTGTGAGTGTCAAATTCCATTTGCGTTTAATATGTGATTAAAGAATCCAAATTCATTACTGTGTTCAGGAATGTTGTACTCTGAGGGCTCATTTAGTGTTTGCTACCAGCTAACAATGGAGAATAATAATAATAATAATGATAATAATGATAAGAGGAGGAGGAGAAGAGATGGGGTGAGTTTCCTGAGCTCAGAGTGAGACCTCCTTCACGTCTCTGGCAGGAAGTGTTCTGTTTTCAAAGGTCATCCTTCGCATCTCGACAAGAAATGTCAGCTAAAATTGGATTTTGGTGGGAGGGGTGGAGTAAATGAATTAATAAATAAATAAATAAACAAATCAACAAATAAGCCATCAAAGCTGATGGAATACCAAAAGACAGGAGGTGAAAAGGAGGAGGGGGGGTAACTGATGATTATTAAATTAAAAAATTAGCAGAGTAGAATATTAATCTGTTTATAAGCTAGGCAGCTCAGTTTCAAGATCTGGAAGGACATACTGTAGACAACCGCACAACACACACACACACACACACACACTGTACAGATCCAGACCTCCACTTTGACTAAACTGTGAAACCGTCAGCATCCACACATTTGTTTTTCCATCACTGAGACACAAATCGTCTCTGCTCCTCAAACACGTCTCATTTGAATACAGAATTATAATTCACATGAAATTTTCATCAGGTTGAGGTAAAAACAACAACAACAACAACAAAAAACAACCCCACACACGTGTTGCAGTGATAGGATGTATCTGGGGTGTTAATATTGATGACAGCGTCAGCTCCCCAGCCAGAGGGCCGATGCTAAACTCAACCTGGGTGTTTGCTCCACTGCAGAGGAGGTGAAGCTCCACCTCCCTCCTTCTTTAATAATTCTGTTTGGCGCAGATGCCAATGGGAGGGCTTGGCTACTCGAGAGGGTTGGTTAATTAGTGCAGCATCTAATGTCTGAGTGTGGGGGAGCTCGGCACATTGACATTCAGGACCACACAGAGGAGAACCAGACAGCCACCGAGCGAGATGTTGCAACCCATCAGCAGCTCGGACGACGTGAAATCCAGCCGTCATCCGTCAGGCTGAGGGGGAAGGTGCCGAGCAGCGGTTTATGTTCATTTTTAGAGCGTCGTGTTAGAAGCAGATTTTCTCTTCTTTGAAATGTCTCAGAGCCCTTTATGTTAAGAGTAATGTCAATGACTGCGAGCTGCAAAACACTCCTTTCAGAAACAGTGTGTCTAACTGTAAAATACCAGACACGTCAATCTTAGAAGAGGCTGGTTTTGTTTCAGTCCTGAAAAGCTGACATACAGGAGGGAGGCGTTTCTCATAACAGCAGCCATTTATACCTCATGAAATAAAGTGTTGCATTAATAATAAGAAGGTAAAATAACTGCAGCCAGATCTTCAGTCTGAACCAGCAAACTCCAACCTAAAGGGGCATTAGGAGGCTACCAGATAAAATGTAATGTAAATGTAAAACACATAAAATGCCAGCCACTTTAATTCTGCTGCTCTCTGTCACCAACACAGACACACAGAAGATTCAGCCTGCAGTCAAATTCTCATCCAAGCTGGTATTCACCCCAACAGCCTCCTCCTGGAAACTCTCCATGAGTGAATGTCAGCGTGCAGTTTCAGAGGTAAGAAGTGTGATGCCAGGTATAATTCTGCACTTTCTGTATTTATTATGTTGATGCGGTACCTCAGACATCAAAGCCGTAACCCCTCATCACCAAAGGATATTCCCAAAATAAACCGTTCCCCTTCATTTGCCAAAGCTGAACTTCCTGTAACCCTCCAGATCGTCCTTTAGCTGGAAGGTGTCAAATAAAAAGTAAACTGCACAGTGAAGCGAACGAGTTTGAGCTGCTAATGATGTGAATGCCTGTCTCCGCCTGATAATACCCAGAATGCATTTCATGCTCTAAATCAGACTCAGTGTAACTACAGACGTCGTGGTCGGTCGGTCCTGCAGCTGAAGCTACATGCACACAGTCATAGAGCACTGAATGTACCCGTTCTGTCAAATACCTGTTCAGACCCGTTCGGCCTCAGTGGGACAGAATTATTTCTCTCGGGGAGGCGGGGAGATTCTGCCATTACCTGATGCTGGTCATCTGACTTTAATCCCATCCAGAGCAGATATGGGTCATTTTTCACTCCCACCACGGTGATAATAGCAGCCATAAATGCCTAACCTTTTTTGGGCCAACTTGCTGGGCCAGCACCTTGTGTTTTTGGCCTGTTTACACTCTGTCAAGCTGCCACCATTAAAAGGATGCCTGAATTAGCCATTAGCAGCTCTATCACTCAGACACTGAGGGGATGGAAGAATGGGGGGATTCTCAGTCAACTTCTGAAGCACCTTCATGGTTTTCATTTCCTTTATTCTCAGCGGACATCTGGGATAATAAATGCTCCGTCTCTCCGGTGCCATCCTGGCCTCCTCTGCGGGCATTGTCCTGTGGACTGTCCATGTTTATTACAGGCCATATCCTGTAATTGAGATGCTTAAAATGCCATCTGGAATGATGAGTTTAATTACAGACCGACACAGTCAATAGTTTATCTCCCTCCTTCATTTTTATGTTAATTACATTTGAATACGGCTTCAGTTGAGTTCACCTTTTTACCTTCGTGGTGATTTCATCAGGAGTTTGCAGCCTTTAACGCTTTACATTGAGGTGTAAATTAGCGAATAAATGTGTATTTCTTTTTTGTCAGTTGTTGCAGCACTCCTTTGAATCTATACCATTAAATATATATGATATAAACTGTAAAATAAACCTCATCTAATCATTTTAAAACGCCTCGTTTGCTCTTTTCTCAAACATCCTCTTTCCTGCATTTCTTCAGAACGGAATGCAAAGAGATTTACTTGTCAGAGCTTCTACCATGAAAACCTGTCAGTAAAACACAGTTCACAGAGCAAAGACACCTCCGTCTGAGTCTGGATGAACCCAGATCTGCTTTTAAAGCCAACCAGCCACCTCGACCTTCACATCGATACATCTTCGCTGAACTCCACCAGCGTCACGCTTTATTCCAAATTTGCATTAAACATTGGCATTGAAGACAAAGTAAGTAGAGCCAACTTGCAATCATGCCAGATATGGACATGGTCAAAATCTGTGATGTTAAATAACAGTGAATTATCTGCACGTCACTTCAATTTTCCACAGTTTGGGCTCAGCTAACTTGTAATGAAGCATTTAGCAGTTGTGGAGATTTTTATTTATTTACTTCAGCGGTGGAAACGAAACAAACAAACAAACAAAAAAAACAGTAAAGCGGAAAATGAATCTGTTCATCAGCAGCTGAACCATAAATGAGATCAAGAAGAACAAATGTCAGATTGTGGACAAACAGCCTTTTACTGCAGGATGAACTTGACCCCAGACAGACAGAATCAGAAGAGTTTTCACATTAGATTAGTGAGGAGCTCTTCGTCGGTGTTACAGCTAACACCCCGATTATATTTGAAGTCCAGCTGTTAATCGTCTTTAATCTTACAGACGTTATCGACGTCATTTGTTTTGAATAGATTTTACACGCCTTTCTTAACAATTTGATCCAGTGACTTTTACAAATTCTCAATTTTAGATAAATCTGGTGCTCACTCTTTGAATTTCTCAGGTGTTAGCTGAGCTGCTTGTGACATTTGAAAACATCAGCCTGAGTGACTTGTGTTTTTTGTGCTATTATTACCAGAAACAATGGCAGCGTTGTGTTCGGAGACTTTTAGCCCCCTCATCTCTGCAGATCTCTCCAAATAACACTTTGCCATAGAGGAGAATATCAGCTTCTCATTTATATTTAAAAAAATTATTTTGTTTTAAAGGAATCCAAATGACCAGAGGACCCGTGTTTACAGCAATTTCATAAATCTCTTAAAGCCAATGAGCTAATGATTCTATAATGACAAATTTTGGGTCACGATTAATAAAGATGAGATATATTTCTCAACAGAAAATCTGTCTGTTGATTCAGCTGAGTCTGCAGGAACTCGACTTGTTTCAGGTGGACTGATGTGGAATCAGTTCATTATTTCTGTCAGTGATGAAGCTGCACACATGAACTCACCTATTTATTCACCTGACTTATCAGCTCTTAACATTTTTACATTACATTCTCAAAACTTCAATACGACCTGATGTTCATTATTTAAATGATGGAAAAAATGACAAAATCAAAACATGATTTTTTTAAATTTATTAATATAAAGAGTTGGGGAAACCGGAGCACCCGGAGAAAACCTAAAGAGCCAGAATGGGAGTCCAACCGGGATCTTTGCTGTAGAACACTGATGGTTGTTGGTTTTTTTTTTCTAATATAAAGAGTTGGGGGAACCGGAGCACCCGGAGAAAACCCAAAGTCCACACAGCAAAGACCCCGGCTGGGTCAGAACCACCATGGCGGTTTCTCACAGCAGACATTTTGATGGTAAATCTGCTCGGCCGACTGCTCTTCAAATGTTCACTGTGAGAAAGGTCTGCTCAGGACGTTGATCTTGAGGTTGGAGCAGGTGGAGAGTCGGCTGAGGGGGTTTGAGGGGGGATTGAGTTGCCCTGGAAGCAGCTCCTGAAGGGCCTGGTCAAAGTCTTCCTCACAGCTGAGAAAAACCTGGCAACTCTGGACTTCTTCTTCTTCTTGGGCTGGCTGAGGATGGCGTTCAGATGGACTTGGAGATATTTGACAATGGCGTCGTCATAAGATGAATCGTCCGATGCCGTCGCAGCCTTCAGGAGGTTTTCTGGTGAGCCAAACTCCTTGAAAAAGTCTCTAGTCATGGCCTCTTTGAGCTGTGCCATCATGTCCTTGTTCTTCCTGAACATTGAGGCACGGGTGTTAAGGTCTTCCTCGGCAAGGTCCTGCAGGAGCTTGACGAGGGCGCTGTTGACGAACGCCTCCTGGGACTGGTCAGCTCTGTTGGGGTTTTTGGTGAGGAGCCTCAGGAGAAGAGCAGAAATGAGGTTGTTGGTCTTCTCCTCTGGAACAGAATGGGTGTTCTCGGTGAACTCCGGTGGCTCCGCGTACGGGGCTGATTCAGCATCAGCATATAACACTGATGGGGGGCATCCGTCATTCCAGTCGTCAAGGGATCGTCTCAGCTCCATATTGGATATGATGGACTCACGACTTGTAACATAGACAGCAATATGAATTTGCTCCTTTGGTTGAGCTTGTGATGACCCAGAGGAACATGCTGTTCGGCTTGAACGGTGAGTTGACTTTTTGTCTTCAGGGATCTGTGGCTGGACGATGTCGTCTTCCTCAGACTGAATGGCGTCCACCTCCATTGGCTGGATGGCGTCCACCTCCATTGGCTGGATGCCCTCCTCTTCCTCTGCCCTGGACAGCATGTCAGTGATCAGGTCCTGGATGTCAGTTAATGCCCCAGACACTTGCTCGCTGTAGTTGGTCTTCTCTGTGGTTTGTCCGTCCATCCAGATCAGAAGCTTTTGGAGGAACTTCTCCACGACATCCTCGGTCATGGCGTAGAGAACCTCTGGAGAAAGCTGTGGTATTCCTGCCACCCTCCTGTCTGATTTGGTGATGACAGAGTCGGAGAGATATTTGCCCTCTGAAACCACGGGAACCTGATACGTCGGTCCAGTCATGAGAAGATCGTAGGTTTTCTCGGCGAGTTCCTTTGAGAACTCCTCCATAAACCCTCTGGCTTTGATGTTGTCGAGCGCCATCTTGATATGAGCTGGAGGAGTCTGTGGCCGGTTTAGTCTGTCATAGAAGGTTTCCATTTCAGCTTTTACGTCTGTTGTATTCTGCTCAGACATTGTTGGTGTCATGCTGGTCCTGGAAACCCTGCTGGGTGGTCTTGCCATGTCGGGTGTATTCCTGGGAGTCTCTGGAACAGCTCCTGGTAGCTCGTATTCATGTTGGGATAATCTCAACCTGAGATTTAAAGGCAGTCTGAGACTCACCAGGAAGTGTGCGTCATGTTTTCTGAACTTGCTTTTCAGCTCTGCCACCATTTTCAGGTATTCTTTCTGGGCAAAGCTGGAAAACCTACATTTCTGCCTCTGGTTGTCGTCGCTGGGGGAGCCGGCCAAAGTTCTGGACTGTGAGGCAAAGAACTCTTTGACTTTTGTCAGAATTGATCTCACGTTAAAATGCGGTTTGGGTGAGATGCTTTTGTGGCCGCTCTCCTCCGCACAGTCTGGGCTCTCGTGAAGATCGTCTATGATGGCTTTGACGATGTCCGCCGCCACCTCTGTGGCGTCCAGTGAGGCCTCAGAAAGGCGAGAGCCTTCTCCCTCGGCGGCCATGTCTGCTGAATCTCTGGACCATTTAGCGATGATCTCACTGACGGCTTTGGTGGCTGACGGGACGGAGATCTTTGATTTTACAGTGAGTGGAGAGTCACAACACTCTGGTTCCTCGATCTGGAACATCCCTGAAGGAGACACTGAGATCCTGGCCGAGGTGGACTCTGAGGTTCTCAGCTGCCAGCAGTCTCCCAGGCACTGGTACCTCAGTTTGTCCAAACATCTTGTCAGACAGTCGGTAACACGAGAAACCATCTGACGGAGACTGCTGAGGTCGGACACAGAGCCGCTGACAAAAACAGCCGGGTCCGAGGGCCAAGCGGGGCTGTTGACGGCCTCGGACACAACAGAGTTCACTTTCTGCAAAACCTCGGTCTCAATCAGGTCCGTCAGCTGCTGGGCGCTCTCGCATTTTTCCTGCTTGATGTTCAGCACCGCAGCAAAACTCTCAGAGAGGACGTCTCCAACACGGATTTTCAGTTTGTCCACAGTGGGGCTTGTTCGGTCCTCGGGTTCCTTCCTGTTGAAACTTTCCATGATGGACGGTTTGATGGCGTTTAGGGTGATGACAGAGACGATCTGGATCACTTCGGCGCACAGGTCCACCAAAGCCGCCGTGGTCTCAGGGTCGGGGATTCCCGCAGCCAGCAAGTTCCACTGGACTGCGGACAATTTCTTAAAATGTGTGTTGACGACCGGCAAAAGAGCCTCTCGGACGATGGTGTCCATGTCGTCCATCTGGGTCGTGGGTGGGTCGGTGGAAGGTCGTCTTTCTTCTTGGCGTTTCATGTCGTGGTTTTTCTTCCTCATAGGGTGAAAATAAATAGAGAGAGCTTCTTCCTGGAGGGTATTTATAAAAGTCTGAGATCAAAGCCATTCTGCACTCTACGTCACCAACCACTTCGGTTACGTCACGCTCCCTCGTTCTGTCGCCACGGACGGATGTGCGCATTAAAAAAAAAAAAAAGACGGATGTGCGCATGCGTACAGACTGATTTTTCTGAACGGTGACAGAAACTCCGAATACTGACTGAATACTGAAAAGATGGGATGATGGCGGCTCTTCGGTCCGGTTGGTCCGAATTATTTTATTATCATCTTGTATTTATATGATTAAAAAGCAACAAGCCTTAAAAAACACAGAAGACGGGCGATGCTAACAGAGCGGCTAAAGCTAAAGCTAAAGCTACAGCTACAGCTAGCCCGGCAGAGACGGCTCCTCAGCGGAGGACACCGGCCGAGAAACGCTCTGAACCGGATCAGACCTTCCTGAGGTTTGGAGGGATCAGACCGGACTTCAGACCTTCCTGAGGTTTGGAGGGATCAGACCGGACTTCAGACCTTCCTGAGGTTTAGAGGGATCAGACCGGACTTCAGACCTTCCTGAGGTTTGGAGGGATCAGACCGGACTTCAGACCTTCCTGAGGTTTAGAGGGATCAGACCGGACTTCAGACCTTCCTGAGGTTTGGAGGGATCAGACCGGACTTCAGACCTTCCTGAGGTTTAGAGGGATCAGACCGGACTTCAGACCTTCCTGAGGTTTGGAGGGATCAGACCGGACTTCAGACCTTCCTGAGGTTTAGAGGGATCAGACCGGACTTCAGAGGTCTCAGCAGGTAAACAGACCGCTCAGATCCTGATAGAGAAAATCATGGAAACAGTCTCATCTGATGAGGATGGTGAGGTGTGTGTCAGTATGTCTGTCTCTGTGTGTCTCTCTCTGTGTCTGTGTGTCTCTGTGTGTGTCTGTGTGTGTGTGTGTGTGTCTGTCTGTGTATGTGTGTGTGTGTGTGTGTCTCTGTCTTTCTGTGTGTGTGTGTGTGTGTCTCTGTCTTTCTGTGTGTGTGTCTGTGTGTGTCTCTGTGTGACTGTCTGTCTCTGTCTCTCTCCGTGTTTGTCTGTGTCTCTCTGTGTGTCTCTCTGTGTGTGTCTGTGTGTGTCTGTGTGTGTGCACCCTCAGGTGGTTGGATAAACTGGGTCTGGATGTTGTGATGAGGCAGGTCCTGGTCGGCTCTGGGAGTTACCACCTCATGGATGACAACCTGGACCCCCTAACTGTAAGTTGTGAGCCGGGGTCACCTCAGGTCACTGAACTCTGACCCTGAGCCGGGGTCACCTCAGGTCACTGAACTCTGACCCTGAGCCGGGGTCACCTCAGGTCACTGGATCTCTAAAGACAAACAATGTGCATCAGCTGTAAAAGTTCTGAATCTGTCATCTGGATCAGAGCCTGAATGAGGAGACCACGAAGATGAGCCTCTTTTAGATTTGACCACCCATGACAGTTAATGTGGAAGCTGCTGAAGATGGTTTTGTGTTGTTGTTGTGTTGTTGTAGGTCTGTGAAGCTGAACGGAGAGCTGTTGACCATGGTGGATGATAAAACCCTTCCTCTTCCTCCTCTTCTTTTTTGTCAGTTGTTGCAGCACTCCTTTGAATCTATACCATTAAATATATATGATATAAACTGTAAAATAAACCTCATCTAATCATTTTAAAACACCTCGTTTGCTCTTTTCTCAAACATCCTCTTTCCTGCATTTCTTCAGAACGGAATGCAAAGAGATTTACTTGTCAGAGCTTCTACCATGAAAACTTGTCAGTAAAACACAGTTCACAGAGCAAAGACACCTCCGTCTGAGTCTGGATGAACCCAGATCTGCTTTTAAAGCCAACTAGCCACCTCGACCTTCACATCGATACATCTTCGCTGAACTCCACCAGCGTCACGCTTTATTCCAAATTTGCATTAAACATTGGCATTGAAGACAAAGTAAGTAGAGCCAACTTGCAATCATGCCAGATATGGACATGGTCAAAATCTGTGATGTTAAATAACAGTGAATTATCTGCACGTCACTTCAATTTTCCACAGTTTGGGCTCAGCTAACTTGTAATGAAGCATTTAGCAGTTGTGGAGATTTTTATTTATTTACTTCAGTCGGTGGAAACGAAACAAACAAACAAACAAACAAAACAGTAAAGCAGAAAATGAATCTGTTCATCAGCAGCTGAACCATAAATGAGATCAAGAAGAACAAATGTCAGATTGTGGACAAACAGCCTTTTACTGCAGGATGAACTTGACCCCAGACAGACAGAATCAGAAGAGTTTTCACATTAGATTAGTGAGGAGCTCTTCGTCGGTGTTACAGCTAACACCCCGATTATATTTGAAGTCCAGCTGTTAATCGTCTTTAATCTTACAGACGTTATCGACGTCATTTGTTTTGAATAGATTTTACACGCCTTTCTTAACAATTTGATCCAGTGACTTTTACAAATACTCAATTTTAGATAAATCTGGTGCTCACTCTTTGAATTTCTCAGGTGTTAGCTGAGCTGCTTGTGACATTTGAAAACATCAGCCTGAGTGACTTGTGTTTTTTGTGCTATTATTACCAGAAACAATGGCAGCGTTGTGTTCGGAGACTTTTAGCCCCCTCATCTCTGCAGATCTCTCCAAATAACACGTTGCCATAGAGGAGAATATCAGCTTCTCATTTATATTTAAAAAAATTATTTTATGTTTTAAAGGAATCCAAATGACCAGAGGACCCGTGTTTACAGCAATTTCATAAATCTCTTAAAGCCAATGAGCTAATGATTCTATAATGACAAATTTTGGGTCACGATTAATAAAGATGAGATATATTTCTCGACAGAAAATCTGTCTGTTGATTCAGCTGAGTCTGCAGGAACTCGACTTGTTTCAGGTGGACTGATGTGGAATCAGTTCATTATTTCTGTCAGTGATGAAGCTGCACACATGAACTCACCTATTTATTCACCTGACTTATCAGCTCTTAACATTTTTACATTACATTCTCAAAACTTCAATACGACCTGATGTTCATTATTTAAATGATGGAAAAAATGACAAAATCAAAACATGATTTTTTTAAATTTATTAATATAAAGAGTTGGGGAAACCGGAGCACCCGGAGAAAAACTAAAGAGCCAGAATGGGAGTCCAACCGGGATCTTTGCTGTAGAACACTGATGGTTGTTGGTTTTTTTTTTCTAATATAAAGAGTTGGGGGAACCGGAGCACCCGGAGAAAACCCAAAGTCCACACAGCAAAGACCCCGGCTGGGTCAGAATCACCATGGCGGTTTCTCACAGCAGACATTTTGATGGTAAATCTGCTCGGCCGACTGCTCTTCAAATGTTCACTGTGAGAAAGGTCCGCTCAGGATGTTGATCTTGAGGTTGGAGCAGGTGGAGAGTCGGCTGAGGGGGTTTGAGGGGGGATTGAGTTGCCCTGGAAGCAGCTCCTGAAGGGCCTGGTCAAAGTCTTCCTCACAGCTGAGAAAAACCTGGCAACTCTGGACTTCTTCTTCTTCTTGGGCTGGCTGAGGATGGCGTTCAGATGGACTTGGAGATATTTGACAATGGCGTCGTCATAAGATGAATCGTCCGATGCCGTCGCAGCCTTCAGGAGGTTTTCTGGTGAGCCAAACTCCTTGAAAAAGTCTCTAGTCATGGCCTCTTTGAGCTGTGCCATCATGTCCTTGTTCTTCCTGAACATTGAGGCACGGGTGTTAAGGTCTTCCTCGGCGAGGTCCTGCAGGAGCTTGACGAGGGCGCTGTTGACGAACGCCTCCTGGGACTGGTCAGCTCTGTTGGGGTTTTTGGTGAGGAGCCTCAGGAGAAGAGCAGAAATGAGGTTGTTGGTCTTCTCCTCTGGAACAGAATGGGTGTTCTCGGTGAACTCCGGTGGCTCCACGTACGGGGCTGATTCAGCATCAGCATATAATACTGATGGGGGGCATCCGTCATTCCAGTCGTCAAGGGATCGTCTCAGCTCCATATTGGATATGATGGACTCACGACTTGTAACATAGACAGCAATATGAATTTGCTCCTTTGGTTGAGCTTGTGAAGACCCAGAGGAACATGCTGTTCGACTTGAACGGTGAGTTGACTTTTTGTCTTCAGGGATCTGTGGCTGGACGATGTCGTCTTCCTCTGACTGGATGGCGTCCACCTCCATTGGCTGGATGGCGTCCACCTCCATTGGCTGGATGCCCTCCTCTTCCTCTGCCCTGGACAGCATGTCAGTGATCAGGTCCTGGATGTCAGTTAATGCCCCAGACACTTGCTCGCTGTAGTTGGTCTTCTCTGTGGTTTGTCCGTCCATCCAGATCAGAAGCTTTTGGAGGAACTTCTCCACGACATCCTCGGTCATGGCGTAGAGAACCTCTGGAGAAAGCTGTGGTATTCCTGCCACCCTCCTGTCTGATTTGGTGATGACAGAGTCGGAGAGATATTTGCCCTCTGAAACCACGGGAACCTCATACGTCGGTCCAGTCATGAGAAGATCGTAGGTTTTCTCGGCGAGTTCCTTTGAGAACTCCTCCATAAACCCTCTGGCTTTGATGTTGTCGAGCGCCATCTTGATATGAGCTGGAGGAGTCTGTGGCCGGTTTAGTCTGTCATAGAAGGTTTCCATTTCAGCTTTTACGTCTGTTGTATTCTGCTCAGACATTGTTGGTGTCATGCTGGTCCTGGAAACCCTGCTGGGTGGTCTTGCCATGTCGGGTGTATTCCTGGGAGTCTCTGGAACAGCTCCTGGTAGCTCGTATTCATGTTGGGATAATCTCAACCTGAGATTTAAAGGCAGTCTGAGACTCACCAGGAAGTGTGCGTCATGTTTTCTGAACTTGCTTTTCAGCTCTGCCACCATTTTCAGGTATTCTTTCTGGGCAAAGCTGGAAAACCTACATTTCTGCCTCTCGTTGTCGTCGCTGGGGGAGCCGGCCAAAGTTCTGGACTGTGAGGCAAAGAACTCTTTGACTTTTGTCAGAATTGATCTCACGTTAAAATGCGGTTTGGGTGAGATGCTTTTGTGGCCGCTCTCCTCCGCACAGTCTGGGCTCTCGTGAAGATCGTCTATGATGGCTTTGACGATGTCCGCCGCCACCTCTGTGGCGTCCAGTGAGGCCTCAGACATGCGAGAGCCTTCTCCCTCGGCGGCCATGTCTGCTGAATCTCTGGACCATTTAGCGATGATCTCACTGACGGCTTTGGTGGCTGACGGGACGGAGATCTTTGATTTTACAGTGAGTGGAGAGTCACAACACTCTGGTTCCTCGATCTGGAACATCCCTGAAGGAGACACTGAGATCCTGGCCGAGGTGGACTCTGAGGTTCTCAGCTGCCAGCAGTCTCCCAGGCACTGGTACCTCAGTTTGTCCAAACATCTTGTCAGACAGTCGGTAACACGAGAAACCATCTGACGGAGACTGCTGAGGTCGGACACAGAGCCGCTGACAAAAACAGCCGGGTCCGAGGGCCAAGCGGGGCTGTTGACGGCCTCGGACACAACAGAGTTCACTTTCTGCAAAACCTCGGTCTCAATCAGGTCCGTCAGCTGCTGGGCGCTCTCGCATTTTTCCTGCTTGATGTTCAGCGCCGCAGCAAAACTCTCAGAGAGGACGTCTCCAACACGGATTTTCAGTTTGTCCACAGTGGGGCTTGTTCGGTCCTCGGGTTCCTTCCTGTTGAAACTTTCCATGATGGACGGTTTGATGGCGTTTAGGGTGATGACAGAGACGATCTGGATCACTTCGGCGCACAGGTCCACCAAAGCCGCCGTGGTCTCAGGGTCGGGGATTCCCGCAGCCAGCAAGTTCCACTGGACTGCGGACAATTTCTTAAAATGTGTGTTGACGACCGGCAAAAGAGCCTCTCGGACGATGGTGTCCATGTCGTCCATCTGGGTCGTGGGGGGGTCGGTGGAAGGTCGTCTTTCTTCTTGGCGTTTCATGTCGTGGTTTTTCTTCCTCATAGGGTGAAAATAAATAGAGAGAGCTTCTTCCTGGAGGGTATTTATAAAAGTCTGAGATCAAAGCCATTCTGCACTCTACGTCACCAACCACTTCGGTTACGTCACGCTCCCTCGTTCTGTCGCCACGGACGGATGTGCGCATAAAAAAAAAAAAAAAAAAAAAGACGGATGTGCGCATGCGTACAGACTGATTTTTCTGAACGGTGACAGAAATTCCGAATACTGAAAAGATGGGATGATGGCGGCTCTTCGGTCCGGTTGGTCCGAATTATTTTATTATCATTTTGTATTTATATGATTAAAAAGCAACAAGCCTTAAAAAACACAGAAGACGGGCGATGCTAACAGAGCGGCTAAAGCTAAAGCTACAGCTAGCCCGGCAGAGACGGCTCCTCAGCGGAGGACACCGGCCGAGAAACGCTCTGAACCGGATCAGACCTTCCTGAGGTTTGGAGGGATCAGACCGGACTTCAGACCTTCCTGAGGTTTAGAGGGATCAGACCGGACTTCAGACCTTCCTGAGGTTTGGAGGGATCAGACCGGACTTCAGACCTTCCTGAGGTTTAGAGGGATCAGACCGGACTTCAGACCTTCCTGAGGTTTAGAGGGATCAGACCGGACTTCAGAGGTCTCAGCAGGTAAACAGACCGCTCAGATCCTGATAGAGAAAATCATGGAAACAGTCTCATCTGATGAGGATGGTGAGGTGTGTGTCAGTATGTCTGTCTCTGTGTGTGTCTCTCTGTGTCTGTGTGTCTCTGTGTGTGTCTGTGTGTGTGTGTGTGTGTGTGTCTCTGTCTTTCTGTGTGTCTGTCTCTCTGTGTGACTGTCTGTCTGTGTCTCTCTGTGTGTCTCTCTGTGTGTCTCACTGTGTTTGTCTGTGTCTCTCTGTATGTCTCTGTGTGTGTCTGTGTGTGTGTCTGTGTGTGTCTGTGTGTGTATGCCCTCAGGTGGTTGGATAAACTGGGTCTGGATGTTGTGATGAGGCAGGTCCTGGTCGGCTCTGGGAGTTACCACCTCATGGATGACAACCTGGACCCCCTAACTGTAAGTTGTGAGCCGGGGTCACCTCAGGTCACTGAACTCTGACCCTGAGCCGGGGTCACCTCAGGTCACTGGATCTCTAAAGACTAACAATGTGCATCAGCTGTAAAAGTTCTGAATCTGTCATCTGGATCAGAGCCTGAATGAGGAGACCACGAAGATGAGCCTCTTTTAGATTTGACCACCCATGACAGTTAATGTGGAAGCTGCTGAAGATGGTTTTGTGTTGTTGTTGTGTTGTTGTAGGTCTGTGAAGCTGAACGGAGAGCTGTTGACCATGGTGGATGATAAAACCCTTCCTCTTCCTCCTCTTCTTTTTTGTCAGTTGTTGCAGCACTCCTTTGAATCTATACCATTAAATATATATGATATAAACTGTAAAATAAACCTCATCTAATCATTTTAAAACACCTCGTTTGCTCTTTTCTCAAACATCCTCTTTCCTGCATTTCTTCAGAACGGAATGCAAAGAGATTTACTTGTCAGAGCTTCTACCATGAAAACCTGTCAGTAAAACACAGTTCACAGAGCAAAGACACCTCCGTCTGAGTCTGGATGAACCCAGATCTGCTTTTAAAGCCAACTAGCCACCTCGACCTTCACATCGATACATCTTCGCTGAACTCCACCAGCGTCACGCTTTATTCCAAATTTGCATTAAACATTGGCATTGAAGACAAAGTAAGTAGAGCCAACTTGCAATCATGCCAGATATGGACATGGTCAAAATCTGTGATGTTAAATAACAGTGAATTATCTGCACGTCACTTCAATTTTCCACAGTTTGGGCTCAGCTAACTTGTAATGAAGCATTTAGCAGTTGTGGTGATTTTTATTTATTTACTTCAGTCGGTGGAAACGAAACAAACAAACAAACAAACAAACAAACAAAACAGTAAAGCGGAAAATGAATCTGTTCATCAGCAGCTGAACCATAAATGAGATCAAGAAGAACAAATGTCAGATTGTGGACAAACAGCCTTTTACTGCAGGATGAACTTGACCCCAGACAGACAGAATCAGAAGAGTTTTCACATTAGATTAGTGAGGAGCTCTTCGTCGGTGTTACAGCTAACACCCCGATTATATTTGAAGTCCAGCTGTTAATCGTCTTTAATCTTACAGACGTTATCGACGTCATTTGTTTTGAATAGATTTTACACGCCTTTCTTAACAATTTGATCCAGTGACTTTTACAAATTCTCAATTTTAGATAAATCTGGTGCTCACTCTTTGAATTTCTCAGGTGTTAGCTGAGCTGCTTGTGACATTTGAAAACATCAGCCTGAGTGACTTGTGTTTTTT
This sequence comes from Remorina albescens, assembly GCA_034769265.1. Taxonomy (NCBI): domain Eukaryota; kingdom Metazoa; phylum Chordata; class Actinopteri; order Carangiformes; family Echeneidae; genus Remorina; species Remorina albescens. Next base: position 29,479,999 of record CM068479.1, read on the forward strand.
GTGCTATTATTACCAGAAACAATGGCAGCGTTGTGTTCGGAGACTTTTAGCCCCCTCATCTCTGCAGATCTCTCCAAATAACACGTTGCCATAGAGGAGAATATCAGCTTCTCATTTATATTTAAAAAAATTATTTTGTTTTAAAGGAATCCAAATGACCAGAGGACCCGTGTTTACAGCAATTTCATAAATCTCTTAAAGCCAATGAGCTAATGATTCTATAATGACAAATTTTGGGTCACGATTAATAAAGATGAGATATATTTCTCGACAGAAAATCTGTCTGTTGATTCAGCTGAGTCTGCAGGAACTCGACTTGTTTCAGGTGGACTGATGTGGAATCAGTTCATTATTTCTGTCAGTGATGAAGCTGCACACATGAACTCACCTATTTATTCACCTGACTTATCAGCTCTTAACATTTTTACATTACATTCTCAAAACTTCAATACGACCTGATGTTCATTATTTAAATGATGGAAAAAATGACAAAATCAAAACATGATTTTTTTAAATTTATTAATATAAAGAGTTGGGGAAACCGGAGCACCCGGAGAAAACCTAAAGAGCCAGAATGGGAGTCCAACCGGGATCTTTGCTGTGGAACACTGATGGTTGTTGGTCTTTTTTTCTCTAATATAAAGAGTTGGGGGAACCGGAGCACCCGGAGAAAACCCAAAGTCCACACAGCAAAGACCCCGGCTGGGTCAGAACCACCATGGCGGTTTCTCACAGCAGACATTTTGATGGTAAATCTGCTCGGCCGACTGCTCTTCAAATGTTCACTGTGAGAAAGGTCCGCTCAGGACGTTGATCTTGAGGTTGGAGCAGGTGGAGAGTCGGCTGAGGGGGTTTGAGGGGGGATTGAGTTGCCCTGGAAGCAGCTCCTGAAGGGCCTGGTCAAAGTCTTCCTCACAGCTGAGAAAAACCTGGCAACTCTGGACTTCTTCTTCTTCTTGGGCTGGCTGAGGATGGCATTCAGATGGACTTGGAGATATTTGACAATGGCGTCGTCATAAGATGAATCGTCCGATGCCGTCGCAGCCTTCAGGAGGTTTTCTGGTGAGCCAAACTCCTTGAAAAAGTCTCTAGTCATGGCCTCTTTGAGCTGTGCCATCATGTCCTTGTTCTTCCTGAACATTGAGGCACGGGTGTTAAGGTCTTCCTCGGCGAGGTCCTGCAGGAGCTTGACGAGGGCGCTGTTGACGAACGCCTCCTGGGACTGGTCAGCTCTGTTGGGGTTTTTGGTGAGGAGCCTCAGGAGAAGAGCAGAAATGAGGTTGTTGGTCTTCTCCTCTGGAACAGAATGGGTGTTCTCGGTGAACTCCGGTGGCTCCGCGTACGGGGCTGATTCAGCATCAGCATATAACACTGATGGGGGGCATCCGTCATTCCAGTCGTCAAGGGATCGTCTCAGCTCCATATTAGATATGATGGACTCACGACTTGTAACATAGACAGCAATATGAATTTGCTCCTTTGGTTGAGCTTGTGAAGACCCAGAGGAACATGCTGTTCGACTTGAACGGTGAGTTGACTTTTTGTCTTCAGGGATCTGTGGCTGGACGATGTCGTCTTCCTCTGACTGGATGGCGTCCACCTCCATTGGCTGGATGGCGTCCACCTCCATTGGCTGGATGCCCTCCTCTTCCTCTGCCCTGGACAGCATGTCAGTGATCAGGTCCTGGATGTCAGTTAATGCCCCAGACACTTGCTCGCTGTAGTTGGTCTTCTCTGTGGTTTGTCCGTCCATCCAGATCAGAAGCTTTTGGAGGAACTTCTCCACGACATCCTCGGTCATGGCGTAGAGAACCTCTGGAGAAAGCTGTGGTATTCCTGCCACCCTCCTGTCTGATTTGGTGATGACAGAGTCGGAGAGATATTTGCCCTCTGAAACCACGGGAACCTCATACGTCGGTCCAGTCATGAGAAGATCGTAGGTTTTCTCGGCGAGTTCCTTTGAGAACTCCTCCATAAACCCTCTGGCTTTGATGTTGTCGAGCGCCATCTTGATATGAGCTGGAGGAGTCTGTGGCCGGTTTAGTCTGTCATAGAAGGTTTCCATTTCAGCTTTTACGTCTGTTGTATTCTGCTCAGACATTGTTGGTGTCATGCTGGTCCTGGAAACCCTGCTGGGTGGTCTTGCCATGTCGGGTGTATTCCTGGGAGTCTCTGGAACAGCTCCTGGTAGCTCGTATTCATGTTGGGATAATCTCAACCTGAGATTTAAAGGCAGTCTGAGACTCACCAGGAAGTGTGCGTCATGTTTTCTGAACTTGCTTTTCAGCTCTGCCACCATTTTCAGGTATTCTTTCTGGGCAAAGCTGGAAAACCTACATTTCTGCCTCTGGTTGTCGTCGCTGGGGGAGCCGGCCAAAGTTCTGGACTGTGAGGCAAAGAACTCTTTGACTTTTGTCAGAATTGATCTCACGTTAAAATGCGGTTTGGGTGAGATGCTTTTGTGGCCGCTCTCCTCCGCACAGTCTGGGCTCTCGTGAAGATCGTCTATGATGGCTTTGACGATGTCCGCCGCCACCTCTGTGGCGTCCAGTGAGGCCTCAGACAGGCGAGAGCCTTCTCCCTCGGCGGCCATGTCTGCTGAATCTCTGGACCATTTAGCGATGATCTCACTGACGGCTTTGGTGGCTGACGGGACGGAGATCTTTGATTTTACAGTGAGTGGAGAGTCACAACACTCTGGTTCCTCGATCTGGAACATCCCTGAAGGAGACACTGAGATCCTGGCCGAGGTGGACTCTGAGGTTCTCAGCTGCCAGCAGTCTCCCAGGCACTGGTACCTCAGTTTGTCCAAACATCTTGTCAGACAGTCGGTAACACGAGAAACCATCTGACGGAGACTGCTGAGGTCGGACACAGAGCCGCTGACAAAAACAGCCGGGTCCGAGGGCCAAGCGGGGCTGTTGACGGCCTCGGACACAACAGAGTTCACTTTCTGCAAAACCTCGGTCTCAATCAGGTCCGTCAGCTGCTGGGCGCTCTCGCATTTTTCCTGCTTGATGTTCAGCACCGCAGCAAAACTCTCAGAGAGGACGTCTCCAACACGGATTTTCAGTTTGTCCACAGTGGGGCTTGTTCGGTCCTCGGGTTCCTTCCTGTTGAAACTTTCCATGATGGACGGTTTGATGGCGTTTAGGGTGATGACAGAGACGATCTGGATCACTTCGGCGCACAGGTCCACCAAAGCCGCCGTGGTCTCAGGGTCGGGGATTCCCGCAGCCAGCAAGTTCCACTGGACTGCGGACAATTTCTTAAAATGTGTGTTGACGACCGGCAAAAGAGCCTCTCGGACGATGGTGTCCATGTCGTCCATCTGGGTCGTGGGGGGGTCGGTGGAAGGTCGTCTTTCTTCTTGGCGTTTCATGTCGTGGTTTTTCTTCCTCATAGGGTGAAAATAAATAGAGAGAGCTTCTTCCTGGAGGGTATTTATAAAAGTCTGAGATCAAAGCCATTCTGCACTCTACGTCACCAACCACTTCGGTTACGTCACGCTCCCTCGTTCTGTCGCCACGGACGGATGTGCGCATAAAAAAAAAAAAAAAAAAAAAAAAAGACGGATGTGCGCATGCGTACAGACTGATTTTTCTGAACGGTGACAGAAACTCCGAATACTGACTGAATACTGAAAAGATGGGATGATGGCGGCTCTTCGGTCCGGTTGGTCCGAATTATTTTATTATCATTTTGTATTTATATGATTAAAAAGCAACAAGCCTTAAAAAACACAGAAGACGGGCGATGCTAACAGAGCGGCTAAAGCTAAAGCTAAAGCTACAGCTAGCCCGGCAGAGACGGCTCCTCAGCGGAGGACACCGGCCGAGAAACGCTCTGAACCGGATCAGACCTTCCTGAGGTTTGGAGGGATCAGACCGGACTTCAGACCTTCCTGAGGTTTGGAGGGATCAGACCGGACTTCAGACCTTCCTGAGGTTTAGAGGGATCAGACCGGACTTCAGACCTTCCTGAGGTTTGGAGGGATCAGACCGGACTTCAGACCTTCCTGAGGTTTGGAGGGATCAGACCGGACTTCAGACCTTCCTGAGGTTTGGAGGGATCAGACCGGACTTCAGAGGTCTCAGCAGGTAAACAGACCGCTCAGATCCTGATAGAGAAAATCATGGAAACAGTCTCATCTGATGAGGATGGTGAGGTGTGTGTCAGTATGTCTGTCTCTGTGTGTGTCTCTCTGTGTCTGTGTGTCTCTGTGTGTGTCTGTGTGTGTGTGTGTGTCTGTGTCTGTCTATCTGTGTGACTGTCTGTCTCTGTCTCTCTCTGTGTCTGTCTCTGTCTCTGTGTGTGTCTCTCTGTGTCTGTGTGTCTCTCTGTGTCTCTCCGTGTTTGTCTGTGTCGCTCTGTGTGTCTCTCTGTGTGTCTCTCTGTGTGTCTCTCTGTGTGTGTCTGTGTGTGTCTGTGTGTGTGCACCCTCAGGTGGTTGGATAAACTGGGTCTGGATGTTGTGATGAGGCAGGTCCTGGTCGGCTCAGGGAGTTACCACCTCATGGATGACAACCTGGACCCCCTAACTGTAAGTTGTGAGCCGGGGTCACCTCAGGTCACTGAACTCTGACCCTGAGCCGGGGTCACCTCAGGTCACTGAACTCTGACCCTGAGCCGGGGTCACCTCAGGTCACTGGATCTCTAAAGACTAACAATGTGCATCAGCTGTAAAAGTTCTGAATCTGTCATCTGGATCAGAGCCTGAATGAGGAGACCACGAAGATGAGCCTCTTTTAGATTTGACCACCCATGACAGTTAATGTGGAAGCTGCTGAAGATGGTTTTGTGTTGTTGTTGTGTTGTTGTAGGTCTGTGAAGCTGAACGGAGAGCTGTTGACCATGGTGGATGATAAAACCCTTCCTCTTCCTCCTCTTCTTTTTTGTCAGTTGTTGCAGCACCCCTTTGAATCTATACCATTAAATATATATGATATAAACTGTAAAATAAACCTCATCTAATCATTTTAAAACACCTCGTTTGCTCTTTTCTCAAACATCCTCTTTCCTGCATTTCTTCAGAACGGAATGCAAAGAGATTTACTTGTCAGAGCTTCTACCATGAAAACCTGTCAGTAAAACACAGTTCACAGAGCAAAGACACCTCCGTCTGAGTCTGGATGAACCCAGATCTGCTTTTAAAGCCAACTAGCCACCTCGACCTTCACATCGATACATCTTCGCTGAACTCCACCAGCGTCACGCTTTATTCCAAATTTGCATTAAACATTGGCATTGAAGACAAAGTAAGTAAAGCCAACTTGCAATCATGCCAGATATGGACATGGTCAAAATCTGTGATGTTAAATAACAGTGAATTATCTGCACGTCACTTCAATTTTCCACAGTTTGGGCTCAGCTAACTTGTAATGAAGCATTTAGCAGTTGTGGAGATTTTTATTTATTTACTTCAGTCGGTGGAAACGAAACAAACAAACAAACAAAAAAAACAGTAAAGCGGAAAATGAATCTGTTCATCAGCAGCTGAACCATAAATGAGATCAAGAAGAACAAATGTCAGATTGTGGACAAACAGCCTTTTACTGCAGGATGAACTTGACCCCAGACAGACAGAATCAGAAGAGTTTTCACATTAGATTAGTGAGGAGCTCTTCGTCGGTGTTACAGCTAACACCCCGATTATATTTGAAGTCCAGCTGTTAATCGTCTTTAATCTTACAGACGTTATCGACGTCATTTGTTTTGAATAGATTTTACACGCCTTTCTTAACAATTTGATCCAGTGACTTTTACAAATTCTCAATTTTAGATAAATCTGGTGCTCACTCTTTGAATTTCTCAGGTGTTAGCTGAGCTGCTTGTGACATTTGAAAACATCAGCCTGAGTGACTTGTGTTTTTTGTGCTATTATTACCAGAAACAATGGCAGCGTTGTGTTCGGAGACTTTTAGCCCCCTCATCTCTGCAGATCTCTCCAAATAACACTTTGCCATAGAGGAGAATATCAGCTTCTCATTTATATTTAAAAAAATTATTTTATGTTTTAAAGGAATCCAAATGACCAGAGGACCCGTGTTTACAGCAATTTCATAAATCTCTTAAAGCCAATGAGCTAATGATTCTATAATGACAAATTTTGGGTCACGATTAATAAAGATGAGATATATTTCTCGACAGAAAATCTGTCTGTTGATTCAGCTGAGTCTGCAGGAACTCGACTTGTTTCAGGTGGACTGATGTGGAATCAGTTCATTATTTCTGTCAGTGATGAAGCTGCACACATGAACTCACCTATTTATTCACCTGACTTATCAGCTCTTAACATTTTTACATTACATTCTCAAAACTTCAATACGACCTGATGTTCATTATTTAAATGATGGAAAAAACGACAAAATCAAAACATGATTTTTTTAAATTTATTAATATAAAGAGTTGGGGAAACCGGAGCACCCGGAGAAAACCTAAAGAGCCAGAATGGGAGTCCAACCGGGATCTTTGCTGTGGAACACTGATGGTTGTTGGTTTTTTTTTTCTAATATAAAGAGTTGGGGGAACCGGAGCACCCGGAGAAAACCCAAAGTCCACACAGCAAAGACCCCGGCTGGGTCAGAACCACCATGGCGGTTTCTCACAGCAGACATTTTGATGGTAAATCTGCTCGGCCGACTGCTCTTCAAATGTCTGTTGTGAGAAAGGTCCGCTCAGGACGTTGATCTTGAGGTTGGAGCAGGTGGAGAGTCGGCTGAGGGGGTTTGAGGGGGGATTGAGTTGCCCTGGAAGCAGCTCCTGAAGGGCCTGGTCAAAGTCTTCCTCACAGCTGAGAAAAACCTGGCAACTCTGGACTTCTTCTTCTTCTTGGGCTGGCTGAGGATGGCGTTCAGATGGACTTGGAGATATTTGACAATGGCGTCGTCATAAGATGAATCGTCCGATGCCGTCGCAGCCTTCAGGAGGTTTTCTGGTGAGCCAAACTCCTTGAAAAAGTCTCTAGTCATGGCCTCTTTGAGCTGTGCCATCATGTCCTTGTTCTTCCTGAACATTGAGGCACGGGTGTTAAGGTCTTCCTCGGCAAGGTCCTGCAGGAGCTTGACGAGGGCGCTGTTGACGAACGCCTCCTGGGACTGGTCAGCTCTGTTGGGGTTTTTGGTGAGGAGCCTCAGGAGAAGAGCAGAAATGAGGTTGTTGGTCTTCTCCTCTGGAACAGAATGGGTGTTCTCGGTGAACTCCGGTGGCTCCACGTACGGGGCTGATTCAGCATCAGCATATAATACTGATGGGGGGCATCCGTCATTCCAGTCGTCAAGGGATCGTCTCAGCTCCATATTGGATATGATGGACTCACGACTTGTAACATAGACAGCAATATGAATTTGCTCCTTTGGTTGAGCTTGTGAAGACCCAGAGGAACATGCTGTTCGACTTGAACGGTGAGTTGACTTTTTGTCTTCAGGGATCTGTGGCTGGACGATGTCGTCTTCCTCTGACTGGATGGCGTCCACCTCCATTGGCTGGATGGCGTCCACCTCCATTGGCTGGATGCCCTCCTCTTCCTCTGCCCTGGACAGCATGTCAGTGATCAGGTCCTGGATGTCAGTTAATGCCCCAGACACTTGCTCGCTGTAGTTGGTCTTCTCTGTGGTTTGTCCGTCCATCCAGATCAGAAGCTTTTGGAGGAACTTCTCCACGACATCCTCGGTCATGGCGTAGAGAACCTCTGGAGAAAGCTGTGGTATTCCTGCCACCCTCCTGTCTGATTTGGTGATGACAGAGTCGGAGAGATATTTGCCCTCTGAAACCACGGGAACCTCATACGTCGGTCCAGTCATGAGAAGATCGTAGGTTTTCTCGGCGAGTTCCTTTGAGAACTCCTCCATAAACCCTCTGGCTTTGATGTTGTCGAGCGCCATCTTGATATGAGCTGGAGGAGTCTGTGGCCGGTTTAGTCTGTCATAGAAGGTTTCCATTTCAGCTTTTACGTCTGTTGTATTCTGCTCAGACATTGTTGGTGTCATGCTGGTCCTGGAAACCCTGCTGGGTGGTCTTGCCATGTCGGGTGTATTCCTGGGAGTCTCTGGAACAGCTCCTGGTAGCTCGTATTCATGTTGGGATAATCTCAACCTGAGATTTAAAGGCAGTCTGAGACTCACCAGGAAGTGTGCGTCATGTTTTCTGAACTTGCTTTTCAGCTCTGCCACCATTTTCAGGTATTCTTTCTGGGCAAAGCTGGAAAACCTACATTTCTGCCTCTCGTTGTCGTCGCTGGGGGAGCCGGCCAAAGTTCTGGACTGTGAGGCAAAGAACTCTTTGACTTTTGTCAGAATTGATCTCACGTTAAAATGCGGTTTGGGTGAGATGCTTTTGTGGCCGCTCTCCTCCGCACAGTCTGGGCTCTCGTGAAGATCGTCTATGATGGCTTTGACGATGTCCGCCGCCACCTCTGTGGCGTCCAGTGAGGCCTCAGACAGGCGAGAGCCTTCTCCCTCGGCGGCCATGTCTGCTGAATCTCTGGACCATTTAGCGATGATCTCACTGACGGCTTTGGTGGCTGACGGGACGGAGATCTTTGATTTTACAGTGAGTGGAGAGTCACAACACTCTGGTTCCTCGATCTGGAACATCCCTGAAGGAGACACTGAGATCCTGGCCGAGGTGGACTCTGAGGTTCTCAGCTGCCAGCAGTCTCCCAGGCACTGGTACCTCAGTTTGTCCAAACATCTTGTCAGACAGTCGGTAACACGAGAAACCATCTGACGGAGACTGCTGAGGTCGGACACAGAGCCGCTGACAAAAACAGCCGGGTCCGAGGGCCAAGCGGGGCTGTTGACGGCCTCGGACACAACAGAGTTCACTTTCTGCAAAACCTCGGTCTCAATCAGGTCCGTCAGCTGCTGGGCGCTCTCGCATTTTTCCTGCTTGATGTTCAGCACCGCAGCAAAACTCTCAGAGAGGACGTCTCCAACACGGATTTTCAGTTTGTCCACAGTGGGGCTTGTTCGGTCCTCGGGTTCCTTCCTGTTGAAACTTTCCATGATGGACGGTTTGATGGCGTTTAGGGTGATGACAGAGACGATCTGGATCACTTCGGCGCACAGGTCCACCAAAGCCGCCGTGGTCTCAGGGTCGGGGATTCCCGCAGCCAGCAAGTTCCACTGGACTGCGGACAATTTCTTAAAATGTGTGTTGACGACCGGCAAAAGAGCCTCTCGGACGATGGTGTCCATGTCGTCCATCTGGGTCGTGGGGGGGTCGGTGGAAGGTCGTCTTTCTTCTTGGCGTTTCATGTCGTGGTTTTTCTTCCTCATAGGGTGAAAATAAATAGAGAGAGCTTCTTCCTGGAGGGTATTTATAAAAGTCTGAGATCAAAGCCATTCTGCACTCTACGTCACCAACCACTTCGGTTACGTCACGCTCCCTCGTTCTGTCGCCACGGACGGATGTGCGCATTAAAAAAAAAAAAAAAAAAAAAAAAAAAAAGACGGATGTGCGCATGCGTACAGACTGATTTTTCTGAACGGTGACAGAAACTCCGAATACTGACTGAATACTGAAAAGATGGGATGATGGCGGCTCTTCGGTCCGGTTGGTCCGAATTATTTTATTATCATTTTGTATTTATATGATTAAAAAGCAACAAGCCTGAAAAAACACAGAAGACGGGCGATGCTAACAGAGCGGCTAAAGCTAAAGCTACAGCTAAAGCTACAGCTAGCCCGGCAGAGACGGCTCCTCAGCGGAGGACACCGGCCGAGAAACGCTCTGAACCGGATCAGACCTTCCTGAGGTTTGGAGGGATCAGACCGGACTTCAGACCTTCCTGAGGTTTAGAGGGATCAGACCGGACTTCAGACCTTCCTGAGGTTTAGAGGGATCAGACCGGACTTCAGAGGTCTCAGCAGGTAAACAGATCGCTCAGATCCTGATAGAGAAAATCATGGAAACAGTCTCATCTGATGAGGATGGTGAGGTGTGTGTCAGTATGTCTGTCTCTGTGTGTGTCTCTCTGTGTCTGTGTGTCTCTGTGTCTGTGTGTCTCTGTGTGTGTCTGTGTGTGTGTGTGTGTGTCTGTCTGTGTATGTGTGTCTCTGTGTCTGTCTCGCTGTGTGACTGTCTGTCTCTGTCTCTCTGTGTGTCTCTCTGTGTCTCTCTCTGTGTCTCTGTGTGTCTCTCTGTGTGTCTCTCTGTGTGTGTCTGTGTGTGTGCGCCCTCAGGTGGTTGGATAAACTGGGTCTGGATGTTGTGATGAGGCAGGTCCTGGTCGGCTCAGGGAGTTACCACCTCATGGACGACAACCTGGACCCCCTAACTGTAAGTTGTGAGCCGGGGTCACCTCAGGTCACTGAACTCTGACCCTGAGCCGGGGTCACCTCAGGTCACTGGATCTCTAAAGACTAACAATGTGCATCAGCTGTAAAAGTTCTGAATCTGTCATCTGGATCAGAGCCTGAATGAGGAGACCACGAAGATGAGCCTCTTTTAGATTTGACCACCCATGACAGTTAATGTGGAAGCTGCTGAAGATGGTTTTGTGTTGTTGTTGTGTTGTTGTAGGTCTGTGAAGCTGAACGGAGAGCTGTTGACCATGGTGGATGATAAAACCCTTCCTCTTCCTCCTCTTCTTTTTTGTCAATTGTTGCAGCAGTCCTTTGAATCTATACCATTAAATATATATGATATAAACTGTAAAATAAACCTCATCTAATCATTTTAAAACACCTCGTTTGCTCTTTTCTCAAACATCCTCTTTCCTGCATTTCTTCAGAACGGAATGCAAAGAGATTTACTTGTCAGAGCTTCTACCATGAAAACCTGTCAGTAAAACACAGTTCACAGAGCAAAGACACCTCCGTCTGAGTCTGGATGAACCCAGATCTGCTTTTAAAGCCAACTAGCCACCTCGACCTTCACATCGATACATCTTCGCTGAACTCCACCAGCGTCACGCTTTATTCCAAATTTGCATTAAACATTGGCATTGAAGACAAAGTAAGTAGAGCCAACTTGCAATCATGCCAGATATGGACATGGTCAAAATCTGTGATGTTAAATAACAGTGAATTATCTGCACGTCACTTCAATTTTCCACAGTTTGGGCTCAGCTAACTTGTAATGAAGCATTTAGCAGTTGTGGAGATTTTTATTTATTTACTTCAGTCGGTGGAAACGAAACAAACAAACAAACAAAAAAAACAGTAAAGCGGAAAATGAATCTGTTCATCAGCAGCTGAACCATAAATGAGATCAAGAAGAACAAATGTCAGATTGTGGACAAACAGCCTTTTACTGCAGGATGAACTTGACCCCAGACAGACAGAATCAGAAGAGTTTTCACATTAGATTAGTGAGGAGCTCTTCGTCGGTGTTACAGCTAACACCCCGATTATATTTGAAGTCCAGCTGTTAATCGTCTTTAATCTTACAGACGTTATCGACGTCATTTGTTTGGAATAGATTTTACACGCCTTTCTTAACAATTTGATCCAGTGACTTTTACAAATTCTCAATTTTAGATAAATCTGGTGCTCACTCTTTGAATTTCTCAGGTGTTAGCTGAGCTGCTTGTGACATTTGAAAACATCAGCCTGAGTGACTTGTGTTTTTTGTGCTATTATTACCAGAAACAATGGCAGCGTTGTGTTCGGAGACTTTTAGCCCCCTCATCTCTGCAGATCTCTCCAAATAACACGTTGCCATAGAGGAGAATATCAGCTTCTCATTTATATTTAAAAAAATTATTTTGTTTTAAAGGAATCCAAATGACCAGAGGACCCGTGTTTACAGCAATTTCATAAATCTCTTAAAGCCAATGAGCTAATGATTCTATAATGACAAATTTTGGGTCACGATTAATAAAGATGAGATATATTTCTCGACAGAAAATCTGTCTGTTGATTCAGCTGAGTCTGCAGGAACTCGACTTGTTTCAGGTGGACTGATGTGGAATCTGTTCATTATTTCTGTCAGTGATGAAGCTGCACACATGAACTCACCTATTTATTCACCTGACTTATCAGCTCTTAACATTTTTACATTACATTCTCAAAACTTCAATACGACCTGATGTTCATTATTTAAATGATGGAAAAAATGACAAAATCAAAACATGATTTTTTTAAATTTATTAATATAAAGAGTTGGGGAAACCGGAGCACCCGGAGAAAACCTAAAGAGCCAGAATGGGAGTCCAACCGGGATCTTTGCTGTGGAACACTGATGGTTGTTGGTTTTTTTTTCTCTAATATAAAGAGTTGGGGGAACCGGAGCACCCGGAGAAAACCCAAAGTCCACACAGCAAAGACCCCGGCTGGGTCAGAACCACCATGGCGGTTTCTCACAGCAGACATTTTGATGGTAAATCTGCTCGGCCGACTGCTCTTCAAATGTCTGTTGTGAGAAAGGTCCGCTCAGGACGTTGATCTTGAGGTTGGAGCAGGTGGAGAGTCGGCTGAGGGGGTTTGAGGGGGGATTGAGTTGCCCTGGAAGCAGCTCCTGAAGGGCCTGGTCAAAGTCTTCCTCACAGCTGAGAAAAACCTGGCAACTCTGGACTTCTTCTTCTTCTTGGGCTGGCTGAGGATGGCGTTCAGATGGACTTGGAGATATTTGACAATGGCGTCGTCATAAGATGAATCGTCCGATGCCGTCGCAGCCTTCAGGAGGTTTTCTGGTGAGCCAAACTCCTTGAAAAAGTCTCTAGTCATGGCCTCTTTGAGCTGTGCCATCATGTCCTTGTTCTTCCTGAACATTGAGGCACGGGTGTTAAGGTCTTCCTCGGCGAGGTCCTGCAGGAGCTTGACGAGGGCGCTGTTGACGAACGCCTCCTGGGACTGGTCAGCTCTGTTGGGGTTTTTGGTGAGGAGCCTCAGGAAAAGAGCAGAAATGAGGTTGTTGGTCTTCTCCTCTGGAACAGAATGGGTGTTCTCGGTGAACTCCGGTGGCTCCGCGTACGGGGCTGATTCAGCATCAGCATATAATACTGATGGGGGGCATCCGTCATTCCAGTCGTCAAGGGATCGTCTCAGCTCCATATTGGATATGATGGACTCACGACTTGTAACATAGACAGCAATATGAATTTGCTCCTTTGGTTGAGCTTGTGATGACCCAGAGGAACATGCTGTTCGGCTTGAACGGTGAGTTGACTTTTTGTCTTCAGGGATCTGTGGCTGGACGATGTCGTCTTCCTCAGACTGAATGGCGTCCACCTCCATTGGCTGGATGGCGTCCACCTCCATTGGCTGGATGCCCTCTTCTTCCTCTGCCCTGGACAGCATGTCAGTGATCAGGTCCTGGATGTCAGTTAATGCCCCAGACACTTGCTCGCTGTAGTTGGTCTTCTCTGTGGTTTGTCCGTCCATCCAGATCAGAAGCTTTTGGAGGAACTTCTCCACGACATCCTCGGTCATGGCGTAGAGAACCTCTGGAGAAAGCTGTGGTATTCCTGCCACCCTCCTGTCTGATTTGGTGATGACAGAGTCGGAGAGATATTTGCCCTCTGAAACCACGGGAACCTCATACGTCGGTCCAGTCATGAGAAGATCGTAGGTTTTCTCGGCGAGTTCCTTTGAGAACTCCTCCATAAACCCTCTGGCTTTGATGTTGTCGAGCGCCATCTTGATATGAGCTGGAGGAGTCTGTGGCCGGTTTAGTCTGTCATAGAAGGTTTCCATTTCAGCTTTTACGTCTGTTGTATTCTGCTCAGACATTGTTGGTGTCATGCTGGTCCTGGAAACCCTGCTGGGTGGTCTTGCCATGTCGGGTGTATTCCTGGGAGTCTCTGGAACAGCTCCTGGTAGCTCGTATTCATGTTGGGATAATCTCAACCTGAGATTTAAAGGCAGTCTGAGACTCACCAGGAAGTGTGCGTCATGTTTTCTGAACTTGCTTTTCAGCTCTGCCACCATTTTCAGGTATTCTTTCTGGGCAAAGCTGGAAAACCTACATTTCTGCCTCTGGTTGTCGTCGCTGGGGGAGCCGGCCAAAGTTCTGGACTGTGAGGCAAAGAACTCTTTGACTTTTGTCAGAATTGATCTCACGTTAAAATGCGGTTTGGGTGAGATGCTTTTGTGGCCGCTCTCCTCCGCACAGTCTGGGCTCTCGTGAAGATCGTCTATGATGGCTTTGACGATGTCCGCCGCCACCTCTGTGGCGTCCAGTGAGGCCTCAGACAGGCGAGAGCCTTCTCCCTCGGCGGCCATGTCTGCTGAATCTCTGGACCATTTAGCGATGATCTCACTGACGGCTTTGGTGGCTGACGGGACGGAGATCTTTGATTTTACAGTGAGTGGAGAGTCACAACACTCTGGTTCCTCGATCTGGAACATCCCTGAAGGAGACACTGAGATCCTGGCCGAGGTGGACTCTGAGGTTCTCAGCTGCCAGCAGTCTCCCAGGCACTGGTACCTCAGTTTGTCCAAACATCTTGTCAGACAGTCGGTAACACGAGAAACCATCTGACGGAGACTGCTGAGGTCGGACACAGAGCCGCTGACAAAAACAGCCGGGTCCAAGGGCCAAGCGGGGCTGTTGACGGCCTCGGACACAACAGAGTTCACTTTCTGCAAAACCTCGGTCTCAATCAGGTCCGTCAGCTGCTGGGCGCTCTCGCATTTTTCCTGCTTGATGTTCAGCACCGCAGCAAAACTCTCAGAGAGGACGTCTCCAACACGGATTTTCAGTTTGTCCACAGTGGGGCTTGTTCGGTCTTCGGGTTCCTTCCTGTTGAAACTTTCCATGATGGACGGTTTGATGGCGTTTAGGGTGATGACAGAGACGATCTGGATCACTTCGGCGCACAGGTCCACCAAAGCCGCCGTGGTCTCAGGGTCGGGGATTCCCGCAGCCAGCAAGTTCCACTGGACTGCGGACAATTTCTTAAAATGTGTGTTGACGACCGGCAAAAGAGCCTCTCGGACGATGGTGTCCATGTCGTCCATCTGGGTCGTGGGGGGGTCGGTGGAAGGTCGTCTTTCTTCTTGGCGTTTCATGTCGTGGTTTTTCTTCCTCATAGGGTGAAAATAAATAGAGAGAGCTTCTTCCTGGAGGGTATTTATAAAAGTCTGAGATCAAAGCCATTCTGCACTCTACGTCACCAACCACTTCGGTTACGTCACGCTCCCTCGTTCTGTCGCCACGGACGGATGTGCGCATAAAAAAAAATTAATTAAAAAAAAAAAGACGGATGTGCGCATGCGTACAGACTGATTTTTCTGAACGGTGACAGAAACTCGGAATACTGACTGAATACTGAAAAGATGGGATGATGGCGGCTCTTCGGTCCGGTTGGTCCGAATTATTTTATTATCATTTTGTATTTATATGATTAAAAAGCAACAAGCCTGAAAAAACACAGAAGACGGGCGATGCTAACAGAGCGGCTAAAGCTAAAGCTAAAGCTACAGCTAGCCCGGCAGAGACGGCTCCTCAGCGGAGGACACCGGCCGAGAAACGCTCTGAACCGGATCAGACCTTCCTGAGGTTTGGAGGGATCAGACCGGACTTCAGACCTTCCTGAGGTTTAGAGGGATCAGACCGGACTTCAGACCTTCCTGAGGTTTAGAGGGATCAGACCGGACTTCAGACCTTCCTGAGGTTTAGAGGGATCAGACCGGACTTCAGAGGTCTCAGCAGGTAAACAGCTGTCTTACTCTCTCTGAGTGTCTGTCTGTGTGTCTCTCTATGTGTCTTTCTGTGTGTGTCTGTGTGTGTCTCTGTCTCTCTGTGTGTGTCTGTCTGTGTCTCTCTGTGTGTCTCTCTGTGTCTGTCTGTGTGTGTCTCTGTGTCTGTCTGTGTGTGTCTCTGTGTCTGTCTCTCTGTGTGACTGTCTGTCTCTGTCTCTCTGTGTGTGTCTGTCTGTGTCTCTCTGTGTGTCTCTCTGTGTCTTTCTGTGTGTGTCTGTGTGTGTCTGTGTCTCTCTGTGTGTCTGTCTGTCTGTGTGACTGTCTGTCTCTGTCTCTCTGTGTGTGTCTGTCTGTGTCTCTCTGTGTCTGTCTGTGTGTGTCTCTGTGTCTGTCTGTGTGTGTCTCTGTGTCTGTCTCTCTGTGTGACTGTCTGTCTCTGTCTCTCTGTCTGTGTTTGTCTGTGTCTCTCTCTGTGTCTCTCTGTGTTTGTCTGTGTCTCTCTGTGTGTGTCTGTGTGTGTCTGTGTGTGTGTCTCTCTGTGTCTCTCTGTGTCTCTCTGTGTGTGTCTGTGTGTGTCTCTGTCTCTGTCTCTCTGTGTGTGTCTCTGTCTGTGTCTCTCTGTGTGTCTCTCTCTGTGTCTCTATGTGTCTCTCTGTGTGTCTCTCTGTGTGTGTCTGTGTGTGTCTGTGTGTGTGCACCCTCAGGTGGTTGGATAAACTGGGTCTGGATGTTGTGATGAGGCAGGTCCTGGTCGGCTCTGGGAGTTACCACCTCATGGACGACAACCTGGACCCCCTAACTGTAAGTTGTGAGCCGGGGTCACCTCAGGTCACTGAACTCTGACCCTGAGCCGGGGTCACCTCAGGTCACTGGATCTCTAAAGACTAACAATGTGCATCAGCTGTAAAAGTTCTGAATCTGTCATCTGGATCAGAGCCTGAATGAGGAGAACACGAAGATGAGCCTCTTTTAGATTTGACCACCCATGACAGTTAATGTGGAAGCTGCTGAAGATGGTTTTGTGTTGTTGTTGTGTTGTTGTAGGTCTGTGAAGCTGAACGGAGAGCTTTTGACCATGGTGGACGATAAAACTCTTCCTGACCTCAGAGGAGAGGAGCTCGTCTTCCTCCAGGTCTGATTTAGTTTTTCTTCTTGTTCCTGATGTTAGTTATTCTGTTTTGGCAGAAAGGGTTAGACGTGGACCTGAATAATTCAGGTTTGATCAGATAAGTGATCATTCTGAGGGTTGGGACACAAGTTCAAATTTGTGCAGATGCTGACGCCGCTGGAAACAGTAAGAAATTTCAAATTTTATCTGTGTGACAACTGAGTTGGGAGTAAAGACTGATTGTTCTGCAGGACGCCATCTTTGAACTGATTTATCTCGATCCAGCTGGTGAAATGTCCACGATCCCGTAGATCCTGTAGATCCTGTAGATCCTGTAGATCCTGCAGGCTCGTTTTAATGCGGTCGGGATCGTCATCCCAGAGCCCAGGAAAAACCTGACCTGTGGGAGCTTTGGGACTTTGATGTTCCAAATATAATCACAAGCAGCTCCATTACGGCAACCACGAGCAGCCCCCCAGCAATATCCATGTTGACTGGCGTGGCAACCCGACCACCGTAGAAAGACCGTAACACCTCCCTCCCCCCTTTTTCTTGTGTTGTAAACAAAGCTTTTTGGCTTTTTTTGGGGGGGTGAATGAAATTTATCACAGCTGCTTGAACAGCTGTGACCTCCTCCGGGGGTCACTGATGTTCATGCAGAATTCAACAAGCCAACTGGTCATCTTGATCTGTTTCACCACGCTGAACAGACTTCATTTGCCTGAAGTCCGTCCAGCTCAGCCTCTTGCTTTACTTGTTATTGTCTCTTCCAGCAGTAAAGAGAAATTAAAAATCTAACTTCCTCTTTACTGCAGATAACTGTGACTCAGTGTAGTTTACTACTAAAATAGATGTAAATAAAATTCAGTTTGACTTTCTTTATAGAACTGACGTCATTAAACTTGTGCTGTAATTTAACGGGTTTAAGTACCTAAATTTGGATTTTGGGTTCTTCGCCTCAGTTGAACATGAATGACTTTTAGTTGGGATGAGTTGGTGTCGACACATCAGCTCTTCATTAATTTGGGAAGCGGTACATTTATCTTTTTTTCTTTTCTTTTTTTTTTTTTTTAAGATCTTGCTCTATGAAAATGTCAAGACACAATACAGCATGAAGACAAACGTAAGACATTTCTGACAAAGAGTGAAGTCCACCGCAGGACGTCCTGAGGGACGAGCTTCAGTGAGGCAGCTCGTGTGTGGTGTTATTGGGAGTGAATGTGCTGAAAAGTTCCTCCTTAGGCAGTTCAATCACTGCAGTTCCCTCAATTGTGTTGGAGATACCGTATGGAATTCATTTAATCAAAACAGCCAAGAAGAAACTTCAAACAGCCACCACTTCATTATAATGGAGAACATAATTCACCCCGAATCTGCATCCCGCAAAGGTAAGGCTGTCTCTGGGGGAGAATGATAAAAATAGTTGAATCTTTAATCTCGGAGAAATCCTCCGCTTGTGGTTTATGTGTGCACGTGTCACACTAATCTCACAGCAGAACCCCTCTCATCCTCTTTTAAACCTGTTTATTCCCCAACTTCCAACGACGAGGTGAAATAACATGAGAATGGAGCTGCTATCAAAGTGCTCTTGAGCAAGTTACATAACCGTCGGCTGCTGTGCTGTCAGCGGCAGAACTGCAGCCGGTGATCGGCCGCGGTTCCATGCTTCCTGTGCAGTAAAGTCATGCAGGAAACATCCACGAAACAGAGGAACGTTACAGTTTCATAGTCATCCATCCATCCATTATCCGTCAGGGCCTCAGGTCGGGGGTGCTGGAACCAATCACAGCTGACCTTGGACGGAGGCGGACTCCACTCTGGACTTCCAGACACAAACAACCGTTCCCGCTCACATAACAGGCAATTTAGAGCCACACATCCTCTCTCAGTGTGGGAGGAAGCTGCAGAGCACACAAACTCCCACAGGAGGTTTGAACCCGCTAACCACTGGCCCACCGCGCCGATACGGTGACATCCTCCAACATGCTATTTATCGATCTGCAGCTCCAGTTTGTGTGTGAATTGATTGATTCATCACTTCTCACAGTATCATTAGACAGATCAAAATTTGAACCCGCCAATGATGTTAAGAGGAAAAATTGGGAAATTCATTAGAGTTCCTCCTGAGGGGAACATCTGCAGGCTACAGCTGCTCCCAAAGTTAAAGTCATCATCAGCGTCATTAGGGTTCTCCGGGCTGCACTGATCCGTCTCAGAGTCCATGAAATCTATCCAGAGTCTTTTTCAGAAATGGAAAAACTTCAGCCTCGTGGCAGCAGACGGTGAAACTTCAGGGGGGTCAAAGTCATCTGGGTTCAACCTCTGGGGACATTTATTCTCTGGATGTAATCACATGCCAGAGATACTTCAATCTGCCGCCTTCATACATGTTAGCTTCTTCAATCAGAAATCATAGATGATCGATTCATGAAATAGAAATTTCTAACCTGAATCATTCGGTAGTTAAGAAAAACCCTTCTGTTCCCAATAAAAACAGCCTGTAATATCTGCTACTGAATGACCAGGACTGATTACTTTTAATAAAGGTTTAATCCTGGCTTTTCATTATCTTTTCTAGGAATCCTGCTATCAGTATAATAACACCAACAAATTAGTCACTGTGCTGCAGCTTTGCTTGATTGATTTTAATCACTTAAACAATTTTTTGTGATATTTCTGCATTAGCGGAGAGAAAAGGGTAGAAAGGAGAATGAAAAGGATGAGGGGGAAAGCGTTTGAAAGACACCTTCCACCCTCATTAAGTCGGGTTAGCACTTCCATAGTAAAAATATTAGTAACTGGAAGATATTCCTGCATCTTAATTAATGCAAAACAATATTGTGCACAGTCATCCGTCTACGCTGCTGATTGAAAGGCGGAGATGTGAGTCAATGTTCCAAGACACAGGAGAACGAAGCCTTTAAGCCATGATTCTGATTATTTTTCCAGATAGGGATGGAGATGTTAATACAGACTGAGTAATGAAATGGAAATTGTCATCAATCTAATGAGACAAGCAGAGACAGAACCGCCAACGGGCTGACAGTTTAGCCACAGGCAGACTTGAACCTTTTAGCCATAACTCTGATTGTGTTTGTTAATTACGCAGATGAAATACACACCGGGCCTCAGAAATGCACCGCAAAGGCGTTTTTTTGTTGTTGTTGTTGCAGGAGACAAACAGCGAGGAGCGAGATGGGAGAGCAGTTTTCTGACGGTGAATCGTGGCTCATAGTTCCCATCGTGGACAAAAGTTTGGTGCTTGTTCAGCTGAAGGTACACACCGCCAACCTGCTCTGGCCTGCTGCTTTATGAAATGCCTCTCGCTGAAATCGATAAAATGTTAGAGTTGATTAAAACAGCAATAAA
Organism: Remorina albescens; assembly: GCA_034769265.1. Lineage (NCBI taxonomy): Eukaryota > Metazoa > Chordata > Actinopteri > Carangiformes > Echeneidae > Remorina > Remorina albescens. Next base: position 29,500,066 of record CM068479.1, read on the forward strand.
GACACCTGGGAGTATTTTTCTTCCAGACAACTGCAGGAAACATTTTCAGCATCTCATCCAACCAAGTGTGTCTTTTTTTTTTTTATTCCCAGCCTGTGAGCAACTCACGCTCCAAATTATGGGAAGTGTTTAAGCTCCCTGATTAAGATCGGACCCCCAAAAATAGGTAGAAAACAACAGCAGTATGTCATCCGAAGGGAAAGTACAAATATTATCTTTCTTGTGCTAGTTGGAGCAAACTGTTTAACTACTTCCACGTCACATTCTGAGCATCAAATATCTACTGATGACCAACGGAGCAAATTTCTACCAAATGCTGACCCACCACAGTTTAAATCAAAGTTCAACTGACTAATGCTAATGCTAACTGGCTAATGACGCCATCTCTCATTTCTGGTGTCGTGTTAGCAATTCATGGTAAGTATAATATTGTCAACATTATTTAATTTCAGCAAACACTGGGACAATATTATTCAGTAATTATTACAGTGGTGGTTTGTTAGTCTTCTTATTTATGTGTTACTGCCTTTGTTCTCACTCTTTTTTAACAATTTTAAAATACCTGCATACTGCAGGCGGAGTAATTAGAAGTGGTTTGGAGTAATTAACAACAGTCCCCTACAGTTCGGACACAAATATTTCATTGTTTATTTGACAGTTTTAGTTAAACAAGCAGGAAAAAGTAAAGTCCCCGAATTAGGTTTGTATTAGGTTGTTATAGAAACGTACATGTGTCCAATATTACTGAAGTAATAATGGATTTTAAATCATCTCCTTCCAGATAATGAAGACATGAAGGGAGTCAAAGGGGAGTAACTGAAGACGACTCTATCTTTGGCTCCTTTCCTCAAAGCAGGACTCCATAAATCTGCGGACCAGCTGACAGGTTTTTAGTCATAACGCAGAGGTTTCCGAGTCCCGATCAAGTCAGACCTGCATCCAAATCCAGCACAGCCTGGTTCCCTCACTGTCCAAGGACCAGATCAAACATCGTTTCAGTCAATTAAAACATTTCTACTGAGCCACAGGCCGAAGCCGGGCCTCTGTCTCCGCCACAGTGACTGTTCCTCCCCACCAATAACAGAGACAACAGCCACGGGAGCCGCAAGAAATTGAACACAACTCTTCAGAGCACTGAAGGCTTGTGCAATCAAAGCTCTTATCATCTCGATGTGGCAAGGGAATCCCGTGCCACTGTCAAGGCTGCAGGGCACACTGGAGTAGAAATCCTGGTTTTTACTGCAGACTTTCTTTAGTCCTAATACGCTTCAACAAGACGAATGGTTTCAAAAAATCTCATTTGGTCACTTTTACCTTCAGGGGTTACTGGAAAAGGATGGGAAACTGTCTGTAGAACATAAAAAAAACCTAATTATCAGTTTGTAAACATAAACTTCAAACACAATATTGCGACGAATGTAAAATTACAGCAGCGTCACACAAAGATGTATTTGTAGTGTGGTGAAGTCGAGCTGTTGATGGTTTCTGTGGAAAAAACACAGAACTGCAGTGGTGCTGAAGTAAAAATGGAAGAAAGTCGGCCATGTTTTTCTTCTCTAGTCTTAAATTAAAGGCAGACACTAAAATTCAGCTGGCGGTTACAAATGATCCACTTTCCTTGAGTCTGTCATGTTGAAAAATGGGCCATCTTTTGTAAATGGGACATCAAAGCCTGTGAAGATCGCTTCTCATTTCATGATTTGTTTACATTATCAATACACTAACAGCAACTTTATTCCTGCTCATTTTAATGCACTATATAAAGATGAATGCACGCATCAGCTGCTCGGGTCCGTATTCAGTCGCCTCTATCAGGAATGTAATGCCACCGCCACAAAAGCATAACTCATTGCCAACATAATATACTGCCAGCTCTCTGTAGTAATGGAGAAGCTTTCATTAATTTCAAAGGAAAGCTGTCTTGTATGGCTGTAGAGTAGCTTAGCCTCTCTCTGTGTGTGTGAAGACACCGATTGTTGGTTACTGTGGAAACTGCAGCAAATACTAAACACAGTTCAGTCCGTCGGTGCAGCTCTTGGTGGCCTGACAGACGGACGTTACTCTGTAGATAAAGAGCTCTCTGCTGGAGGTGCACCTGCTTTTCTGTGATTATTATTGTTTGTTTGATTGTTCTTGAAAATTTGTTTCATCGCACACGTCATATAAGATTCAAGACAGCTTGGAAAACACTGACCGGGGGGGGGGGTCTGATGCAGAAAATGAGGACAGCCTCTGCACTTCCTGTTTCATTAACAAAGAAAAAGAAACTAAAAGACAATCTGAGGAGCAGGTTTCTCCTTGACAGCTCAAAAACACCAACCTCAAGGACACTCAACTTTCCAATGCTCCATTTTGTAACGCAACAGCAATGCAAATTTATGGAAATGAAGGAAAAGGTGTGTGTGTGTGTGTGTGTGTCTAAGCATCTTCACATAATGTGCTGTTATCTTTAAGTGATGGTCTGCCACCTACACCCGGACAGCTTTACCGCATGTCTGACATGGAAATGAGCTCAGCTTCAGACGCTCTGAGGTCAAAGGTCACACCTACATGACACATTTCAGATTTAAGTCTCAGCCTGACTCAATTTATCCAACAATACTGAGCTGAAAGCTGCTTTAACAGTCCTGTGAGCCAGAGGAAGCTTCAGGCGGCTGCAACTCTAAAATGTAATCCTAAAAAGTGAATTTTCCTCCAATCCCAGTTTAGTAAATCACAAATATGAAGTCCAGCTTCCTCTAACTCACATTTTCATATCCAGCCTGTTAAATATTGAATTTACTTTCTTTATAACTTTCAGCATGAATATTAGTAGCACCCAGACGTTCATTCATCATGCATTGTTTATCCTCTTGGGGGTCACATGAGGGCTGAAGCTCAGCTCAGGTGACTTTGGGGAGGGGGGCGTGTAGCACGTTGTCTATCACAGGCTCGACAAAAAGAGACAAACAACCGTCACTCAGCCTTCATACTGTGAGCTGACAGCGTTAACATGATGCTAACATCTGTGCCCCCCACCAGGCACTGCAGTTTATTATAAAAACTGGTGTTTTTTTTTCCTTTTGGCTTCCCTGAAGATTTTCAGTTTACTGCATTAAATGAAACTTTACAAACGGCCACAGGGAGCAGCGCTGATAGCGGGAACAGCCCACTGCAACTATTACTATAACACACTATAAATTATTTGTCGTGATGCAGAACTGCAGGAACTCTATTTAACATGGAAATAATCTGATTAACCCAGGAAGAGGTGGTTTTTTTTTAAATTCACAGAGGAACTGAATCAAACTGAATAATATTCCAGAGGCAGTCAATTGGAAGTAATTACCTGACCGACTCACACCATAATGGAGAGAACTGCTCCTAAAAGCATAATAAGAGCAGATTAACACGGGAAAATAAGTTGCTTTCTAGTCAAGCTGCAGCCTGACGCCAAAAGAAAATTTAAATAAGAGGCAAAGAACTCCATAACAATAATCCTGATGATGTGAAGGAAGGCAGGTAACACTAACATCCAGTAGATTTGTCACCAAGAAGGAGACGAACTGAACAAAGAATAAAGTGTTTCCTGTGGATGGTAAATATCAGCTGCGGTTTAGTAAACAGCAGCTGTTTGTTAGCTGAACCCGAGTCCTCGTGTCGAACATCTGCAGAGGGAGCGAGGTGGAGGCTGTGAGCTGAATGACAATGAAATATTCAAACGGTTGGACACAGAAACATAACCCGAGCAGGTGACATCCAAATCATTCCCGCTCGCCTCGACAGAAACGAGCACGGAGGCACTCAGAACATGAAAAACAGCCGGAGAGATTCCGCCCATCTCGGTTGCAGCTGGCTCCACTCAGTGGGCCGCCGGTCGGGCCGCCTTCCTCCATTAGTCTGGAGGATCCCTTTATCTTTTCATCACAGTTCACTCCTGAAACAATAACACCATCACCTTTCCACGCATCGCACACCGGGGCCGCCTCGGCCGAGTGGAGCCTCCTCAGCGCTGCCGGTAATGAGTGCTGGTTTAAAGAAGAAGGGAAGTGGAGCTAATCACGCCGACTCAGGTGTTCCAGGTTTCAACTCCTCGTGAGCGCGACGGGCGACGGACGGGGGATGAAAAGAACACACCGTGATCACAGCATTCAGCATTTAGGGCGACCGCTCAGCCTTTTTACCACCTAAACCTTCAGCAGCTGAAACCGTCGACAGAAGCAGCAGAAGAACAAACTATCACCATAAATATCAACGACACTACGTCGTGTTTGGTAATGACCGGAGGCCGATTAAAAAGCAGAAAATGCCGCTTTAATAATATTTTGAACAACCAACGAGTACAATTTAATACTACAAAAGTGCCTTCTGCCAGCGGGTAAAGACGGAGAGCCACGGAGGACGACGTATAATGAAACTGTAAAGTGAACTATGAAACTATGATACACTTCCCACAACAGAAATGGCCATCAAGAAGCAAAGTGAAGCCACATCTCCCCTTTCTGCTCTGCAACTAAATAATTTTTACCAGATTAGGGCCTATTGACATTGTCCATTTCTAACGAAGTTGTTCTTTTCTTTTTGTTGTTGTTGTGACACGTGACTTCAGGAAATAAATACGTTTGTGCAGTTTCATGGCGTGTAATCTATATTCTTGTTTTGTGTGATGACTTGATGAGACGAGGGTGAATAAAAAACGTTTCATTGCTTTAAGCTTGCCTTTACAGAGACAGACGTCACCACCAACCAACTGTGCCTGATTTTACAAAGTGTTTGTATCTTTGAATTAAATTGTGCAGAGCTCAAAAACTGGGGCAAAATATTGCCTCATCTCACGACCACAGTATATATCTCTATTTTTCCCTCCACGTTAGATTGTTTTCAATTATTTCATTTTGATGAAGTTACTCGTTTTAATTTGTGTGAGGTAAAATTCACATTATAATTCACTTACTGCTTTCATTTGCTTCTTGCTCTCATTCCATTTGTCTGATTCGGCGGCTCACAGCGGACACACGGTCCAAACACAGTCACCATAAATTAAAGACCAACCCCACCAGTTTATTCTCGCAGCAGACAATTATGTCTAATGTAATTTGAATGCAGAGTCCCAGTAAATCAGATGCTCAGCCAGAGCCAGCTTTGCTGTTCAAAGTGTAGAGCATCCTAAACGTTTAGTATTCTTCCGATGAAATATTCTCCATCAGGAACGATCGGCCGCTGAAGCAGAGTGATGTTTTTCAGCGTGCTTTAATAAAAAAACAGTCGGACGTTACGAACATATTGAGGCGTGTGCTCTGAGAACATGTTAAACAGAGCCAGGCTCTCATCAGAGCTCCACAATTATGAAAGCTGCCAAAAGCAGAGACCGCTGAAGTTCCACCAAAACTCCATGTCGGAGGGGCGAAGCTGGGGAAGAGAAGACTGGACCTGCAGGAGGCCCCGTGTTTCAGAGTGCAGGCGGAGCGCCAGTCCTCCGCGCTAATCCTCATCCGGGGGTCTGGTGGTTGGGCGGGGGGCAGCAGGTTGCTCCATGGCTGTCTTGCCGCTGAGGAGGTGTTGAGGTGGTTAAAGGGTACAACACCAGCCCGTGCCTGCTTGGATGATTGCCACCGCCGCACAGCAGCTCCCAGCACGTCCCAGCAGCCTCTCCACCGACGCTGTCACACTCAGCCACCTGGGGCTGCCATCTTGACTTGTTTTGACGAGGCTGGCTGAGCAGGAGGAGGAGCAGGGGCAGATGGTACAGTTAAACTGGCGGGGCTGACGCGGCTGGCACTGAGCCGGGCATCCCTGTGAGCGTCAGGCAGCGGGAGGCCACCTTAGCCCGGCCGGGGCTGCCAGATCATAATTCCCATCGACCCGTTGGAGACGCAGGGCTGCAGGCCACGCAGATACATACCCGGCGAAGACAGCTCAGACAGCCCGGCCTCCCAGCAGCCCCTGGGTCATTGGCCAGCGCTCTGCCACCCAATTAGGGATAATTTTGTGCATCTTGGCTAAGTTCAGCTTCTGTGAATCTAAATTCAACAGCCTGGTGACGACGAGAATACTAATGGGACTTTTGATGAAGCAGAAGAAGCCGATGGTGGGGGCTGAATAAATGTGTGTTGAAATGGTAAAAATGCATAAATCTGGAAAACAAGCAGGTACCGAGTGGAACCGTGCTGCCGCTCTTCAGTAAGTAAAACGGCTACCTTAAAGTTTATCAATAAAACGTTCACAGGAATCTGCCAAACATCCAACCCTGCAGTCATGTGACGTTTCTTTCTTCAGGCTGAGCCGTAAACTCTGAACTCCAAACAACAACTGATTAATGAATCTGTGGGATTAGTGGAAAAAGCCTGAAGAGTGCAGCTGGTGTGCTTTATCACACAGGAACACCGTTTAAACCAGCGGCCAGATCAACCTGCTCCGCGGTTCGCCAGTAAGTCAGCTGTGAAGCCAAGAAAGGCGATGCCAACGTTCAGCTCTCTGCTGACACGACTTAATTAAAGAGCCTTCGCCTTCCTTTAACTTTTTCTGCTTTAATTGAATCATTAGCTGAACAGATTTAATTACAGCCAGAGCCAAATGTCTTGCATTAAAGCTGCACCTGGAAAATTTGGGTGAATATCAAAAGACAAAGATGGAGTAGTTTGTCCGGGTGGGGGGGGGGGGTGTACCGGCCGTCGTGTTCAAACCACAACAAAAGAAATATATACTGCAAAAATCCAAACTCCTGAAAAAATCTCAATACAGGTTAAGACACCGTTAGCTCGATGCCAACACAACCTCCAGGTTAGCGGTGCTGTTTGTTGTTTTCATTACAGGAGACAGAAACGGAGAGAGAATCAGAGAAAACACGCCACAAACAAGGTTTCAGCTGCATTCATTGAAAAATTCCTCCCCCTTCGGGATGAGCGGCACGTACGGGCCCAATGTTTGTGCAGCGGAGGACGTCAGCTGGTTTTAGCTGAGAAATTATTTGCTCACATCTGTCACTTTAAATATATAAGAACATTAAACAAAGAGAGCTGCTGGAATCGAACCAGCTTTGATTCATGATGTGATTTCTGCTACAGTCGTTTCTGTATAGCTAGTTTTTGTTTTAAATTGAGCTCTGTGGTTAAATAAAAAGGTGGACTGTGATAATGACGGCAGTGTGTGTGTTTAAGTGTGCACTACACACTCATGGTGACATTTATGAGAGAAGGTTCTGCTGATTATCAAAAGGGTTCAGTGAGACCTAAGCTGTGATTGCTGACATCAATTCAGTCTTTTAGACGTTAGGAGAGAGGCGGGTAGTTAGCACCTCTGAAATGATCACTCACTCCAGCCGTCTCATCTCTCTGACTGGAAGAGAGATTTTTTTATTTATTTATCTTTTTCCCTGTTAAATGTAAAAGCTATTTTTAAGATCAATAGCCATCTGGACTGTAAAACCATTTAATGACGAGTCTAAATAATCTGAACAGTGTCGAGGGCACACTTCATTGAGTGCATTTTGAAATTGGTCACAATAATAACACACACACACACACACACACACACACACCTCGTCCTTGTCATGATGTCAGTGCAACCCTTTGAAATTGCACTGCTGTATTATGTTGCAAAAATTGAACCTGCACTTTTTTACAGCACTCGCCCAAATCTGAAGATCCACATTGTTCAGTTTTCTATAAAACTCATTCTGCCCAAATGCGATGAGCTTTCACATCAGCGGGATACTTGACATAAATGACGACCATTGAACTCAATCATGATATACTTAAACGGCCCTATAATCGCTGTCAGCACCTCCATTGTTTTTCATTTTGATAAACTGTTGGCGGGTCGATGTTCTGACAGAACAGAACTTAATGACACAGCTGCCGTTCACGTTAACTCCTCCAGCTCTTCATCTGCAGCCTTCACGGCTGAAAATCTTTAAATAACGACACAAAAAGTGTGTTTACGCAGTAAAACCTGTTGTTTACACTAATTATCCAGCTGGCACACGGCCGACCTTCGGTGTTGGAGGCTGGATGAAATAATGTATGTTATTGTTTCAACACTGAAACGACCTTGATGCAACATTTAATACCGATGGTCACAAAGAGATAAATAAAATATCAACTATTTGAATCTATATATAATTTCTACATCAACATCCCAAAAATGTTGTATGATTTTGTTGCTAAATGTTCTTGTTTTATTTACATTTTAATATATTTTGATAATTTCAGCTATTTTAATGATGTTTAATTATGTTTTCACGTCACAGTCACTCACATAATGATGTTCAAAAACTTTTCATCTTTCAAAATTAAACCTAATTAAAATGTGATTCCACCTGATGCGAGACATTCAAATGTTGAAATGTCACCTGCTAAGAATCTGCCTCAGTGACAAATATTCAGCCTGTTGGTATTTAATAAGCAGTAACGATAAGAATGATTAAAAGTCCTGCTTACATCTTCTTTGGCAGAGTTTCACCAGTTTATTTTGTGTCAAGTGAAAGTTGGTTGACTTCAGCTGATATTTTGGAGGTTGTAATCAAAGTTGTGTCTCCGGAGTTTTGAAAACGACGTTTTAAACACTTAATTGTTCAGCTTGAGTACAAAATGAAATTATTATGGTCCTGATGGTGCTGCTGGATTTCAAGTGTGATTTGTGATTATTTTTCAAGGACACAATTTCTTAAAAATTATTATTATTTATAAAACTGGGATTTGAGATTCTGTGAATTTCCTGAAGGAGGGAAACAAAGTGAAACCTCAGCGCTCACAACAGGCGTCTTATCAGCCAGGCTGGATACAAATTGAGGGGGGACCTTATTTCCTTTTTCCCATTATCAGAGTCAGTCTCCTATCTGCCTCTGTCACGGGGAAATCAGCTCAGCGCTCCTTCGACACCACACAGCATCAGAGCCGAGAGGCCGGAGGCTCCATCCAGAGGCCAGGCCGCAGAGCTGCAGGGCTGGGGGGGGGGGGCAGGGGCCCCACCGCCCCCCCTCCCACTGACACCAACACCATCACTTCCACCACCAGTGACACAGTAAATAGCAATCTGCTTGGCTGAAATCCTCATCGTCTTGTCCAAACACATCTGAGGGGTCGGAGCCAGCGTGGTTTGATTGGCAGCACCCGTGTCAGAGGGCTCGCCGCTGTGTACACTAAATGTCAGGCCTCAGCCAGACGACTGTCAGTGCACAGGTTGTCAAGTGAGTGGCAAATGATGTGTGTGTGTGTGTGTCCGCGGGGGGGGGGGGGGGGGGGGGGCAGAGACAAAGAAGTGCTGCCTCAGCAATCAGAAAAGCTCATCTGGGCTTCAGGATCCAACTTCTGCAGTGTGAGCAGACACACTGTGTGCAGACATACACTGTGTGCAGACACACACTGTGTGCAGACACACACTGTGTGCAGACACACTCTCTGTACAGACATACACTGTGTGCAGACACATTCTCTGTGCAGACACACTCTCTGTACAGACACACACTGTGTGCAGACACACACTCTGTGCAGACACACTCTCTGTGCAGACACATTCTCTGTGCAGACACACACTCTGTACAGACACACACTCTGTGCAGACACACACTGTGTGCAGACACACACTCTGTGCAGACACACTCTCTGTGCAGACACATTCTCTGTGCAGACACATTCTCTGTGCAGACACACACTCTGTACAGACACACACTCTGTGCAGACACACTCTGTGCAGACACACTCTGTGCAGACACACTCTGTGCAGACACACACTCTGTGCAGACACACTCTCTGTACAGACACACTCTCTGTGCAGACACACTCTGTGCAGACACACACTCTGTGCAGACACACTCTGTGCAGACACACTCTCTGTACAGACACATTCTCTGTGCAGACACACACTCTGTACAGACACACACTCTGTGCAGACACACACTCTGTGCAGACACACACTCTGTGCAGACACACACTCTGTGGGAGAGGAGCATGTTGACACTGCAGGTTCGATCCCTTCACTGTAACATAAAGTGCAGCAGCACGTTGGCTAAAAGGACGGAACTCCTTCTCCGGATGAAAGCTTCTATTTTTAGGCGTTCTGTCAGCGAAGGTAAAGAAATTGTTGTCTCCCCTTGATAACCCCCCCCCCCCCTCCGTCTCGTCCTCAGGTTGTTCAACACTCAAGAGATCAAAAGCGATGTCGGGACAGCGAAGACGGCGAGGTGAGGAAGCAGCCAACTGTCGGTGGGAGGTTTGAACTTGAGGCAGCGAGGGAAGCTCGGTGCTGTAGACGCTATCGATCCAGTCACGGCGGTTGACACGGAGTCCCTCGAGACCAAATGTCCTGTACTGCAGATTAACTGAAGCCATTATTCCTGCGGCTCACCGTGACCCACGACCAGCCGGCCCCGGCTCAGGACCTGCACTGTCATCAGAAGGCATTAGGATCCGTCAGAGCGCCGTGATTATGGATGTAAAGATGGCCGCTCTGCAGGTAAAGGCCCTCTCCTCCCTCTGCAGAGCTTTCTGTCTCTTCCTCCCTCTCCCCCTGTCCTTATCCACTCCTGTCTCACACTTTCTATTCCTGAACGTCTCTGTCTGTCGTATTTCACGGCCAATTTCTTTTGTTTTTCACCCAGAGTTCTCTGCCGTTCTCCGTTCGAGCCACTTTCTTTAACTCGTCTTTCATTTTCTCTCCCAAACTCAGTCCAGCTATCTCAAATCTGTCAAATCAAGTGACTGCGCCTCACGAGTAACGTGTTATACAACGTTGAAGCAAAATATGGTGTCACATAGCAGTGCATCACTGCCCTGTCACTTTGTTGGGACGCTGACTGAGACAAGCAAGAAAAGTAAAAGTGATTAAGGCCGTAAAAAAACTCGGAGCATCACACACACACCGTGTTGGTTTTTTTTCCACCTATCGAGTGAGCCTTAAAGATTCATTTGGTGATTTTGGGCCACTTTGTGGAATAAAGAGTGAAACAAACACATCAGACCATTACAGCCTCACTTTATAAACACATTCAGGGAACATCGATTTCACAGATCTCAACCTGAAAACAGCATCACAACCAACAGACATTAAAGCAGTTTCATCATTTAACTTCTTTAGTGGACACTGTTGTCTGTTTTGCCATCTAGTTGAAATCTATTTGACTTTTCTCTTCTCCACCAAACTGAGCCGGCAGATCAGTTCGATCAGGATTTTCAAGGACTTGTGAGTTTGAGCATGTCTGAAATATCTGAGGACGAAACGTGTCTGAAGGAAAACAGGAAGGAGCTCTGTTTACACATCCGTCAACACCAAACCTAATTTTCCGAATGTAGAAAGAAAAACTTCTCCTTTTGCTTCTGTTTCTATGACTCCTACTGAATTAGCATGCTAACCAGCTAGCCCTGGCCGGGTCGGCCCGTCTCATCACTGCAGCCCTGAAGAAGCAGCAGCTGAGGAAATATTAAAACTGGGGATGTAGTGAATCCTTCACACTGAGAACACGACAGGGAGTGAAGCTCTTGGATGAGTCATCACCACCTGCTCAGAAAAAGCTAATTCAGCAGCAGAGGAAACGTAGAAATGACCAGCGATTTTTACATTTCAGGAAGGTCAAATCTCACCTGAGAAATTTCCATCAGTTCAAAGAAGGTTTCTTAAAAAGGAGTAAATATACATTCTGTTGGTGTATAACTAAGGCAGCAGGACTGCGTGACTATGAGAGCTAATAGATGTCCACACAAATGAAGACACCCCGAAGTGCAACACTTTGGCTCACTGATGACTTTTTAGCTGTTTTTTGGACAACGGGCAAAATATGGAATGATCTGTCTTCGCCTCTGAGGCCCTGATATATTCTGAAATGGATTTGGACAGTGCAGACAGCAGGGATTCGTCATACTGACCCTCATGGCTATGCAGACACGAAGCAGAACTTGAGCTTTATGGATTGGAGTGGGCACATCTTTTAGTGAGTCAACAGCCTGAGGACAGGCCCTTTAGCCTGTCTGACATGCCGTCCTGTTTGACACAACACTGTGTGTCTATATGTGGTATCGTGCACTGTCCGATCTCGGCCTGAGCTCATTCTATAGAAGAACAGAGCGTGAGTCTGGACTAATGGACTCCGTTCACAACAGGTGAAGCAGTGCTGCGGCAGATAGCCGGCCGCGGAGCAGCGGAGCGTTTTCCTTCCCCTGCAGTCGGCACAGCCGGCAGATAGCATGCTCCACGACACCTCTATCAGAGGGCGGCAAGCCTGCCTGTTTGTGTTTACAGTGAGATTAACCTCATGCGCATCCCCGCAGCCGAGCATGAGGACCGAATGTAAATTTGAGCTCGCAGTGAATTTATGAATGCGCTGATTCAATTTGAACTGCTTGTTTGTTCTCCCAAACCACCACATCTGGGAAATAACCCTGACTATATGGCTCGTTTAACTGGCACCTGATCTAATGTGTTATCGCCTGATTCCTCTGGTTTTCAGAAAAAAAGAAGCCCCCCCCCTCCTTCCAGGATGCCGAATGGAGAACCGAGCAGCGTGCATTATCAAACACCTACTGTAGCCGCACAGCAACAATGCGAGACACGGTCCGTTTCCCACACTGACAAGTGATTTCATGTGGTGCATTGTGGGTGGCGAGGTTTTTAAAAAATGGCGTGGGCGGTCTACAACTGCATATTAGAGGGAGATCCTGAAGTACCCTTCACCTCCCTCATCAGCTATCTCCAGCAGTCACAGGGCTTCAGCCCCGGCACAGAGAGTGGCAGGCTCCTCCGTGGGAGGGAATCAGGTCCACGCAACCTCGAGCCTCAGAGCAACGCCAACTTCCAATTTAACGCACTCGGGAAGCAGGAAGGCGCCCACACAGAGCACGGTGGGCAGAAACCGTTCGAGTGGGACCTCATCTGAATTACTGTTGATTCAATGATGGATTCCAGGAGGACGGCCTCCTCCAGAGCAAGGCTAAATTGAAAGAGGACAGGAAAGGGTGAAATAAACAGCACCGGCATTTCTTCGAGATCAGAAGTCACGCAGTAACTCCCACGGAAGGTGGCCCACAACAACAGACTCCTCATTACAACTCTTCAAACAGTTCTCTTAATGAACTCTCTACTGCGGCAAATTTAGAAATTCAAACACGCAGACAGAAATGCTTTCCTCTCGGGAAAATAGTGTAGTAATAGAAATATTTCTTCATCTTTTCCTGCTCCCTAACATTTACTCTGTTGGCATTAATTAATCACACAGATTCAGATTGCAGGAACTGTAATTACCTTCTTCAAAGAGACATTAATGCACGATACGCATCAAAAACGATCACTTTAATCTGTCAGAGCGGGACTTCGGTTTGGCTTCCTCGGCCGTGCATTTGTGCCCAGAAAGGTGCTTCATCATAAAATGGCATAATACGGTTTTATTCTCATCTACAGCAGAACATTGTGTCGGATTGAAACGGCTCCACTAATAGAAGCTATGTTAGTTCTTAATAAAGCTCCGGCTCCAAAAGTGTCCAGAGAAAAATATTTGGAGAGGTGAGCAACATTAAAAACAGCTCACCTCATATTCATACTGTTAAAGTCCCTCAACCTGAGCTCAGCATCCCAAACGATGCACCGCTCGTGTAGCTTAAGAGAAAATCTGTCTCGCTACCTCCTCCATTTGAAAATGGCGGCTCTCCAGTCAGTCACCTCTTCTAACGCTCACATCAACTCCAGATTGTGTTCTAATTGAATTATTCCTGACATCAGTTTGACGGGAGTTAACTAACGCTGAGACCCGTCAGACTGACGTCACCAAAAGTGACGACAAGTTCAGTCCTGTCAGAGGATGACGCGGCATTTGGTCAAAGTGACCTCCACATTCCCGAGTCCAGACCAGGAGGCAGAGCTGCAGCTTAACACAGAAAAGAGCAGAACCAACGTCTATAGAAAATGTCTGTCCCCCGAGTAGATCTATTAAACCAAAAGTAAACAGAAGAGGAGCTTAACTGAAATTAAAATGACCACCAATTCATATCTGAATATCCTAAAAATGAATCACCGTTGTCCAAATCCCTGATAGTCGATGATCTGATCACGGATCATGTAATGGATTTAACCTGCAGCAGGATGAGTAAGTCGGTATAAATGAATCTGCACCCATCACTCATGTTAACTTCCATATTCCTCGTACCTCAGGTCAAGGAGGCGGGCCGGCTGCGATATTTCATTCCAGCTTATTAATCAATCCTGGATCCCAGAATGACTTTGGCTATTTTCATTTTGTCGGGAAATGAACCAGTTTGAAATGATAAATTACAGATATATGTTAAAGGCTTTGAAATCCTTCAGTGGCCTCTTTCACTCTTTCACTGTTTTCATGTCGATGTGTCCCCTTTTTCTTTCTCTTCTGCCGCTTTGAGAAACACTGATTTGGGATTTCTCTCCGTCACTACATCCATTTCTTTTCTACAGTCAGAAAAAATGTATTCAGACTTTCAGCCACATAAGTCTCTCTACAAATAACCCAATCTTTATCAATAAAGTACTCAGGACAGTCTATTTGTTTAAGCTTCCTTTTATAGAACTGCTTGATACATTACTTTTGTTATCATGCAGTATTTTCCCAAAATAATCCGTCTTGAAAATCGTTATAATATGAGTCAACTTATTTTTATACATCTGACATTTATTTTCTGCCTCTTTAGTTCTCAATCTTACGAATTGTCTATAAAGTGTATTTTTCTTTTTACAGGCGTGTTGTAATCTCTCTGTGATCCACGGACGGCTGCTATATTTCACTTTTCTTGTAGACCTTTTAATTGGACAACTTTTGTCACATAGTTGTTAAAATATCTTCGTAAATGTTACTGATCCACATTGTTTTCTTGATCTATTTCCTCTGGAATGTGTTTACTGATTCCTCTGTCCTTATTCTCCTCTATTCTCTTTTCTGCTTTTCTCTCATTTTGGTCGCGTATTTATGATCTTCGATAATAAAAACTGGTAGATGATCACTGACGTAGTTCATTAAAATGCCGTTTGTTGTTTTGTCTTCCGTGACATTGGTGTATATATTATCAATGAATGTGGCCCAATGGGATGTAATTCTGTTGATTTTTGGAAATAGACTCAAACCGTTCATTGTGTTGGTAAATCCATCTGTTTACGTCCACACATGAAAACTGCCTTGTTGTTTTGGTTTTTTTGAAAACATCCATGTTCGTGCCGGCTGCCCTGTTTATGCCGTTAACTTTTTTCTTTTCTTTACACTTTCCAGCAGGTTTTCAGCCACAGCTGTCATCAAGGAGGGTTTTCTCCACATATATGGCAACTCCTCCCCCACCTCTGTTTTTTCTGTCTATATTATTTAACACATAACTGTCCAGTCTTCTTCTTTATTGATCCAGGTTTCTGATATTACGATCATGCAGATTGACTGTGAAGATGTCTGGAAATGCTCATTAATGTTACTGCAGTTTGCATCGTCATAATTTGGCGCTCTATAGTAAATTTGATTCGACCTCTGAGATCACTGTTCTGTTTCTATACGTCTGTGGAAGCTGCAGGTAGAAGAGCACCGACTCTGCAGGTGTCGTCTCTCAGCCACCTGAAGTGAAGCGGCTACCCGACAAAACCGAGAGAGCAACTTTAAAAAGCACGGACCGAGAAAATAGGTCTATTTTACGAGAGAGAAGAGAAAGCAGGGAGTTTAAACGCTGACAAGGTAAACAGAGGATAATCAGACATCTAATTAAAGGTGGTCTCAGGCTAGCTGGCCAGCTGACCCGAGTATAAAAATGACATTTAAGAAAAAAAGGAAAAGAAAAAACACGTAGTGGGGGAAGATTTAATGAGAGAGACTCTCTCCACTTCCCTCTCCCCGTGGGGGAGTGACCTTTCAGACTCCCCGGTGACAACGCTCCCTCCAGATTTATTGGGCCTCTCCCTCGGCTGCACAGGAATGAAGAGGAGAGTTGCCTCACTATCCAGACGCTGACCTTTAATATGACACAGGCGGGGACAAGCGTGGCGCACAACGGCGAGCCGACCGGCAGCATCAAATAGAAAACCGAACCCGGCGGTGGCAGGAACGAGTTGAAAGCCGGGGACCTTGCAGCGGAGTCTTTGTTGATAGACTCCATTTGCATAGGGAGCTTTGTGAGCGAGTCATATGAGATGAACTCTGAGTATTCAGACCGAGACAGACGGAGGCATCAGAGGGAGGACGGAGACGCGTCTCCACCCACAGCACCCAAACATTCTCTAATTTAATGTGAGAATCAAGTAAAATCCAGACGGCGAGGGGGAATGAAGGAAATGTTTACTTTGCTTTCAGCAATAATTAAAAACCTGTCCGACTGTTATTTTATATCTCGTACCAACATGGAGTCCAGATCTATTATAAGAATCACCTCCATGGAGAAGGTTACTTTTTGACCTGTGTCTACTTAGAAAGTCCTGCTGGCAGAGAAAAGGGGTTTAATAAAGGCCACGAATAAAACCCACTAAATTAATTCTGGGGTGAATCCAGTTTATGGAGTCGAGCCAGAATATTTTTTTAATTTCTGCTCTTAAAATTATCCTGAAAAAAGCAAATGTTTAATGAAAGAGAAAGTCCTTTTGAATCATCTGTCTGAAAGGTCATGAAAGCCAAGCTGACCTCAGGACGATCAGACGAGGACATTAATGGTGTTAATCACACATTTGGTGACCTGAATCTGGTTCCAATCAGGTCATGTGACTCACTTCCTTAGCTTAGCTTAGCTTAGCACAAAGACAGAAACAGGATCAACTATCCTAAAAACACGTTTGAATCTTTAAAGACGCTTTCTTGCTAATTAAGACAAGATAAGATAATCCTTTATCAGCCCCTCAGTATCGGACGTATAAGAGAGAACAGCAGCACGCAGGAAGAACTAGAAGAGATAGAATATATAAATACATATATAAAACCAAATTTAAACCAACAGATAAGTTGAACTGTGACATTCATAAATATTTCAAGGTCTGTGTTCGTGCTAAGCTAAGCTAAGCTAATCACAGCCAAGAGTTACTGCCGTCACAGAAGCGAATTATTTTACCTCCTCTTGATTGATGTTAACTAAAATCATAAGAGTGAAGCCTGAACAGGTGGAGCGGTGACTGGAAGGATCCTGGTTCGATCCCTGACTGCTCCAGAGAGCCGGTCAAAGTGGCCCCCTACCTGAAGAAGAATCTGTGGTTATCACTGAGTGTGAAACCGTCACAGCAGAAAGGAGGGAAAGCTCCAGTAAGGAAAATAAAACAAACACAATAATGATTTAATGATGATGATGATGATGCTAACAGCCATTATTAATCCCTCTGAGACAAATCTCCATCTCCTGATACACGTAACGATGTCCTTTAGATGGCCGTAGAACCTTCTGAAGGAGATTAAAGCTTTCACATCGTAACTATTACCTAAATTCACATCTCTGGTCCTCCACCATTACAATTAAGAGAAAAAGTCCTTTTTGCCAATCAGAGAAAAAGAGAACGACGATTTCAGCAGAGATGTTTCGACTCTCCTGCAGGAACTAATGAAGGAGACTTTTAAAGGTTGTGCTTACGGTTTCTTTTCTACACTTTTCTTTTATCAGTAGGCTGATTGATAGCAGCTTTTCTGATCATTTAAGAGAATGGGATTGTGTGGAATGATAGTTATTTATTTTGTGCGAGTAAAACCTGCCTGTTAATGTTTATTTCATCACTTTTTATTACCACCCTGAAGCTCCTTATACATCAGGAGCATCGGTACGATTTTTTCTGTCATGCCAGCAAAGTTTTTTGATTAGAACTTCCCTAAAACGGAGTTAACCCAAATTTTCTTGGCTGAATTCCATTTCCTTTGAAAGAATAATGCTCATCACCCAAAGTACAGTTTGTTCCTACGCGCACAAATAAGCATCCTGTTGTCCGACAGCGGTGGTCGTGGAGGGAGAGACAGACACACACACACGGCAGGAAACGTGCAGGAAAGGCCAGAAAAATCTGTCTGAAAATCAGGAGCCTTCGACACAACTGTGACTTTACTGCACGGCCATTTTCTGCAGCGACGCTGCAAAATATCACTGATTGTTCCTTTAATGTCCCCTAATGGTACTTAAGAGGTTCAGAGCTGTTTCATCAGTTTCTCCGTGCAGCCACAACAACTGCTGAGATGGGATTTGCTGCAGAGTCTCTGGCGCCGCTGAGACAAACACAGTAATATGTTCACTTGATGAGTAGTCACTTTGAAGCCGGATATCCCGCTGAGATGTTCTTAAACTGTCCGACTAGAAAAAAAAAAAAGTTTGCACGGAGATTTTGATAATTTTGTTGGAAAACTCGGCCAACAAAAATTTACTCTTAAAGTTTAAGTCAGCCGAGCAGTTTCCTGACGTCATGGAATCAAAAAGTTAGACTGCTTTGGAAACTCATCGCTCCCGTTTTGTCATCTTATTTAGTTTACTGTCTTGGTGCGGTGACCTCTGACCCCGACCGCTGGCTGCTGCTGTAATGTGCTTCACTTCATTAATGGGAACTCACTCATTATCAGCTAAATGCTGAAAATGTAAAGACTATGAGAGTTTGTTCATTTCCTGTTTGCGTCTTGTGAGAATATTCGTTTAGAGCTTTGTGCAAATGTTTGGAGAGTTAATCACACTCAGATATTCTCACCTGAAAATAACAGAATCTGCAGCTGCTGCTGAGTAGATTTATTCATCAATATCCTGCTGATCAGAATTAAGTTCTGCACTATACTGTTTATTTTGGACTCAGATAAAATAAAGCGTTCCCTTCGGGGTCACTTCCTGACGACAGCACGGATGCTTTGATACGAGTCGCCCGGAAAAAAAAAGATTTTAAATGTAGCTGGATTCATTTCTGTTGGACTGGGCAGATGTTTCAGGCACACTTCCAGCCTGGTGGAGCTCCGGAGCTGCACTTGTGTTGGTACTTTTGGTATTTGATGTCAGACAGACGTAGGAAATAGCGGGCTCCTCGTTTCCAGCCGGCGACTGTAGATTTTGGCTGCTGAAGAGACGACCATCGCCAGCTGATTTTATCAGCTGTTGCTGGTCGTGTAATGAAGCTGCTGTTATCTTCACGAGTCAGTTAAAAACTGTCTGCAGCGGAGACCTCCATGTTTCAATTGAACATCTTCTAAATGGCTCTTTATGATGGCTGCGAGGCGTCGCTCTGTGATTAAAGCTGCACTGACATCGTGTCAATGAAGAAACAGTGTTAGTGTTTTTTATCTTCTTTAATCAGGAAAAGATTAAATTTCACCTCGAAAGCATTAAATTCAATCTGTCCTTTATTTGTGTTTGGTTCATCTTTAAAAACGCTTCACAGGCTGAAGTCTAACTAAGAAACGACCTCAAATCCAGATTAGGAATTTTTAATGTGACCCCAAAATACAAATTGGTATAAAAATGCTGCCGGCTTTTCCTCCGTCAGAAGGAAGATTGGAATCAGCTCCCTGCATGTTTGTTTCTTTATTTTTGGTTTCAGAGGGAAGAAAACTAAACGTATAAATGAATCTGATCAGAGTTGCCTGACAAATATGAATTTAATGTGCTTGTCCTGAGCACGTGGGCTGTATGGACAATCATGGTGCCCTGACCCCACGCATATTTACTTATCATAAAACAAACATAATCAATGTGCTGCGCTGATTAGTCTGAATGTGTATAAATCAATCAGCCTGTCGTCGTTAGTGTGTCCCATTCATTTGTCCACTTTCATGATTAACTGAGAAACTTTACAGTTTTCAGATTATCATAAAAACCTCTAACATCATCGCTGCTTCAGACTGATTGCCCCCCCCCCAACACAGTCGCTCTCCCCCTCATAAACACTTTTACAACAGACCATCTGTCTTAATTGTTCTGACCACGGGGGGGCCGAGAGAGAAATCCCACCACGCTGCTGGACTTTGAAGTCTGAACCACCGTGAGGATGAAGCTGTCGGCTGAGCAGCCTGGAGCGAGCTCATTGGTCAACCACAGTGACCCCCCCCCCCCCCAACAGCAGCGATGCTCTCCCTCCTCTAACTGAAAGATGATGGAGCTTTTATCAAGAGATAAAATGTGATTTTTGTTGTACTGAGCGTCTCCTGCTGCGAAAATAGAAATTCATTCTAAAGCTGAAGGAAATGACTTTGTCCATTCATCCATCTTCTACCTCTGGTCTGTTTCCGGGTCACGGGGGGTTCTGGAGGGCGGGGTCACCCTGGACAGGTCTCCAGTCCATCACAGAGACAGACAGACCTACGGACAGTTTAGAGTCACCAATGAACCCAAACATGATGTCTTTGGAGACTCCACACAGACCCACAACCTTCTTATTGTGGGGCAACAACACTAACCACTACAGGATGCGGCCATGCTGCCCAAAATGACTTTGTTTGAAAAAAAACCACACACACACACACACACACACACACACACACACTCACACACAAACAAATGGAGTTTTTAAAGATTTGGCGTTTTAGAATAAAGTCACTGGCTCTTTCATCCTACCTGTGATCAGAGCCTCAGAGTAAAGTAAAGACACACAGCACAATGTGTGATACATACAATACTGCGTCTGGTAAACTGAATAGAGGAGAAGAGGAATAATTAAAGCGTGTGACGGAGGCTGGTGTTAATTGCAGCCATCAGGTTTGCGGCCCTCGGTCAGATATTTACGGGGTGTAACTGACACCGAACGGCTTCAGCTTTCTGCACAAAGGAGGGACTGATGTGAGCAGACCTGTCTGACACAGACATCAGTGAGGTCAGCCCGCTGAGGCTGAGCGTAGGCATAATAATTAATCTTCTTTGACATCATCATCATCATCCTCAGTGTCACCTAGCAACCCTCCACTTGAACCAACGAACACGACCACAAAGGAGGCCTCTCATGGAACGTCTGAGGCGGAGCTTTCTCTGGATAGAGTGTCAACAGGAAGGCAACCAAAAAAAAAAACAGCTTTGTCTATGAAGACGTAACATCTTTTGGTTTTGAAGGAGCTGCATACATACAGACACACAAGTGTGCGCACCCACTGACGTCCCACAATCCATCTGTATCTGCCCTGTTTCATTAATAAACAAGATGAAGTCTGCTCATATCATCAACTCCTCTCACACACATCACCCACAGAAGAAAACAGAGACCAGGACGCCTCTCAGTCCACAACAAGACACTGAAACTGGCATTGTGTTCAGGTAAAAAACTGCCGGTGAGTTCCTCACCGTCTTTACTGCTGCAAAATTGGGGAATAACAGGCTGTCATAGAGTGACACATCAGCCTTTGTTAAAGAAATTACTTTGGTCTTCGCCCAGCTTTGTGACGCTCGGCCTTCTGCTCAAATTGTCCATTTGGTGAGTGCAGAGTAAATGGAAGTGCGTCTTCTGCATGTTGCTCTACTGAGGCACAAAGAGGCGAGGCAGATAGGAATCCAATTATCTTGGGCAAATAATGGATGTCTCATTTGAGATGTGCGGCTGTTGCGACAGTAATAGCAACGCCACAATTTCCCAGAAGTCGGCCCTCTATCAGCCGAATCAACTCTGCTCCACACTAACTTACCTTTGGCCCCGTACAGGCGGCTGTCAAACGCCACAGATTGTAATAAATCTTTGAAGGCTGTCAAAGATGGAAAATTTACTCACATGTAGCGGAGGTGTGGATTCTGAGCGAAGGCTCGAGCCTGGATCACCCGCAAGTTGCAATTCATGATGGTTCTGAAGAAAAGAAGATAAAACAGACATGAAAAACCAGAAGAAAGAGCAGCAGCGAAGGGATCCCGTTACAGCGCTGATTTATGTTGGGCTCATTTTATTGTGTTTGTTCATTTTTCTTCTGTCGTAAACGTTTCGTTTGGGGCTGAATCGTTCAAATTACTATTTTTTTTATTTTTTTTATTTGTATCAATAATTTTTTTCTCTCCTATTTTGTTCACGCATCTTCGTTAACTTTAAATAAATATCATGTATCCTGTACCTCATCTTATAAGGTGTAAAAGAAAGATAAGATCAAACCAGGGCTCTGCAACCTGAACTGGGAAAACCCTCTTCCACCAAATATCATTTTTAATGAGCCACAAAACATAACAGAGCTGATAAAGTTTTATATAAAATTATACCGCACATACAAAAACTACAGTTTGTTGTATTAAAGAAAATATAGAACTGATGATAGTTCACTTTCCATCTTTATCTGTTGTAACAAAAGAAAACACCAAACTCTAAATAAAAATAAACATCAAACTGTCCGAGCCTGTTTCACTAAAATAAAACGGAGCCACTTTGATTTAAAACAATCAGCTGCGGCCTTAAAAAGGGAAAACATAAATGTAGGTCAGATTGTGTTTAATATGATAATATCCATTTTATTTCAGTTTATTGTATTTATTTTATATCTTAAATCAGCTCTGCGTCTAAAATAAATATTATTACCTGTTGGATGTTTAAAGTTACTCCTGTTTCTAACAGATGGTGACGGAGGGGGCGGAGTCAGAAACACCGCCTGCGCCACAGACGGAGGAAGTGACGCGTATTTTAAATGACAAGATATTATAACTTTCTTTCATGTTTCCATTTCAGGTATCAACTTCAACTCGAAGTTAACTGGGCAACAAAATGAATCAATAGATATTAAAATAAAAAGAAGCCAGTAAAGGATTCCCGGTATTCCCGGTTTGGGAGTCTGTTCTGGCTACAGCGGTGATGACTTCCATGTCGTAATCACAGATGTCTCTGTGAAGGAGTCATCGACATCATCAGTGAGCGCCTCATAAAGCAGCGTGCTGATGATGCCAGCTGTTGGAGCCAATTAGCTTCGAGAAGTTTCCAGCATGGGGCTCTGGGACCTCCGAGGGCCCATCAGAGGGGGGGTTTGGGGTCCTGGGAAACCTTCCAATGACCCCCCCCAGAGAGAAAAACAATAATTTTCCCTCCCAGAAAGTGTCACAGCAACATTTAAGGCGGACTGCTGAGTTGTGGTTCTGATCCTCGGAGCGAATCGAAGATCATGTGATGTGTTAAACGAAGATTGGAGCCAAAACCAAAACACACTTTTTAAAATCTTTTTGAGTGTTTGTGTCATTTAGTTTCTCACTCAAACGGCGGAGTGCCGCTCATAAAAACCATCTACAGCCTACTGAAACACGTCGAAGCCCGAATGTGTCACTCTGTTCTTTATACCTTCTGTGTAGAAAATAATGACTTTAGCTCCACATCACCTTGGCTATGTAGATATTTATGTATATTTTATATTCTCATTTGTATTCTTCTCTTTCTTTGCACAGTTGGATCCGTCACTATTCATTTCACAGGATTCTTAAACATTTGCATGCGGCAAAAAAAAAAACAAAAAAAAAATACTGTGAATCTCATATCGTGATAGATTTGAGTTGTTTTTAGGTAAAATAAAGGTGCAGAGTTTATCATGTATGTGTGTAAAATAAGGGGACATTCCATATTTTCCCGACAGTCAACAAAACCCATCAAGACGCCGAAGCTTGAACTGAATTGATCGTTTCATTTTTGTTTAAACATTCTTGCCGCTCTAAAATCTCGCTGGTGATCTGAATGTTTGTACGAAGTGACTCCACAACAGAAATAAAACGTCTAATGATAATAAACGATGATGAGATCGTATAAAACATAATAAAGAATAAATATACGAGAAGGAACACACAATGGCTTTTGTTGACAAGAAGAAAAATGTACAACATCATCATCTTACCGACCGACTGAACACATAAAAGGACA
The DNA here is from genome assembly GCA_034769265.1 of Remorina albescens. Classification (NCBI taxonomy): domain Eukaryota; kingdom Metazoa; phylum Chordata; class Actinopteri; order Carangiformes; family Echeneidae; genus Remorina; species Remorina albescens. The sequence continues at coordinate 29,523,754 of CM068479.1, forward strand.
CAAAACTACGGTGGCCATCGAGGTTAGACTGTCGCAGCTTTTTCTTTCAGGTAATTGGCGACTCTAAACTGTCTGTGTTGTGAATCTGAAGATGTTTATTTGTTTATGTACGTTGACCTCTTCAGCTCAGAGGTAAATATATAGGTCATAATATATCATATAAATAACACAAGGAGAAACAGGAGAGGGATGCAGGCAGCTTCTTGCTCTGCTGAGTTACATAACTAATTTAATAATAAGGCCATTTTTTTATTATTTTATTCAAATTGAAACAAGGGTGGTGGGGTGAACTGTAAAATTAGGTGATGGAAAGTATCCAAGAAGAACTGTTTCATCCCTCCATAATGCTAAAAGCCCCACAAGACACCAGCACACAAGGTAACAGCCTTTCCTGGGAAGAGATGGTGGTAATGAGAAAAATGCTAATTCAGTGGTGGAGATATTGCACTTGGCCTCCCTGATGAGGGATCAAGGGGATCAGGGGAGAGGCCAGCTCTGACTTTGGAGGGCAAAGGAGAATACTGCTGTCTGAGGAGAAGGAGAAGAAGGAAAGAGGAAGAGGAGGTCACCGGCGGCGCCGGAGGGAGCAGCAGGGGCGAGAAGAATGTAAAGGATGTGGCCTCGTCGTGCCGGGTAGCAAAGCAGGAGAGGAGCGTAACATCGCTTTAAGAAGTGAAGAAATGAGAATTAAAAAAAGCCACAATGCTGCAGCAGGGGCCCCTAATTCAATTTTCCCTGCTGCTTTTTAGCGTTATTTGATCAGCGGCTGAGCGGAGTGGAGAGGATGTTCCACCGACCTGTGACTTCCTGGAATTAAAAGTGTGTTTAAACATCAGCTTGTTCTCCGATCACTGCTGCTTCTGCCTCCCTCAGTGACGGGAGCACACATCCCAGTTTGTTACTGGATCCCAGAAACCAGAGGTGGATTGTAACGAAGCAGATGTACTTCTAAAGTAGTTTTTTTACTTTCACTCTACTACATTTAAAAGTTCAAAAATATACTTTGACGTTTGCCACCTCGTTACTCGTCACAAATGAAAATCGAAATGTAATTAATCATCAAAGGATTATCTGTGTGTCCGAGAGGACGAGAAGAACAACGTACGGTACTCTCGTAGACGTTCCCACACTGACATCGTACCTGGCAGCCATGTTTGGGATGGTGGAAAATCCTAAAACAAGTGTCACGAGATGTTGTTTTGCTGCTTTTTATGCGTACTATAAAAATACTTTGTACTTTTGATACTTGAGTATATTTTTTCACAAGATACTTTTGATACTACATTTAATGTGAGCTGCTTTAAGACTTTTACTCAAGTGATTTTCTTATGCGTGACTTTTCCAGTTATGGTAAAAGTATTTTTTTCCAGTACTTTAAAGACCTCTGCCAGAAACCAGGAAAACTGGGACTAACAGTGGATCAGGATGTGAAATCCAGATCTGCCCCCCCCCCCCCAATAACAGCATCAACACTTACAGTCTCTGTAGGCCGGTGTAGAGCTCCATATCGACGTCTCTCAGAGTCTGCAGTCCCGTCCAGTTCTCTATGTGTCTGTAAACACAAAGAAAGAGCAGAGTAAATAAAGCGCTCCTGTTCAAGGAAAACAAAAGTGGCAGAAAAAGTCCAAAATTGGGAAATAACTGGCTGCGTGTTGTCAAAGTTTTTTGAATCCATATTCATTTAAACTGCAATTATTGGAACAGTTCTGACGGAGCGCTCTCTGCTGCCCTCTGATAGATTTAATTGCCAAGAGGCAGCTTCAGAAGTTTAATCTATGTGGAGGGAAGTTTGAGGGGACGGACCGAATAAACACTGCAGATGACTTTTCTTCTCCTAATGCTATCAGACTCCGCGGGAAAAGTCTCTCTGTTGGACGGGATAAAAGACGCCAAGCTGGCATCTTTAAATTAGCTTCGGGAAAAAGAGCATCTGTAAATGATTTCTTCGTTATGGTGTGGAAAATGAAATAGGCAACACACAGACCCACAAACAGACACGCCCGTTTCAACTAAGCCGGGGGAAATGAGAAGATGTGGCGGAGGACATGACAAAGGTTTTACAGCTTTGTTTTGGAAAAGTAAAATATGATTAAACCCAAAAAGAACTTCATCCTAAATGTCAAATTTCAAATCGATGCCTTGAACACAATAATCTGTCCGACACGCACGTGGCCCGGTGACAGCTGCTCGTTTGATTGTGGCTATAGTGCCGACCCGTGTAGACGCAAACACAATTACACACACACAGACACACACAGACCTGCAGTCTGAGTCCAGCACTTGATTTGCACTCAGATTTCATCAGCTTGTAAAAGCTGTGTGAGCAGATAACAGTGTGTGATTTTTAACAACAGAAGGAAAATAAAACATTTGTACGTTTGCTCTTCTGCATCTGTTGAACGGAGATGAAGCGGCACCTCAGACATTTTTGTTTATTTGAGCAAATTTGAGCCAAATCAAACCGACACGACCGGAACTCAGCGTGTTTGACTTTATCTGAGGCCGCCGGACGGCCGCTTTGTTTTCTTAGAGAACAGGAGGGACGCTGTTTTTTCCAGAAAACAAGTTTTAAGACTCTGATTGTTTTGAGGGAACTGTGAGAAGTTTCGATCGTAATGCAGACTGACGCACAGGAACCTCAGTCCGGTTTGGGAGATCCAAACTAAGTGCAAACAACATTTGTAGAAGGCTGCAGGAAAGCGGTTTGTTTTCTTTAATCCAAATCAGATTCGATTGTTCCTTCCCCCTGCTGGCCTGCTTTCATATTAGTTTACTGCCGCTCTGATACACATTTGCTTGCATCGTCCTCCTGTCAACAAAAAGCTTCTGTTTTCCCCCAGCTTCTAGGAAACCGTGTCGGCACACAATTAAAGATTGTCTCGTTTCCAGATAAATATGTGTAAGCACATATGAACATTTCTATCAAAGAAGCTGCTGATGATGCACCTGCCAAAACCAAATAAGAGCGTCCGCTCACAGAAACGAACACAAACACAAGCGGGGATCTTTTTTATGATGGAAGAGACAAAAGTTTTATCACCTTCACAGACCTGAACTCGTAAATAAAACCACCCAGTTTCTGGATCATCCTCTTCATCTTATTTCGGCCTCACAAATTTACAAATTGCAATATTTGCCTCCTTCTTGCTGACGTTTACTGGAAATGTGCAGTTATACGTCATTATTATGTTTGGAGGTGAGCAGATACGCTGATAAGTTTAAAATTACAGCTCAAACATTTTCTAATTCTCTGAAGAGAAATAACATTTTATTTGCGTGATGTTTTATTGGTTATTGTGAACGTCCTGATTGTACTGCATTAATTAAAAATGATTAAGTTCGCCTGACAACAGCAGCAGCAGCAGAGAAACTGAACTGTCAGCACTTCAGTCAGCCAACAGTCTTTAAAGGCACAAACCGGCACCTCCAACACGGAAATTTCAAAATAACGGCGTGAATATGAAGAAAATATATTTAATAGTTAAATTAGTTTGACCCTGACTGACCTTGGCAAAAGGTCGAACTACAGCTTTGGAGGCAAACAGTATTGTTTTTCATTATTATAAAAAAAAGTATCTTGAAAAGAAAAGGTGTCTTTGTGATGATCACCTGATTGTGTGTCGCTGTTTGACAGACACCCTGCAGCTCCGGGATTAAACGCAGCATCACTTCCTCTGTTCGCTGAGTGAAGAAGCGACAGCGACAACGTTGGAAAGACGGTTTGAATCCAAACGTATGTCAGAACGGAAAAACGGGAACACGATTGTTTAAATGTTTATTGTCAAGTGCGAATCATCTTTCTGCGACACAAAAAGGAGCTAATGTGCAGAAGTGAACCTCCTCGCTTCCATTCAGTCGACCGGCTCACAGTTTGACCCTTTTCAACTGTTTTCTATCTTGTTTTTAAGGAACTTGGCGTCTAAAGTGATTAAATAAACAGAACAACAAGACCAGTTTGCATCAATGGATCAAAATATCAACAAAATTTCATGCTTCATGCTCCGAATCTGGATCCTTCTCATTTTCACAAAGCTGCAGCCAACAAAGAGCAGAGAAGCAGCAGGCGACACCTCCCCGAGGACCCGAGCGTCGTGTCTGATTGTCCGCCACACATCGGATATGCATGTGGATTAGAGCGCCGTGGAACTCTGGATATAAATAACAAAGGTGTGATGATAATGCAGGAGCATTCATTCTCTGTCCCGTTCTTCCCAAATCCTCGGAGGACGGGCAAAGAAAACGCACCGGAAATAAAATCAACATCATCTGAAAAGTAATGGAGACGCGAGCGTTTTACATTTCAGACTTTCAGGCGGAGAGACTCTCATCCAGACTCACAATGAGTGAGACGGTGCGGTGATTTAAATTGCTGCTTTGTCAGGATGAATATTGCACAGAAGAAAAGGAGAGAGATGGAGGATGAGGCTTTTTTTTGTTTCTGACAGCGAGATTAGAACGATTTTATCGTCTCTCTTATCTGCCTTTAAATTATTTGTTCTCTTCACGCTGCTGTCCAAAACGCTCTCCAAATAATACGTGATGATGTTGGATGAAGTGGACGCCACAAAAGGAGGCGAGCGGGATACGATCGGAATCAGAACAAACTGTGCAGCCTGCTCTCCAACATACAGGCCCATGAAATTACAACCGCCTTCCATCTGCTTTGGAAAATGACCGCCAACAAAGTACAATCTAAACTGGGCGGCGGGGTCTGCTCGGTGCTCGAGGAGAACACCCTGGAACCAAACAAGAACAGATTTGATCCCAGCTACAGCCATCTGTTGTGTGGATCTGGCCCGGGGCTCGATCTGAACCCCTACCTGCTACTGTAGCTTCCTCTCAGCTTCTGAGTCTGAGCCGAAAAAAACAAAACGACGACCCGCATTTCTTTATAGAACTGCGGGCGTCAAAATAAGACTTCATGGTCAGAAATCTCTCAGATTGATTTCATGAATTTGTGGTAATTTATTTATCCTGTGGACGTCTTCTGCTTCACAATAGCCTAATTGTATGACTGGAATAATAATCTTAGTGATGAAGTGAGGGGGGAATCTGAGGAATTCTGATTTATTTCTCTTGATGTTCTTCTGATTACGATCATCATAATCATCATATAGTGAGTTTAGTCTACTGTCCATTCACTTACATCTAAATGAATGTTGTATTCTGTGTTTCCTTATTCATGCAGAGCGGGAACATGAAGAGAGAAACCGGTTCCATCATCAAACTGGATAACTGGGTGAAAGCCAGCCGGCAGCTCTCTGCTCTCCTTTCGGGTTTGCTAATGATGCAAAGTTTATTAATTAATGGAAAAAACCGTTCACCAAAACAGAACAAATGGGAGCAGTCATCAATGTGCTGATCAGGATTTTCAGAACATGGAAATCAACGAGCTCTTACTGCAGCAAACTGAATTATACAAAGGATCGCACTGGAACGCTGCCGGCTTCTTGCATGTCGTGTCGGTTTGTGGGAGTGGCCTCTAAAAAATGGATAATATTTTCAGAACAAGCTGGAAACACAAAACTGTTGATCTATATTTCATATTTTATTTATTACTTCTGATTTTATTTTGACTTGTGTTTCTGGCCGCTCTGATTCTGATGATTAAATAGGCTGATATCTGGAAGTTAAATGTTCCAGTCACACATTTCTAAAGCTGCCTCAGCAGTTCGGTCACAGATCAGCTTCTACATGTTGGGCGTCCTTCAGGAAGGATTTATTCCCGACAGCCTGCTCTCAGTTCGAATAAAATAAAACGATGTACAGAACTGAACGCCTACAGTGTGTAAGCTAATGATCAGGATTATCATGAGTGATAGTGATCATAAAGTAAAAAGCTGATACACCTGCAGCTCAGAGTGGCACAAACAGCAGGAATCCTCCGTTTTCCTGCTAATCTCTGCCGATTCTGCCCAACGTTCCCAGTCCTGCTGTCGGCCGGTGATTTACGACTTTGTTGGGATGATCTAAAATCCCCCGCGCTGCCGCCTTAATGGGAAAATGTTTAGTAAAATAGAACGTCTCTGGTGTGCTCCTGGGATATTGATCTGTATTCTGCCTCCCTCTCTGTTTCCATAAAGGCAGAGCTGCTCTCTTCCACAGCCCAAACACTTCAGAGTGGGGACACGGCGGTGAAGTAGCTCTCCTCTAGATTAAAGCGCACGCCTAACATCAATCAGATAACCTGTTTTTCTTCACACGTGTCTCTCTGTGTGTGACTCATAAGCGTTTGCACGCTGCATTGTGAAGACGAGGCGCACAAAAAGGACACAGAGGAAGCAGCAATCATGAAAAACGGAGGAAAAGAAGCTGTTTCGCTCGACATTTGCTGCAACTGGTCGGCCGGAACAAGTCGTCCTCCAAACCAACCGTGGGGGACATTTGGCATTCAGAGCCTGTAAATGGGAATCAAGTATTAGCGTCCCTCTGGTCTCTCTCTCTGAGACGAACCCACGCCTGGTGCCTCTATGCAAAAGCAGTGACACACACAGAGGGACAGATGTAGCGGCTTCCATAATGTACGAGCCCGTGAAATGATCTCTACCTTCCATCTGGTGGTCAAAATTTGATTTACAAAATGGCCTCCAACATCAGTGCTAATATACAAAGCCAGCTGCGGTGAGCGATGCACTTTTTTCTCTGCACCTTTATTTCTCCAGAGACGGTGTTGTTGGAGCTCCACGTCCAGGCAGTCGCACACAGACACCGACACACAAAGACAGACACACTACTGGGGGAGCTGGGAGCTTCTGGGAATAGGAAAGTGGGATGAAGAGGAGACTTCCCTCTTCGGTTTCATCAGGGAGACGCTAAATGAGCCGATAAAGGTCAAAATAAAAAAATCTGCGTTCACGTCGGCAGATAGAAACAACAAACGGGATCTCCGCTCTGCTCTGCCGCACTTTTACTGGAAAAAATTATGAAAACCGGGAAAATTTTGACAATTTGTCTCGATTACATTAACAGAGAATATGATACGGATAAAAAAGTGACAGGCAAAACTGACCAGATTATTGCTGTGGTAAAAACACCATCCGTCCTCCACAGAAACAAAGAAAAAGCCCAATTTTACCAGCAACTGCGACTGAAAATCCATCAGGAGGGACAAAGAGAGAGAGAGAGAGCGGCGTAACAAAGACACTTCAGTTTAATACAAAGAAAAATGGAAAAAATCGCACAAATGAAATTTCTGTTGATTTCGTTGGTTGTGTGGTTTCCCAGGGACGGATCCTCTGGGGGGAGAAAGGGCCCGAATTATGGACCGATCAGCCCAACAGCTGCTTCTACTAAGTGCTGGTCTCAGTGGACTCGGCCATTATTTGGACTCCAACACTAAACAGATACGAAGACAGTGCGGTTGGTTAATGTATATCGATCATACCTGCGCACTCTCAATTTGCCTTGAAAGCGTTTAAACTGTACCTGTCAATAACAATCAGACCAAGAACTGCTTCTGCCACGCTGCCGTCGCTGAGCTATCAAGATCATTCTGAATTTATTCTGCAGCGTTCACTGAATCACATAAAACTCTTTTCTCCTTTTTCTTACCCAGAAATTGAACCAAAAAAAAAAAAAAAAAAAAACTTGCAGTAATGTCGTGAGAGAATAGTTTCAGATTATTTCCTTGTGAGGCCATAAAAAAAACAAACACACACATAATGTGTGACTGTTTTGTACCGAGGGCTTTGTACATGATCTGCACTTTACGACAGACTCCGTATGTGTGTGTTCAGACAAATATTCATTTTCAGATGATTTCTGAAAAAGAATATTTTTCAGCATCAGCAAACAAAAACATCTTCAATCTAAAAATTCAAAAATGAAAAATGAACTGCTAAACCCAGATACTCCTTCACTTAGACTGAGCTGATGTCATTATTTTAAAACTGAACTCCTGATATCTGAAACTGTTTGTCCATCGGCTCAGAGCGTTAATATTCTCAGCCTGTCTGCCGGCCCACGGCCGTCCCGGGACTGTTCTGTGTCACCGGTTTGCCGATCCGGCTCTGGGTGGAAACCACCTAAGCCTCCGAGTGTCAGCGCTCGCTGCAGGCTCAGCCAATCCGCAGCAGAGATTTGGCAGGGCTAAACGTCGTGGGAGCATCGGTCCGTGCTCTGAAAGGTATCAACGCGTCGCACATGACCGAGCTCCAGCGTTTCTGCCCAAAATGAAAATGACTATAATTAGTATGCCATTTTGCCAAGTGTCATCAAGCTATGATCCGCTCCGGATGCAGCCGACTCCACGCCGGAGTTACTCGGCTCAGCCGGGAAAGGATCTGCGAAACCAGCCGATGTCGCTTTCAGCGCCGTACACCTCCGTCTGCGCGGCTTAATAAGCAGAGCACATTAACTCTGTCAGACCGCAGTTATCATCACGCCAGGAAACCTACTGAATCTTAAATACAGGCCCTTTTGGACGTAAAGTGTCTCATTCAGAAATTCTAGACATTTTTATAAAACATTTGAAGAAGTCGGTCGGCCTTGTTTACGTGTCAAACAGGAGCAGGAACCAGAAGCATCCAGTCAAGTGGACAGGCTGGAAACACACACACACACACACACTTCAGCCAACAATTACTTAGACCTGCTCTTCTGCCCGCCTGGCCAATTAAAGGCCAATATCCACTCAGCTTTCTGCTCTGTTTCATCTCCACTGATGCCTGATGGAAATAATTTTGCTCATTGTGCCCACGTGCACTCCGGCTAGCTCCTACATATGTAGCTTTGGTGCAGAGCAGGTAGCCTTCTGCACACAGTGAGGATGAAGAGGCGACTCAGACCGACGAGCTGAGTGAACAACGCTCTGCAGAGAGAGGCGCGCTGATAATTCTTCGGGTTTTGTCACAAACGCCTCCTTACGTGTCTTTCCTGAACAAATATTACGTCGTTGGGCTTTGAATGAAAAATTTATTCCAGGAAAGTGTAGAAAATATTTGCAGTTTTAAACCGGCAGGTACCTCGTCAGTCAGAACTTCAAGTCAAAATGAAATATTCTAAACAATTTTGGGAAGTGTCTGTTACCGCTGCGAAGAAGGAGAATCTGAGATGAAACAAGTCTACGGCAGAAGTTTTTCACACGTTCGACAGAAAAGAGAAAAAGCCTGAAAGAGTGAAGACATTAATAAATGAACAAAACAATGAAAGACAGGAGAAACCTGAACTCAAACAAATGTAAGAAATCACTGACGGGGATCACAGAAACCAGATAACGATGATCATAATGCACCATTTTGGTTCATAACCTGAGCGTGAACCAAAAAGCTTTCTGCTGCCGTCAGCTCCACCGTCCTGCTGAGCATGATTCTGTTTAATCAAATCAGGGATCTTATAGCTGGATTCCTGCCAGAGACGCCACACTGCATGCAAATGTGACAGACCTTTAGTGCAAAGATATGCAGTCTCCTTAAAATACATACCATCTGGAGGAATTCAGTCTGACTGGAGAGATTTATATCGGATTTTATTCAAACTTCCCTGAACGCACCGGACGACTCTGCAGGGAAATATATACTGCAGGGAGCATCGTGCAGACAGACAGACGGACCACAGGAACGGAGAGAGTGGACTCATGATGGGCGAGGAAATGAAGTCAATGAGGAAGAAAACATGGGATGGATCAGGAAGTTCAGGGACTGAATGCCACAGATGTAAATAATGAGAGGCGCTTTGCAACATGATGCTCAACAACCTCTTTCCTTATAGGAAAGGAAAGAGGAAAGGAAGCTGCACACCAAAGGAGACAGGAAGTGAGCGGTCCCGCGAGAGAAGGAGCCAAAGGAGCCGAAGGAGGGACGAGCATATTGTGCACTGAGCTGCATTCACAGGACTTTGATGATAGATTATGATGCCGTCTGCAGTGAATGGTGGTCGTCCTGAACATGACAGGCAGAGTATTCGATACGGAATGTTTCCGCCTCCGTCCGCAGCTCCTCTTAATCCTGAATATAAACACCTCAGTCTGAAGGCCGGCGGTCCACTGTGGGATAACCGGAGTCCAGAGCGCGAGGAGTAGATTAAATGTTCTGCGCACGTCCTTCATGGAGCGAGTCTCCTCCAATTTCAGGATATGATAAACGCACAGCTGAGGGGCATCTCTCCTGGAGAATTCAATTAGGTAAGAAAAGAGAAGGGGATGGCGGTGATATTAGAGAGCTGATCCTGGAGCTCCTCAGCCCTCCCAGTAATGAAGCGCTTCGTTCCTCCACCATGACTGGATTGATTTGACTAGCTGTGCTCAGAGTTCAGCCTCCTTTTTAAAGTTCCTCTCAAAAGGCTGGCTGTCTTTATGGAGCAGAGAAGTTTGAGATTCAGAGCTGCAGTTAAATATGGCTGAAGGTTTAAGGAGGCAGCAGGCTGGAACTTTGTTCTGGTCCCGAAGGCGGACGGATTCTTCGGACGCCACTCCGGATCGATGGCTCCGCTCTGTAATCACCTCGCATGCTGATTTGCAGTGAATGGCCCTCTGGGTGACTCTTCTGTGATTCCTGGATGAATTTATTCACGGATACACAACACATCCATATAAACGCAGACAAACGAACAGCGGCGGTGAAAAACAGCTCGTTCTGCGCGTGTCCACGTTTTTCTGATCAGTTCACGGCCCTGAAATCAGGATCAAGGATGAACCTGATCCTGCTCACATAAACACTATCATTAGATTTAATAGATTTAATTTAATAGCGTCTGATAAGCATCTCTGCTTCATTATTGTGATAATGGTTCTGCCTTTGTCACGTAATCTAATGACAGAGAAATGACCTACATTTAACACCGCTGATCTTTATCTCCCTTCACCTCCTCAAATGGAAATACACATTTATATATAGATCAGAAGACTGAAGCTTCACGCCGTCGTTAAAATAATTCTTTGTCCATCCTTTTTGACTATCTGAATATAGGTTCAGGAACTCGAGGGCCTTAAAAGCTCCAAACAGCTTCTCGCCTTCCTCATCCAGGCAGTCCCGTCACCTGAGCTGGAATTATTGGGTTTGGCTGAAGTCACACTCGGCTGCAGCTTCCAAGTCTGAACGAAAACTGTCTTCCAGTTTACGGTGAAGATGGACATTTAGAGCTCCCCTCACTCAGATGTTCATGTTTCATGTCTTTATCCGGCACTTCTTCTGTTTTCGCTGTCTGCACGCTCTGGACTTTGACCTCGTGGTAACAGCTTGTGTTTGTGGTTTAGAAAATAATGCCCGTTGCCCCCGTCATTATCCCCCCAGAGAGCACCGGCTCCATGTCTGAGACGGAAAAACAACAGAAACCACTCCGGCTATGAAATATAGCAGCAGAACTACACGTCCAAGAAGAAATTTATCATGAATCACCTTCTTCTTTCAGTTCAGGGATGGAGGATAATCGATTCATTAAAATGCCAAACGGCTACCAGGCGTTCAGTCACCAGGTAATTTGGGAATAGAGGTACGATTTATGATCAAACGTGTACATTTTCCCAGATGTCAAATCTTATTTATATGAAACATAAGTACCAATCTCTCTGCATGAGTCTCAGTGGATTCTTCTGAACTTATTTCATACCTTAGAAGCTCTCAGCGTTTTTATTAATGGAAATAAAAGTTCACCTTTTTGCTCCGGAGACAAATCTAATCATACAATTAGTTTTTCTTTTCTGTATTATTGTAAAATTTAGGTGAGAACTGAGGTTTCCTTGTAGAAGAAAGACATCTGAAGGGGTCGATGTCAGAGTATTGATCCTTTTTAAGCCGGGGGTGTACACAAGCTGAATTATACACAGAGCCGAAGAGGAAGACGGAGGAAACAAATGTCAGGATGCCTCGAAACACGCAATAATTTGGCAAAATGTCCTGGTATGAATGTGCGCAGGTGAATTCACTTGAAAGCACAAAGTGAAACACAACAACACCACAGAGGTTCTCAACCAGGGGGGCAAAATAAGCTGCTCGCTACGGATACCAGAAATCAGCCATGAGGGAAATCAAGGCAAAAGGTTAAAGTGGATCCGTGTGTGAGTCCTGTACTTATCACAGCTCCTGGTAAATAAGCATCTCCGTGTTGACGAAGGACTCTGACAGGAGGAATTTACACTTGCAGCCAGAGAAGGAGAAGCTGGCAGCTGGATTTAGACCGAGCCGAGCTGATATTTAACCAGGTGTCAAAATAAAATAACGGAGCGCTCTTTGTGTTAGCAGGCTGAGTGAAGGTGTCCTGTTTCAGGGAAGCGAACACACCGAGGTGGTGGAGGAGACAAAAGAGCGCTGTCATCAGAACAAAAGGATCTAAGGCGGCTTTCATTTATTCACACATTCACCTTGATGATTTAAAAGGCTGAGCTACGAGCTACGAACCCAAATCTGGATCATTTTCAGTAAATAGAGCCCCAAATGTAGCTGAACCGGAATCGATCAGCGGGCAGCTGTAAAGGACTGACGTGAATAAAAAAAACATGTTCATATCATGATGTCACCTCTCAGAGAGCACGCTGGTGTCCAAAGAGCAGAGAATAAAACTGAACGCTCCTCTTTCTTTAACATTCTGCTTTCAAATTCATCACACAGGCTCCGTCAGCATGAAACAGTCAATTATACTTAAAGGAATCATTTTTAGCTGCTCAAAGTCAGATCGCTTATAGTTAAATCTGACATTCATGATAACAACGCAAACCCTGTTTCCACATTCCAGGCCGGATATGGGGGAACTAAATTAAATAAAATGTGCTAATTTCATTTTCAGGATTTTGGAAGGAAACAGAATATTTCCAGTCTTTGTGCTAAACGTTAGCTCAGAGACGCAAGAAAGCAAACGACAAAAATCCAAACTGCTTTTTTAACTAAGGTTGAAAACAGTCAATTAAATTCCATCAGTTCCTTCCGTCAAATCAGAACGATCATTGTTCCGTGTTTATTCAGCAGAAAGCTCTCGGATCATTCAGATATTTGGAATTAAGGGCTCCTTAATTCAGGTCTCCATTGAGCGCAGCTGTGCAGGAAGCCACAGTTATCAGATCTGTTGGAAGTTTCTGAACTACTGCTGGCGCTTAAACTTCAGGCTGGTAAATGTACTGAGGGCCTCTAATGGTAACGCAGAAGGGCTGCAGAACAGATGCAGTTTATTCTGTCTGTGTTCAGGAGAAGAAGCCTTTCATTACAAAACTATGACGCCACATTTGTAGCTCTCTCTGCAAATCAATATACATCAACTTTGTTTGAGTTAGTGAGACGGAGCAGACACGCTTCTACTTAAAATACTTTCACAGTGCGTCTGGTTTCCTGATGAAGATGTGAGACGTAAACACATCTCGGCCTCCTGCAGGTGTGGTGGAGGCAGCAGAGACGGAGCTCAAGGTTGAATATGTGAATTATTTTCTGCTTTGATTTAATTAGCACACACTTTCTCCTCCAGTGTGTGCCTTTTACATACAGAGCTCGTCTGGCCTTGTGTTTCCTCCCCTGTTCTACTGAAGCATCAATATTCATCTGAGCTGTAACCGCACGTGAACATATTTCTGTTTCCATCTCGACTTCCATTCTTCAGCATCTTAAAAAAAAACGGAACCGATCAAGTAGTCAGATTCTGATCTGATTCTGATGAAGACACACAAATTAATCCTTTACAAAGAGATTCAGAATGACGCACAATTAACATGAAGAGATATAAAACAAAGACAGATTATGCAGCAGACCTGTGATGTCGCTCTGATGGGGGGGGGGGGGGGGGGGGGGGGGGGCAGAGCCTGGTGTCACAATCGGCCTCGTACTTTATATACCAGACTTTAATAGTGGAATAATTATTCAGGGGAAGTATGTTAAGGCCCTAAAACAACCTACTTCAGCAGTGACACTCTCCTCTCTAAAATAACTGGAGGGGAACAAGTTGATCTTTCCAGTAAAACAATAAACACATTAGTGATGTTTGACAGGTGATGGCTTCCTCTGGAAACAAGAAGCATCTACAGTTCACGGCGTCAAATGTTGACAGCTGCCGCTGCAGGCCACTTCGCCTGACAGACGTGGCTGCGAGTTCTTCCATCAAAGGCCTGACAAAAGTTAAAATACCGCTTTTCCTCGTGAAGGCTCATTTAGCCAAAGCACCTAATTAGTTTGACTCCCTGAGGAGGTGACACTGGCGGTAATGTATGCACTTGTGGTTGTTGTTGTTGCTGTTGTTGTTTAGCCCCGCTGACTCTGTTGACATTGACTTGTATAATGTGGGGACCTCCTGTTATTAATAAATTATACTCTAACCTCTGAAATGCGTGAAATACGGCAGGATGAAATTTGCAGAAATCTCCGGTGTCCCGATTGCGGCTGAATAAGGTCAAAATGTGTGCGATGTTTGTCTGTCGCTGGTTCAACGAAGCATCAGCGTGCATTGGAAATATTTTATTACTGTACGCAATATTAATTCTTCACAGAAAATAAAAAACAAAGCAGCTGAATGATAAAAACATATTGTGCCTTATTAAAGACCTCAGCGTGGTCGTAGTTTGTTTTAACCTTAAATTTTTTAGCTTATTTATTGAACGGGGAAATGAAATGAAGCGCAGCTCCAAAACAGAGCATGAAACTGATGTTTACAGCTGCTTTATCTCTGCGTTCAGACACAGATCCTCATCAGTCAAAGCTGTTTAAATCCTAACAAAGTGCCAACTTACTCCAGGTGTCTTTCTTTCCACACGGAGCTTTCAGCCAACTCCAACATTTTCCACATGTGACGGTTAAAATGTGTCGTTTCACATAAATATATTTAAAATCTACATTTTTTTTTTTTTTTATGTTGACATGTTCAGATTCAGCCTCGAAATTCACGTCCATAGTGTTGTGTGTCAGTGTTGTGTAACGTTGCTGGTATGATGTCGATACGACTATCAGCAGCTCCTTTCTGTCTATTTTTGCTTGGAGATGAGCTGAAATGAAAACCGAGATGTTCTGCATGTACCCAGCGTGTATTTTCCGGCCTTAGCCAAACAATTTCATCAAACATCCTTTAGAGCTTTGACGGCTGCCTTCGTCCCCAAAGCACATCTGAGACGCAGCAGCAGCTCTGTGTCCATTCAGCCTCATCAGCCTCTCTCTCACGGCTCATTTCATATTTTCAGTACACTATAATTCCCAGATTACTGACCCAAACATGAAAAAAAAAAAAAATGCTGCAAAACGAAAGTCAGGAGCAAAACACATCAAAACAGAGATTTTTATAAAAAGCCAGAGTCAACAGGTTGACACAACATGGCCGCTGAAAAGAGCTGAAAGCAACAGATCTGTTCGCAGACACACAAATACATCTGCAGCCTCAACGTGAGACAATTTTACACAATTAGAATCTCTAAAGATTTCGTTGTTTGCTTTAAGAGTTGCAATTTTCAGTCATTGTTGCGTTGACAAGACAGAAAGTGGAATGTCAGGGAAAGCTCGTTAGCTTCAGTAGAAGTAAAGATGTGATGGAGAAACCGATGAATGCAGGAGCAAAGTTTGGTGCTGAACATTTCTGCTAGACGGCTGAAGAAGCGCCCTGATTTACTTTCTTGGTCAAAGTTTGATGAGGAGACTGAAACCTCTCAAATATGAAGCTAGCAGGATGGTTTTCTTTTTCTTTTTTTTTTTTTTTTGTTCAGCCCAAACACAGACAGAGAAAAGATCCCGATCAGGGAATGTCGTGGTTGTGCAAATTTTGGGAAACAAAGGTAAATAAAAGGTATGTTTGGGCAGGAAGAGCAGGGAATCTCAGGTACCTTTTCAAAAGGATGATATTCTTTTGCCTTTGAGACCGACTGTGGTTCTGACAAGGTCATTGCACCAACAGGGAGCCAGTAGGAAGGGGAGCTGAGTCCCAGCAGGCCATTTACTATTAATGTCTCCTCATCTGCCTCACAAAGCTCCGTCAGGGTCTTAAAAACCCTCCTGGTGCTCCAGACTCCCGTACGACCACTCAGAGATGATCGGTGGGCCGCCGCGTCCATAACACTTTGATTCAGTGTAACACGCACCGATAGTCCACAAAACAGAGCTAATACAGATATCAGCCCATCAGAGCTAATCAATAACCAGAAGCTGCGATCGGCGCTCAGGGCCCATTTCTCTCCGTTTTCTGGGAAATATGAAGCTACATTTGTGCTGCGATGCTTCATCCTGTCTCCACCACTGATGATGTTGGCGGTCTAAGCCAAGCAGCCAGGAATTTAGAGGCATTTATTCGTTATAAGTGTTTGCCACCCAAACATCCCATGCACATATTGGTGCTAACACATCTCAGTTGTTTGCACTGATGGAAAATGGATGGACAGACGAGGGCGGAAGAGGGCAGCTCGCTGCGCTTATCTGAGTAATGTTCCACTATTCTGTCTCCCAACAAAGAAATGCCAAAAAACCACACAGCAAACTATTTTTCAGTTTTTGAAAGCGAGTGTGTTTCTTTTTTTCAGATCAGAGCTCACCAAATGGCTTTGGCCTTCAAAAAAAAAAAAAAAAAAACGAATGACAAAAATAATAATATGAAGCTCCGGGCTCCAAATGACCCGTAATGGAAGCCGTGAGAGGTCACACGGAGACACGGCGAGGCGGGAGTTTAGCGTGAGCTGCTGCAAACAATACAGGACCTCCAGATGAGAGATGAACAATGAAGCAGAAATTTGGACGAAATAAAAAGCGTTCCCTTTCTCACTAAATAGGACGAGGAGCGGCGCTGAATAGCATCCATCAACAACGCCACGTACCAGGGGAGGAAGACGGCTGAAGCTCGGCGAAGACGAAGAGCTCTGCATTATTCACACAGCCCTGCCAGTCATAACTGACACAGAGGGCGGTGGAGGTGACTCATCCTGCTTGATAATACATGATGATTGATGTTTTTTGAAACACAAAACATCCCACGTGAATAATAAGCAGGAGATTTATTAGGGCCCTGGAGACAGAAGGAGGGGGGGGGGCGGCTTTCAGTGACGTCTGGTGGCATGGTCGACACCGTGGGGGTCAAACGTACATCCTGGCCGCCGAGAGGTTATCGGCGGGGAAATGAACGGCGCGTTTCTGCGACAGAGTCGGAACGCCGGCGAGAAACACACGGAGCGACAGAGGGAGAGATTAGGAGGGAAGAGAGTTTCCAAGTCACCACCATCACACAAATGTGTCCCACTATGAATCATCCATCAGCATCGTGCACAAGAAGGAATTAGCCATAATGCTGTTTCAGTGCGGCTTCACTAAGCCTGGAGATACCATGTTTAAACATGATTAACTGTAATAAACCCTCAGTAAAGCTCGTGCTACCTGATTAGACATAAAAGTGTCTGCCTTGTAGATATCGCACAGCAGCAGGTACTTGATAATTGTCGCTTATTACTGAGCAATCACATGGCACATTATAAATAAAAAACTCCAGCAAAAGGTAATGCATGTAAATAGATGGAAATTGATTGACTCTGCACAAGGGAGAGATTTCAGTCAGATGTATTTTATGTTTTTTCATGCCACCATGGAACGAACGGCGGTTTAAATAGGTAGATACAAGACTTTTTCAGCTCCCTTCGATATCCCGAATTTGACATGATAAACTGTTGCCCACAGTATCGACACTGACTCATAATCTGGTGTATGAAAGCAGAAGCTCCACTAAATGTCAACAGAAAGTCCCTGGAATGCTGCTGCGAGGCTTTAAGGGGTTTTTCTAATCCTGGCTGAAACAGCAGAGCCTTCAGTATTTTTCACCCCTCCGGCCTCAATGCATCTTTTGATTGTTAAAGGGTGGGGGGGGGGGGCTGATTAGTATGCATCTTTTAAGGCGCAGGGGCCGCCTGCAGATGCAGCAGTTGAGGCGGTGGGGGCGTGAGAGAAGCTGGGTCAGTCACATAGACCCGACTTCTCACAGCTTCCTCGCTGCACGCCGAACGAAAGCCGCCGCTCTCCCTCCTCCTTATTCTCGGATGGCAGCCGTGACCTACTTTCCACAAAGACAGGCTCATGCAAACTTGATGATACGCTCATAACAGAGGAGCCCGTCGTGCACCGCCCGAGGTGGTGCCTGGCACTGCGGAGGCAGCGGGGGGGGGGGTTTGTGCGGCAGGACGCGTGTTAGCGGCGATGACACCGACACAGCGTGGGATGGGAGATGGGACAGGAAGTCTGAAGGTTGCCAAGATCACCTGGGTCAGATTGACGAGTCACTTTATAGCCTGAGACAGCTCATTAATTAATGAATTAATGTGAATAGCTCTTATACAACGACACTGTTCCTGCATTAGCCCGGGCCGCGGCCACGGCTTATTTTAGCAGCTGGTTTAAATAACTGACTCTTTGCTGTCTTATCTGACATCCTGCTGCTTCTTATTAAACCCATTTAAAAGGCTAAAATATCCCGAAAGCTCTGAAAAATCCCAAATAATGAATGTTGGGCCGTTTATTTTAAAATCTCGTTTTTAATAGTAGACTTTTTAATATGAGAGCCGCTTTTCTTTTTGTCAGAAACATCTTCCCGTCTTATTTCTTTCAGGTATCGACAGAGATGTGACACAAAAATCAAGCTGACCAGAAAACCTTCTGAAAAGGTTAATGGACCTGTTTCCAAACATCTTCCCAGCACTGCAGCAAGAATATAACTTTATTTTATTTATTTTTTTGTTCCTGATCTGCTTCGATATAAAGGAAGGAATCCGACGCTGATGTCAGACGTGTGAAGCTCTGAGCTACGTTCTTCAGCAGCAGCTAACAGAGGCTAAGTGAGGTTTAGCTCCAATTATTTGTACCTTCAAACGATACTAACAAACCGCACGCAACACAAAGAAACCCCCGACGGCTTGTTGAAACTTCTCACCCCTCAGAGAGTTAAAAAAAAAAAAAAGAATTGATATATAAACACCATAAAATGGAAATGACAAAGGGAGATATCGAGGTACGAAGGAAATAAATCAAGATGACAAACAGACGGAGGTGAGGTGGGCATCAGAAACCCAGACATCAAAACTTCACACAGCAAAGAGGAGAGAACAAAGACGGAGCAGCAGAGAGGCGGTGGGGGGGGGGGGGGGGGGGGGGGGATAAATAAATATCCAGACAGCACAGGAGGGGAAGGTGGGGGTGTTTCAGGGGTGAAGGGGGGGGTGTGTGTGGATGCCTGTCGGCCTGTACATCCATCTGACATCAACATTAAGGGGCAGAACAAACCCCCCCGCCCCCCCCGACTCTGTTCCAGCTCAGCGGGCCTGGGGAAATCTGGAAGTTGTCGGTTATTTTCCCAAAAGATATTAATCATATCATTACTCAGGATATCTGAAATTCATACAGTCTGGCCAAAACTGTGTCATTACCAAGCCAACCCAGACTTCATTATTGAATTATGCCCCCAAAAACAGTCTTGTTTTCTTTTTATGCCTCATGTTTCGTTTCCAGTCACATCCTCCGCATTTTCCCACTAATGCCATCAAATCCAGCACCTCTGCTAAGTAATTTAAGCGTGAATGTGATGAATGCTCCATTAAAAAAGGGCCCTGAGGCTGAGAAATAAATATGTTTAACAGTACATTTTACAAAAAGATGTTTTATGCAATTAGATCAAGCATTTTTACATGAATTGGTCCAATCCTTCGCCTTTATTCGTCTTTACCTGCAGGTGATGAAGGGCCACTCCAGCGGTTTCTATATTTTCTGGGAAAATGACTCAGCACGTGAAGGGAGATAAAACCTGCATCACAAAGGCAGGGCCATTTATAAGGGAGGGTCACTATGTCAGGGTGCATGATGGGAATTGTGGGTTCGTGCATTTTTGGAGATTGATCAGTATTAGACTGAATAATGACCAAATATCTACCATTTATTTTCCAAATTTGTCCCTTCCAGGTTTCCCATCTTTATGGAAATTGCTTAAATTTCCCGAGTGGCTCGTTGAATACGTCCAAACGTGCAGGAGGGTTCAACTGGTACTCCAGCACTCCAGAAAAGACTCTCATTTCAACCGGAAGTACTCCACATATGTTTCAGTGTAATTCTATAAATGCTCACACACAGAAGAAGCCTTATGCAAGAATTAGATAGCAGCCAGTCGAAGTTGCCGGTGGCCACACACATACAGTATGTGGGCTGCACAGGAGTTTAAAGAGGGAGGCGAAACGTTGACTTTACGTAATGCAGCAGAGCTCAGTGACTGAACCGGGGGACACTTGCAGCCCACACGAGTCACCTCAGCGGACCTTGGAAACATTCCTGTATGAAACAGGTATCTTTGGCAGCGCCGGAGAGCTGGCAGGTTTCAGATCAAATTTGGAGTTGAGGTTGGCCAAAGATTGATATTTTCCAGCAGAGCTCGGCTGTTTTAAAATTTAAAGAGGAAAAAAACAAACAAAAAAAACTAAACTAAAGATATCATCCCCAGATACCGACCCAAAGTTTGGAGGTGATTGTTGAATGTCACGGCAGGTGAAGTAAATGCTGGAATATGTAACGGAATTAATGGGCGGATGAGAAAGGTTTTGGATTTTTGACTCATTTTCACAACATGGCCTAAAACAGGATGCTCGTTTTCTTCCATTTCCACAAAGAGGTGAAGTCTCTCCTCAAAAGGAATAAACCTCAGCCTGTTTTGGCAGCTATCAGATCTTTGTGACTTCTGACATTTCCTGTAAGTAAAAGATGAATCAGGAGAATTCCGCCTTTCCGAAAGGATCGCTGGCGTCCTTGGAAGTGAGGCTTTCAGACTTCCACTGACTGGATCATCAAGATTTTAAAAAGATATTAAACGATAAACTTCAAGCCACATTTGGCAAAGTAGATAAAGCGCAAACCGTTTTAGAGCGTAGAACTCCGTGTGTTTGCAGATAAACAGATGGTAATTTTACAAGTCCACATAAATCTCTGATTGAAGGAAGGCTTGACATTAAAGACGCCAAAACGACGGTACTTTTGGAAGCGTTTTTTCGTTTTAAATGCCAATAAAGGACTCGTGGTTTGTATGTTCACTTTTTTAAAAGACAACAGTCTGCCCTAATGACTCAGCGTGAGAACACAAAGCGTTCGCGGTGGGTGATAAATGACATGGTGGATGGATGGATGCTAATCAGAGCCTGTCAGTGTTTCCAAATCCAAAAGTGTCCTTGTGGTTGCATGAAGCTCGTGTGTGTGACGTGCGATGAGAAATGTGAAGATTTCACGGAGCCTTTCGTGCTATAATTAAATCATAGACTGAACCTTCCACTCAGAAAATGTGTTTTCCTTATAGCCATCCGTATGTTTGAATTTCTTTGTCCTAAATGGGAGTTGGACACGTGTTGCTCACAAACATGTTCACGTGTTCGTGGATGCAGGAGTAGAAGTTATGATAAGATTTTTTTTTTTTTTTTTTAAAGGGTAATGGAGTTTTTCTTTTCAGGATAAATGTGATATAAATCTGAATATTTTAAGTGTTCAGTGTTCAAACATGACCAGAGGGGATATTTAAATATCACTGACAAACAATAAATCCCTGTGAGATTATGATCGACATTACACCCTGCACGGTGCCATTAAGTGTCATAATGTCACGATTAAAGCGCTGCAGTTTTTGTGGGGCATTAAAGGACTTTTTTTTTTTTTGGTGGAGCAGAAAATTGCATAATGACACAGTTCCACGAAAATCTGCATATTTTGTGGGAAAGTGGAGGAAACCTTGTACTTCCTACTGCTGATGTCTCCAACCTCTGTAGGATGATTATACTTTCGGAGACAAGGTAAGAAATGATAATCTTTCAGGACGTTAGCTTCCATTTTTATATGTTGGTGAAATATTTGTGAGCTCATGAAACTTCCTGACCGTTTTATTGTTCCCGCTGGAATTAAAGCCAAGTTATTGACACCACAGATTCAACAGTGCAGCTGTTTTTCACTTGACTCCGACTAAATCTCACAAATTGATTTAATAGTTTGGTGCTTTGCAGCTCTTTCAGCAGTGAATGCATACACAATTAGGTAAGAGTGGAATGGCAGGATGAAGGAATGAAGCGGAGGAGATGGGGGGGGGGGGGGGGGGGCAGAGCTGATTTTTTCTCTAAATATATTTTGCAGGCACTTAGCAACTGACGCCACAGTGATGACTGTACAGATTGGTCTGATACTTCAGCCGCCCCTCACACACCAGCCTCTCGACTCACACGCACAAAAAAAGGAAAACCAAATGAGGCCAAACGTCACGCCGGTGCCCGAGGTGGAGCCGCTGATTGGATTCTGCAAACAAACACGCACCTGCGGTCGGAGCACATTCACACGGACCTGTCGGATGCTTCAGCTGCTCTCAGAAAATAGCTCTTTCTTCAAGTATCACAGCGAGGTCTTATCTCATCCACTTCAAACACCGATGGCCATTGTGATGAATCTCTAATGCTGGAGAAATGGAAAACTATTATCTGGACTTGGCAGCTTCCTTTGGCCGGCCAATCCTCCCACACTTCCTGCTTGGAGCCCTCCATCTACTTTCTATATTCATAAATTTTGCCCCCATCTGCCCCCCGTTCCCCCTGCGGTGAGTGAAACAGACCTCTTGTTAGGAAGACCTCTTTTTCCTAACAGCTTACAAAAGGATGGAGGGACAAAGTGTGCTGTGGCCTCCATCTCTGCTTATTATTTTTAAAAAGCTCCTTTCCTGGGCAGATAATAAATTAGCATTGAGTAATTAATGTTTGTGGTTTATTCATCAGCTAGCCCAATATATTTAAGTGCTGTAAATGTCTTTGTGCTGCAGTTTTAATCACACAGGCCCCAATATGTATATTTAATCACCACGTACTGAACATCCAGTTTGACGCTGCCAACGACCTCCTGCGTGTGGTTTGGAATCCCATCAGATATGGAGGCTGATGGGAATTTGGGCGGCGAGGCCTCCGATAAGCTGTCAGCGAAAGGTGGCGGCGGCGGCGGCTGCCCTCCACGAGGAGCAGCACGAGGACAAGCAGCCTGCTGCACGACCAGCCACCGTGAAACGCACAATTAGTCCCGGGTCAATTCCTTTGGGGTTTGTCAAAGGCAAAAGGGTAATTAACGCGGGACTCCGCGCTCATTAAAAAAGTGAATTTGGGCTTTTTAAAGCGAAAACACAGGAGCACCGGCGAGCCCATGTGGATGAGTGAGGAGATACGTGAGCAGGTTTAGACAGGAGGGGACCCGTCTATGAGGGTCACTCTGGGGTCACACCCATCGCTAACAGCGACCTTTGACCTCCCGGCCTTCGTCTCTCTGCTCCGAAGCTCTCAGACGAGCCTCATCCTGTGTCCTGATTTGACTAAAAAGTGTCTCAGATGTAAACAGCCACCTAAATGACTCCAGTGTTGTGATTCGTGGTGCATTCAGGGTACCAGAGTTCCCTCTAGTGGCCCAGCTGAGCGCTGGACCGAGTCAGAATAAGTTGTCTCCCTCAGACGGATAAAGGCTAAACGGTCCACCACGACCGGTGGGTTGGGGGGGGGGGGGGGGAGAGAAAGTCCTCTGTGTGTGTGAAGACGATGCGGGGGAGGCAGAGAAGGGAATTCCAGTGTGGGGATACAGGAAGAAAGAGAGAGAGAGAGAGATGTTTACTTTCTATGTAAATCAGCCCCACAGACACCAGAGGTCTTATTTAAGGCCTTTCTCTCTCCCCCTTTATTTATTACTTTTCAAGAAAGGAAGCTTTGATGTTGGCAGGAAGGATGGATGCCAGAGGAGGGGGGGGGGGGGGGGGGGGGGGGGGTGCAGAGTGAAAATGTACTTCTGGGGGTGTGTGGGTGAGGTGTGGGAGGGAGGAGGGGGGGTCTGCCGTCATCATTGCTCAAACACTTGATACAGAAGCATCCAGGTTCAGCTCTTTAAAATAAAATGAATGTTAAAAAAAAAAAAAAAAAAGAAAAGCCACAAGTGACGTTTCCAGCCGCCTCTTCTGGACCCCCCCCTCCATCCCTCCATCCCTCCATCCATCCCCGCATCATCTACACATGATAAAGTTTGTCCGGGTCGCATTGGTCCCGAGGGGGGGGGGCACCCACCCACCCACACACAGACACACACACAGGCTGACTGTAGCTGGTTGACCTTACTGCACCATTTATTCTGTTTCATTTGGCTCAATCTGTCGGAGCACGGAGCGGCAGATCGGAGCTTTTTCCGCAACGTCCTTCTGTCGTGCGGCCATGGAGGCCTGCGGTGCCGCTGCGGAGGACCAACTTTATGGGGGGGGGGGGGGCGGGCGGCACACACACACACACACACACACATATATATATATATATATATATATATATATATATATATATATATAGAAAAAAAAAAACCTCCATCAATTTGCTAAAATTCAGCAGTTCGTCGCTGCGTCTGACCATCCGGGAGCGGATTTGTCTCCTTGTGCCAAAACGCGGCGCATTTTTTTTTTTCCCTCCACATGAAAACGATGCTTCCAGATTATCACGGAAGGCCACTGAACACAGAAGTGTGTAAAAAAAAAAGTCTGAGAATAAACACAAATAATCAGCCAACAAGTCCGATCAGTGCGGAACAGAAAGCAACAGACTCGGACTCTCGGGGCGCCTCGTCGAGGATCTGATCAATTAATGATGGAAAAACGCACCGAATAATCCGCATCTACTTACATGGAGGAGATGTTTTTGAATAACTCTGCTATGTCAACACTGGTCCCGTTGTTCCCAGTATCTTGCAGGGCCAGTAAAGGGAAAAACCTGCCGTTGTCGGACTTATTGCAATAGATCTCTGTTTGAGAGCAGCTGCAGGTCGGCGGGCAGTCCAGCATGGAGCTCAGGTAGTCCTGGAAAATACTCATCAGAAACAAAACCCTCCACCAGCAAATCCGGATCGAATGAAACCATAGATCCATGTCTCCGGGTAAATCGGGGGAGGGGGGGAAAGAGCAGAAGAGGTCCCGATGTCCTCTGTGTGAGAGCAGAACAGGAGAGAGGAGAGGAGGAGAGTAGGAGGAAGGAAGGAAGGAGGAGGATGGTGCGTCTGTACAGAGGATGCTCTGTGAGCGTTCCTGCCGTGGATGGATGCTGTGGTGTCCTTACGCGTCAGAGATTGCGTGAAAAGGAGGAAAGAAAGAAAGAAAGAAAAAGACGCAACCCCCCCACCCCACCACCGACCCCCTCCACCCCCACTCCCCCCCCCCTCCTCCAAAAAAAAAAAAAAGATTTAAAAAATAAAAATAAATAACACCCCACCCCCCCCCCCCAGGGAAAAAAAACAAAAAAACAAAACCCGAAATCAAAATCGAGAAGGCGGAATGATAAATCTCGGCTCCGCTCGTCTCTTCAGCTGAGGATTCATGGTGCTTCCTCCAGAATAGCTGCTGCCGTGTCGTCGTTCTCTTCCCGAGCAGGACCGGGGCGACTGGATGGAGTGAGCAGGCGGACACACAATGAGAAGTTGGAGCACCAAGTCCCTCCTACCGGCTACAGTCATACTGACACCTGCAGAAGCTGCATGCGATCAACAGGGTTTCCAGCTCAGTCATGATGTGAGCATGTCTGCAGCACACCGAGAGATGGAACACTTACTCCCACAAAAGGAGTGTGTTTTATTCCACAGACCAAATCAGAAGCTTTCCCAACTCACATTAATGTTTCCCAGTAAACTGAAGTCCGACAGCTGGATTTTGGATTTTGGATTTTGGGGCCATTGGTGCACCCAAAACCACAAGTCTGGTGTTACTTCTGCAGATTTACACAAACATGTATTTTAAATCTGTAGATCTGTTTTCATGTGGACTTAAAGAGTCCACGCCACATTAAATCAAGTTTAATTCAGTTTTATTCTAAATCAATAAAAAGGGGCCGAACATCAAATGTGAGGCCACACCGTACCAAAAAAAAAAAAAAGGGGGCATAACAGAGTTTTCTCAGTAAATATGGAGTCACTCCGTATGGAGGATTAAATATGAATATTAATGTCTTTCTTCTTTTAACCGTCTTCAGTCTGCGGCCACGTTGACACATCCAGTGGTGAAATTAACACGTCCGTGTCACAAATTTGTGCATAAAAAGTGAGCGAGCGGCTTAATTCTGCAGACCGGAGATGCAACATCTGTTGGGTCGTCTCTTGATTTGATTCCATCAGCTTCCGACAGCGAGGGCGCTTCAGATTCAGTGGGAGGCTGCTGAAAATTATTTCATCTTCAAATGCAATTATGAGGGTACTTTTGAGACTAGATGGCATCGCATTAAATCGACGATGGTCCGCATTGTTTATCTGAGAGCGCCGTGGAGGGAAAATGTGCTGATGCTTCTATATTCTGACACAGTTTGTTTACCACAACGTGTTTTCATTCGAAAAACATCCACCCCATTAAAATGATGTGAAGTATTTACATCAATTTTCTGGTCATTTACTGGTGTTTGCCTCTGAGCACAATAATCAGGCTAATTCTGCGCTCGCTGTTTGAATCACAGCAAACTCTACGTTAATGCTTCAGGGAACATTATCCTCCTTTTTGATTTCCCCCTTTAATCCCAAACTGCCTTTCTATTGACTGGAAGAAACTTTCATTTTAATGACAACATTTCTTGACTGAGACGAGGCCACTCGGTAACTCCTCCGTCCACTCAACTTCTAAAGAGCAATAAGGTTAAAGAGTTTTCGGGACACGTCGCACAACTGGCTTTACTTCCACTAAAATGTCATTCCTGGCTTCGGTCTGGTTTCATTTGTCGAACGGCGTTTTTCCGACATCATTACTGAAAATGACATTTGATTGATTTTACGATTTAGACATGATGAGACGGATTCTGGATCTTTTCAGTCCACCTAGTTTCCTTCTCACTGTCTATTAAATGATTGTTCTTTTTGCGTTAATATGAAGTTGACCGTTCTTCTGTGGGCTCGTTTATTTTAGCCTAAATAAATGTGATGAATGTGATGAGTGCTGACTGAGAAGGACGTCCTGCTGAGGACGGAGGACAAGATGGAGGTATAAACGGAACAGAGCAAATCAAACTGACATATCCGTACATACAGACATGGACGTGGCTGAGAGGTCCTTCTGTTGGACATCTGCAGCCTGCAGAACTCAGATGGTTCAAGAACCCAAGAGACCTTCAGCAGGACTGACTCTGCAGTCAGACCAGGCGTCTTCAGGAAATGGACGACGAACGTCCCAGTCCAGTTACCAAGAGACAGAAGAGTCCGTCCTGGTCTGAGGAGACAGGAGTCCAGGTCTGGACTGTTGCTCAGGAGTCAAGTGAAGGACATTTTCATTTCATTGTGTAAATCCAGCTCCAGAGTCTGGAGGATGAGGGAAGGTTCCTCAGTCCTGATGATGTGGGCTCATGTGATCTGCTTCTGTTGGTCCAAGTCCAAAGGGGACGCAGCGTCTCCAGGAGATTTTACAGACTTCAGGCTTCACCTGCTGATCAGCTTCATTTCCTTTTCCAGCAGGACTGAGCATCATGTTACTGGTCCTGATGGTCTGGTTGGCTGGACCATCAGGACCAGTATGAGCTAAAAGGAGAAAACTGGGCCTCAGTCAAACTTCAGCAGAGCTACAGGCTCAACTCTGAACTGGAACCATCCAAATATTTCATAGTAAATATCTGAAAATTAAGAATTCCACAATATTCAAATTTAGAGACACACCAAGTGCGCACACACACACACACACACAGGGGCGATTATTATTACTCTAAATAATTTTGTCACGTTTCATCTTCTATAAACCGTCTGAGAAAATCCAATTTAAATCATCTGCCTTCTCCATTTTCCTTTTCAAGCAGGTTTGTAAAGAAGATGTGGCTGATAGTAACAACCAGCTGTCATCGTCACTCTGACCTGAAGCTTCATTTTTTATTTTTATTATTTTTTTTAAACCGAGTAGATATGAACCCCCCTCAAAGGCCGGCGAGCTCATCAAAACGTTCTATCAAAGTGTGATTGGTTCCTCAGAGTCCACGTTCGGCCTTGATCCCGTCCTGAGTCCTGTTTCAAATATCTCCATTTATGAAATTTGGAAGAAAAAAAAAAAAAAAAGACCTTATGGAGAGCGTGACAGCTCCAAGTCCAGTTAAATGAGACTGAAGGAGATCCATCAGTGAGTCCCCCCCCCCACCTGATGATCTGGACCCCCATCAGACTGGGTCATCTCTGAGGCTTTCATCCGTCAGCTCACCTGAAGACGAGCCGCCATTCTACCAGCTCAGTCAGTCATCATCAAGAAGAATCCTCGCACAAACCCCGTCTTATATAAAAATGTCTGTTTGCCCCCCCCCGACTCTCAGTTCTTCAGCAGAATCAACGAGGAACACCCAATATAACTACGCAGCCTTCAAAGGGGGTGAGCTGGAGACGAAGAGCTGCGCGAGCCGAGCGTGAAGTTGTTGAGGACTAATTAAGAGGAGGGAGTTTTCTGCCATCTTTCCAAACTGAGCAACTTAAAAGAAGACGCTGCCTCAGATCTCTTGTGCCCCCAAAAGAAAGACGCAGACGATGGGCGAGTCTGCGTTTCAGATCCGGAGCGAAGCGGCATCATCACTGTTCAGCAGAACTTCCTGCTCCGGCAGACACAACTTTGTTTATGTACGATTTCTGTTCAAACAGCTTCAGAGACGACCAACCGATCTGCGCTTTGGGAGATTTGAGTTCCTGATGTTGCACCGTCATGCTGGCCCGACTGGCCCCGACGTTCCTGCTCAACATTATTTTTATTAACAGCTATTATTCCTGCCTGTTGTTTTAACTTGAACCATATTTACTGGTGTACTTTCAGTACTTTTGGTTATTAAACCAGCTCTTCCTGTAATCCATCCCGTCCTCGTTCTCGGCGTTATATATAAATAAAATTAGATTTGATTTGATTTCAGTGAGTTAATCACACAGCCTTTTTTTTTTGTGTGTGTGTTTGTGCACAGCTTTTGCTTTTCACACGTCATTTCAGCCTTTCAGTCCTTCTCTCCACAGCACACGGACCGCCCGAACAAAATGACATAAAATGGCATAAAATGTCTCTCAGAGAGGCGTCCCATCTGAAAACAACCACCTGAGATCATGTTAGCACCTCTGAACGCTCCCCACATCACAGATTACTGTGCTGTGGTCAGAAACATAATAAATATATACATAACCCCTAAAACTGAACAGTAATATATCCACATCAACACTAAATGAAGATGTACAATCATGTAAACATGAAAATAGATCAGAATATCTGGATGATGATGTACACAAATATGTTTGTATTTAATTTATCAGTCAGTTTTTTCTATTTTTTTTTTTTAAATCTATATAAGAGGAAGAAGGAAATGAGAGACTTTAAACAGTTTTTCATATTTCTGTGACGGCTTTTACGGCGCAGCACATTTTTATTCACTTGTATGAACATCTGGCCGGAAGATTCTGCCACAAAGAGACACAATTAAAAACCGACGCTGCTCCGCTGCAGAGAAGCGTTTTGTGATTTTGACTTGTGTGTCGACAAAATGCAGTTTGGACGGGTCTCTGCTGGTTTTTCTAAAATGCTGGACCTGAAATTAGACGCACGGACGCCGTCTTGGCAAAACAAACTATAAACTCAACAATGAGTTTATCCCAGAGCTCGGTTGGTTTGTCGTCTGACTGACTGAGCGTGACGGAAAAGCTTCAGTCGAGCACAGAGAGAGTTTTTGTCATTTTGTACTTTGGACATTGAACTTTGTATCATCAGAGCGCCGCTTTGGCTTCGTATTAAAAAAAAAAAAACAAACAAACAAACAAACAAAAAAAAAAAAACCAGGGCGGTTAACAAAGTGAGCTGGTGCCATTTTGTGGGACTTTTACAGGAACTGCTAAAGAGATGGATCAAATGGGACTAGATGATGGCGTCTCACGTGGGCGGTCCAATCTGCTGGAAAGCCTAAAAGTATTTCAATAATAAAAAGCTTCAGGTTGTTATAATCCTCCTCAGCTCAAAGTCCACAGGAGCCCGGAAAAAAGGCTTTTATGCAACTTTATTAAAGTAACTTTGGAGGAAACTTACTTTAAATATCGAACAAGCCATCAAAAACCTTCCTATATGATTTTTCCCTTTTTGTCAGTTTCTCAGCTACAGCACGCGACTTAGTTCAGTAAGAATACTTCCCGCTGAGTTATTTGTCATCTACTATGCATACTAACGATCCACGGAAGATGTCATGAGGTGCTCGTGGTTCAGCTCCGTTTGATGAATGCGAACGCATCTTCTGGGAGGATATAATGGCACCGATTGTCAAATCTCTGCCGGTTTCTCCATCCCAGCAGCGGGGATAAGAGGAACAAGCTCTCTGGCATGATGTCTGTCTTCTGGTTAATATCAATCCAAGAAACGGATGCTGGGAAGCTTCAGATCTTGAGCAGGTAAAGATTATTTGTCTTCATTAACTATCACCAGCTGATGAGCTGCTGTGTGGCCTCAGACGTCTACGGATTATCATTAGAAGAGCACTAAAGGCACAAAGAGCTTAATCCCATCAGCAGCAGGTAAAGAGCACAGGAGGGCGTTTTCCTGCATCATTACACAAACTTCTGCACGTCAGCAGTCAGTTCCATTTGATCAGGATCAAATTTCCATCAAAAGTATAGTCAATTTAGTTATTGCATTATCAAGATCATAATTTGTTTAAAGAGATTAAGGAACCCATTTTCCGGTGTGCGAGTCAAGACTAATGGAAGAACTCATCACATTCAATCAGGACCGAGTCTAATCTGTCCGTACGGAGGAGAGGCACTCAGTCTTAAACGTTTTAATCCTGAGGAAGTTCTCACTCGTGTCTCGCTTTCTAGTCCAGCGATCTGTCGCAGGCGCCACGAGTTCACTTTCTGTTGCCATGTCTCATGTCAGTGACTCGCAGTGTCGGAAGGAAACGCTCCCGGATGCTTCCGCTGCAGTCCAGAACACGAGCCGAGAAAATACGGGACTCTGCGTCGTCGGTTAACGATAAACACTTTGAAGATTACCATAGAAGTGATCTCCAGGTTTTGATACGTTTAGTGTCAGTTCAGAAGAATAATCCTAAAACAAAGTCCAGGCAGAGACCAGCCAGACGTTTTCAGCACAAAGACAGACAGACAGATTAGCTGCTGCTGCCGTTTGCTGAAATCGTCTTTTTGAGCCATCATTGAATTTCTAAATTTCCTAAGTGGGAAGGATGAG
This sequence comes from Remorina albescens, assembly GCA_034769265.1. Taxonomy (NCBI): domain Eukaryota; kingdom Metazoa; phylum Chordata; class Actinopteri; order Carangiformes; family Echeneidae; genus Remorina; species Remorina albescens. The sequence goes on from CM068479.1 coordinate 29,554,822, forward strand.
TTGGCTGCGATGTGCAGCATGTATACACATTCACAGACATCCATTTCATCTCAGGTGATTCTGCTCTTCAAGGGTAAATCGTGTCCACATTTCAGATCCAGCCAGGTGAACTCTCTCTCTGCTCGGATTTATAAAACTGCTCAAAGCACTCTGCGTCGGAAGCCACAATCAGCCATTCATGTGGCCTTTCATGCAGCACTTTCTTTTCCCAGACTCGCTGCACTTCCATTCACACACACCCATACAGCATTAATTTGGCGTCCAATATGTTGCCCAAGGACACTTTGAGGCGTAGACACGAGGTGCCATGGTTCCAATCACGAACCATCTGACTGCGACAGCTACAACGGAAAATATGTAAACAAGTGAATCCACGCTGTGTGAATTCCTTTTTAAAGAAGCACCTGTACAAAACAATAAGATTATCTAAAAATATATTCATCTGCATGACATCATCACTTCACCAAGAAGGTGAAATTTAGGGAAAAAAATAAAAAAATAAAGCAGGAAGGAAAAAAAAGAGAAGGATGACAAATGAACATTGAAAAGGAGGAGAGGGGGAGGAAAGAGGAGCTGAATAAGACGGGACAAATGGGAGGATTTGGAAAGAAAGGCTTCACAGTGACAGGACGGGGGGGACGGGGGGGACGGGGGGGACGGGGGGGACGAGGGGGACGGGGCTTTATTTTTTTTCTCCAACTCTGCCAGCGATGGAACATCACACCCAGCGGTCCAATGAAGACCGGGCTGCTGCAGCATCTCTGTTTCCTCATCCATTCAGCTCCTGCCGTTGGAAATGCTACAGACAATTAGTCAAGGTGCATTATAGTTATCAGCCTGACCTGAGATCTGCAGCCCTCAGCGCCTCCGTCGTGGCGGAGACGAAGAGTGCAATTCCCCCCGAACGACGACACGACGGTGGGTTTTTACAGTTTTTGGATTTATTTCACTGAGTGCTGTTGCTCAATAACATGTGAACTTGCATATTCACCAGCTGGAAATCAAACAGCCTCACATGACTCAACCTGCCCTCTTCTGCAGAAAAGAGGCAGGAAACATTTATATAATCAGCAGCTCAAACAGCCGACCTGAAGCTGAGCGACACGTTTTTAAAGAGCAGAAGTTTGGAAGGTAACGTTAGCACGGGTCAGGTAAAGCTCACCTGTTTCATTTTCCAGTAAAAAAAAATAAATACACATGTCAAACATTTAAATATCTCCCTTTGAACTGCAGGAGAAGCAGCTCAGATCTGAGAATAAACCCCGCCACATGCTGAACACATCACATCTTTGTTTTACATTCAGCGTCTCGTTTTGCAACACGAAGGGCCAAAGGTTCGTTTGTTTTAAAGTGTTTTTCCTCCCTGAGGCGCTGAGTGTGGGGGGGGGGGGGGGGGGGGGGGGTCTGTGTCTGTCATCTATAATTAGAAGCACTTCTCCTCAGTTTGACTGTTATCTCATCCACCTACTGTAAAGTGTAAAGTGAGTGAGAGGAGCCGGCTCCTTCTTTAAGATCCCGACTGTGGATGGATCGCAGCACCACCATGAAAACACCGAAGGCAGCTGACGCTCGGAGTGAAGTGTGTGTGTGTGTCGGGGGGGGGGGGGTTATTATATTTTTTATTTTTCCAAGGAAGTAAAAGAATGATTTCTCCTTTTGTCTTCGTCCGGTGGTCTAAAGGTTGAGCTGGATTCAGCTGACTGTCAGCTTCGGTTAAATGAAACATCAAGGCTGCTCTCTGCCACCAGCTGATTAAAAATGGATTAATCAAGTTTGGTTGGGGGCAGAACAGTATAGAGATTCAATTTATCACCAAAGCCTATTTAAAATGTAATTACATCACAGGCAGTGATAGATTTGAACGAGGCACAAGGGTTTTTAGATGTTTCAAATTAGCAGCAGCTCGACTCACCGTGTTTAAGCTGCTGACAGCAGCGACGTCGCTGCCGCCTCCAAGAGAGGAACATGATTTCTGCTGCTTTTTAAAAAGGGGAATAAATAAAAATACTGACTTGTATGCTATTTGCGCGTCAATCAACTTCCAAAGGGACGACGCGGTGCAGTTTTTGGGGTTTCAAAATTTGATGGCGGAGTTTTATTTGGATTTCAAATGGCATGGTTGATGAATTTACATGAACGTAGGTGAGGAAATCCTGCAGCCCTGAAAACTAAATGTGAGATAAGGACGAGAGCTTTTTAAATCCCGAGGACAAGAGACTCAGCGTCTGTTGAGTTATGGCCAAAAAAAAAAAAAAAAAAAAATTAAAAATACACATTTCCCTGAAATCCTCAACTTCCCAAAGCAACGAGTAGAGTTTTTAAATGAACTGTTCTGATTCTTGATATTTCTCACTGAGCACAGTCGTCCTCTAACTCTTTGTGCAGCTCCCTAAAGCAAGAATCAGGAGCAGCACAAACACTTCAAACATTTGAAAATGAATATCAGATGATTTCTCGATGGTTCATGACTAGATTTTGACGGATGATTAAGTGTGTGTGTGAGAGAGAGAGAGAGAGAGAGAGACAGGAGTGGAGCACTTCCTGGGATAGTTCAGCTAACGTAGACTTTTAGGCCAGAAAATGCCGTCTTCACTTTAAAGTTTTAAAGGACTGTGGTGACTCTGGGCAGGTGAGGTGTGATTTCTTACCTATGAAGATGTCTAAAAGTTCACTTCTTGGTTATTTATGTTCCTTCGTTCTGTTAATGGTCTGTCATTCCAAATTGAGATTATCATCCCAGAGTGATCCGATTCGCAGCATTCATTCGTCTCCTTCCTCCCTCATCCTGTTTCAGTGGGTGTGTTTGTTTTCTGACAAACTGTTGGTTACTGTCTCTGTCAATCATTCTGCCCTGGGGGGGGGGGTTCTGAGCTAACAGGCTGTGAAAGCAGCTGAGAGGCTGCAGGCAGAAGTGTGCGAGACAGAGAGCGATCAAAATGCTTTGAATCGTTTCCGAAGGTTTTTAGGCATCAAAGTGCTTCAGTGTGCTTTCAATTATTTTATGTTAAAGAGTCAAAGCACATTTCTCCAGTTTTGCTTGTAGCAACATTTATATCCAGTAAAAAAAAAAAAAAAAAAAAATCTACTTTCCGCTGGTTCAATAATATATCGCCCAGAAATTTCAGTTTTGATTCAGAAATGTGATGTTTTTCACAGTTCTTATAAATTCAATTTTACATTTTCAAGTATATTTCCCTCCGAGACAAAAGTCCAGAATCGTCGTGACGAAAATGTCGAGTGTCTAACTTCATATAATTATTTTAATTTCAAAGAGCAAAAAAATGCTGGAAGAAAGTCTTCCTGCTTCCATTCGGCTCTGAAGGAGGAAAAGAAGACCCCCAAAGATCCCACACAGTCATCAGTATCAGGTCGGACATAAAAAGTGTGACTTATGACATCCTGTCTTTAAATGAGAGCGACTACAGTCGTTAAAATGTCTTTCCAAAGTCTTCCATGTTTTATCTGCTCAAACAGAACAGGCTGGTTTGGCCAATCATCCTTAAAGCGGACGGCGTCACTTCCTGCCTCGTTCCTTAAGTAGTACAATCATCAAAGTTGGAGGGACGAAGGCGTCGGAATCAATTCAGTTTTATTTACGCAGCGCTGAAATCATAACAGAAGCTATCTTAGGACACTTTTCATAAAGGGCAGGTCCAGACTCTGCTCTTTTTTTAATATTTACGGAGGCCCACCATTACACAGGGACCGAGCGCTCTGCAGCAGCGGCGAGGAAAGTCTCCCTTTTAACAGGTTGAAACCTTGAATGCAACCGGGCTCATGGTGGGCGGCCTTCTGCCTCCATAGAGAGAGGAAGAGGAGGAGGAGGAGGGAAGGACAGGATGAGGGAGAAAGTAGGAGGAGAGAGAGACCCCAGCATTATGCAGGTTCCACATAATAACTACACCGGTAATATTAATAAAAAGATAATAATAGAACGCACAATAAGCAAAAGGACGAACAACAAGAGCAATGGAACTAATAATAACTGCAGCAGAAAGATCACAAACACTGATGGAGACTCTGCAGCTCCAGAGAGATAAGAAAACAAAACTAAGGCAGGAAGAAGAAGTCGGTTTAGTAACATGCATTCGTGTGGTGTAAATACAAACAGATGGAGAGGGAGAGGAGGCAGGAGGAGTTTGGAGCATCAAGGGAAGCCCCTTGGTGGTGAAGACTTATGGCAGCAGAACTACGGGGTGGTTCAAGGTAAGCTCTAAAAGTTTTAAAGTTGTTGTTAAAAATGGAGCGGACGTCTCCCTCCTGGACTCCGACTGGAGGAGGCTGACAGATGAAGGCCCGGCCTCCCGCCGTGCTGCTGCAGACCGGAGGAGCTTCAGCCTGCAGCACTGAGCTCCAGAGCAGAAAGCATCAGGAGCTCTTTCAGGTATCCGGGTGGGTGACCGTTAGAGGAAGAGGTAGAAAGAGAGTTTTGCTCTTTTCACAAAGCGTGAAGAGCCGTCTCCGTCAGCTCCGTCCCTCCGCCGCAGCCCCGGTCGGTCCTGATTGGCCCTGAACGTGCCGCGCCGCTCACAGGGAGCATCATAACAGATTGTCCTGTAAATGCAACAGCGGCTGAAGCTCTTGTCAAGCAACAATCACCACCAGCAGCTCCAGACAAGAAATCCCGTTTGGCGGCAGAGGAAACTGACTAATAACTCCGTCAGGGGCTTCGTGGGCGAGGAGGATTTTATATTCTCTCCTTGATTGTACAGAGAGCTAATCCAGTCATGCTAACAGCGGGGAAAATTACATCCTTTCCCAGTTTCTGTCAGTCATTCGTGCTGCAGCATTTTGGATTAACTGGACAGTGTTGAGACAATCGGATGGAGAACAGCAACAATGAAGGCTGGAAGTTACAAAAACAGGGAGCAGAATGTACCTGATTTTCTGTATTATGTAAATGATTAAAAAAAAAAAAAAAAAACAGCCCTGGAAAGTTTTAAAAGTTAAAATGACTCCAGAATTTTAATATCAGACTGCCAAATAACTGAATAAATGCTAATTCGAAGTTCTCTCCACCACCAAATGTGGTTGTTTTCTGGGTCGTTTGTCATCGATGCTTCTAGCCGGGTCAGTTCATGCTAATGTTAGTCAAACTTATAAATATTACATCAACATTTTCTTTATTTTTAGTTTTTCCATTTCCAAAATCCAAACAAAACCTCCATCCTCCCCAAAACTTAAAAGAATGATTGTAGCGCCTCAACATAACCGTACCCATAAAAAAACATTTATCATGCTTTAGAGAGGCTTGAGCGGGGGAAGAATTCATTTCAGAAGACAGCTTTATATCTCCACATTCCGCCACAAGTTTCCTCTGAACAGTAAAGGTGACACACTGGCCTGAAAAACACTCTCCTCCCTGTAATCTCATGTGTTCAGTACTTTCTCCTGCCATCAGCCATGTATCATGTCAAAGTGTCCTTGAGCACTGAGGCCTCGGTCTGTGAATCAGATACCGGCCTGATGAAACACCCCTGAGTGTTTTGATGTCACTATCCTCAGTGATGACAATGTGTCCTCCTCTCTCACCTGGTGTGCAGAAAAACATGCAGGATAGATGAGCCGGTTCTGTGTTGCATGGCCCTGCAGGGAGGGAGAGTGTCTGTGAATGTGCACGTCCTGTTTGCACATAAGTGAAGAAACTCTGCAGGAACTCTCCCTCCAGCTCCGGATCACCGGCACAATGCTGAATTCAGACTTAATGCTCTGACATGTGAAGAGAGAAATCCTGTATTCATCTGCCAGAATCATCAATCCTGTTGCTGAGATGCAGCCGCGCGGTCGCTGGTAGCCAAACTCCGTTGGCTGCCATCAAACTGGGCCGCAGCTGCTGGCAGCCACAGCGCAGACAGATAGTATTCTTATTATGCACACATTCCCACTGCGGAGCGATGAGATAAATGTGAGTGCGTGTGTGTTGCTACTGTTGCATTAATTATTCACTGGCTATTTTTACTTGGCTGTGAATATCCGTCTTATCCTTCAGTATCTCATATTCTTCCTCGGAGCGAGGCTGCGTGGCCTCAGCACGGCGGCAGAGGGCAGACACACGAATCTTCGCCGCCACACAAGGCGATGCCTGCCGACTTCTATTGACCAATTACTCAGCGGGTCATGGTGGTGCAAGCGGGCCGACTGAGTTGTCAGCAATGCCACAGAGCACGCAGTGATTTGGTCTGTGGCTCCAATGGAATGGGGGGTAAAAGGGGAGCGGGGCTCCATTGTATCAGGCTGACAGAGCGGCAGACAGGTCTTTGGCCAGGTGGCCAACATCAGCACTCCAGTGATGCTCGGCTGCAGCAGGTCACTTCCAGGACCTTGAGACAATCGGGGAGTCAGACTCCATTTGTCTCCCGTCTCTGTTCCCCGGGGGACGCAAAGGGAGAGACATTACCAGCTGTCCCGCCTGACTGAGCCCGACTCACTTAAGGGGTCCGATTTCAGCCGCTCCCTCTGAGCTTTGTTCACACATCCAGCAGACATGGCATCTGGGACGGCGGTGGCTTAGCTTGGCCAGAAGAGCAGGAGGGGCAGGGGAGTGGAAGAGGAGGTGCAGGCTGGCAGGGCAGCAGCTGGTGTGGGGGGGGTAAACACTGTACTGTGGGGAAATAAGAGAATATAAAAGCCAAAGACCCAGAACAGCTTCTTCCTTCTTCAGTAGCCAAAAGTATTGAACAAATGAGCTGAGCCACATCGACATCACAGATTTACTTCTTCATATATTTTGTACAAATACAGCAGAGACTTTCCAGAAGAAGAAGAACGACAACAACCTTTGGATGTTTGTTTGTTTGTTTGTTTGTTTTTTTCGTTAGTTTTCCCTTTTTGTGTTAATTCTAACCCTAACGGCAGAAAGAACGACTGGAGTCACAGCGAAGCCTGTGGGGGGGGGGGGGGCTCCTCAGGGAGGCAGGTGTGAAGGTAATAACATGCTTTCTGTCAACTTCAGTCCACTTCAACAAGGACAGGACAAACGGTGAGTGGAGGCAACGTTTAGGCGCTTTCCAAAATGAGATGTCCATCATTTTTAGAAATATGAGTCCTTCTCAGAGAATAACGAAGTCAGGGAGGATTTTTTTTACCCCCCCCCCCCCCATTCTAAATAGTGGGCTGAAACATATCTGCTTGGAGCAGAAAGGTTTTTCTCAAACGCCGTAAATATATAAAGGACAACGAAATATGAATTTTTTGTGTCTCTTGGAATGAGACAAAAAAGAAATTACAGATGGCATGAGGATCATAGAAGAGCTCGTGGCTGCCATGAAAAATAAATTATTATTAACATTTCACAACTCAAATTATACAAGTTATGTTCTGTATAACAAAACAAACCAAAAAAATATATAAATAAAAAACTGGCCTTGGCTGTCAGCACCAGTCGGCCCACCAAAGTTCAGAGTCTGTGTGAAGAGACGGAGAGTAAATTGGATTAACTGCATTCTTATTGCAATATATAGCTGGAAAAAAATGTCCTTCAAAAACTGAAGCATCTCGACAAATAAAAAGATGAAAATTCTTCCAGACGGAGCGTTCATTGTCAGAACATCTACACAGAGCGACCACATGGTCTCCTGATCAACGATGACGCCCAGTCGACGTCTGGATTGACTGCAGAAATAAACTGAAACACGAGTTTGTGATACTTGAACACCTTTTTTATGATATCTATTATCCATAGAGCTCATCCTTGCAGGGAGCCGAGCCCTGCTGATGCCGTGCACCTTGGACAGGTCACCACTTTATCACGGAGCTGAGACCAACAATTAGACACACCCACATTCACATCTACAGCCATTAAGAGCTGGAGAAGAAGAACACAAACTGGAAACTAACTCCTGCTTCTTCTGCAAAAGTCAAGTCATTAGTTTGCAAAAACACAAATCTAAACACAACAAGGTCGTAAAGGAGAACTGTGGCCACCAGTTATCAACCAGCCTTTTTATAAATGCCACCTGGGGCATTTACAGCTGTATACTATGCCATAAAATGAAATGTGAAAATAGCTAGAGGTTGTTTTGACCACATACATTATTTCTGACATCTAACCAAATACTCAAACTCTGAGAAGCAAGAAAAACAAGTGCTGAGAATGAGCAGCACTTTGTTATCATTTTAGTTTTTAAACAGCAGGACCTTCACTGGAACTGGACCCACATTCAGCCCCCTCAGCATCACCTTTCCATCTGTACGTATCAATTCATCAACCCCGACACGTACGAACCACAAAAACTGGTTTTTTACTCACTCTCCTATCATTTGAACACACTGAAGTCATCCTGATGCCACCTCTTCTTCTGAAGTCCTTTAATTGCCCGACTCCAGATATTTACAGCAGTGAATGCAAACAGTCATTTAAAATTTTAAAAGATATGCAGTTGAAACTCCAAACTGCAGTCAGCGCAGTGCTGCACGTAGGTGACCTGTGCAGAGAAGAAACAGCAGCTGTATGTTGACTGTTCTGTGAAACAGCCACGGAACACGACGGAGGCGAGATGTAACGTTTATTTCGAGCAAACTCAGTAACAGCAGAAATGAGTCCGTCTTCTCAGGAAGAATAATCAAAATGAGTCTTTTGTTTGAGCGACAAAACTCTGCAGCAGCCGCAGTAATTATGTCGGGAGCGGAGGATGAAATAATGTTATTGCAGGGTGACAATGTTGGTGCAGAGATAATGTCAGGGTGAGATGGATCATTAAAAAAAACTAAATAACAGCATTTTGAATTCATTTACGTTGAATTTCTGTTGTAAATCCAATCCAGCTTCAGAACTGTCCACACTGATAGAGTCGTGAGGATCATTTTAAAAACAGGAGAGAAATGATTTCAGTATTAGTTTAATATTACCTGACATTCACTCTTCTGGCCTGTGGGCAACTCCATCATAAAATCTAACCCCTGGGCTACCACACCACCACTAACTCACTTTATGTTTGCCGTTTGTTTTGCTTGAGGGTGAAATTAAGTTCTAACATGGGGATAACTTTATTGGACTCATACGTGAAACGTCTCACCTCCCTGATTAACATGTGCTCCGTTCTCCCAGCTTACCATCACACCAGTGATATAGAAATTTTTGTTACGTCTAATTAAAGCGTTCCAGTGACCTGGAGGACTCGTAATGTTAGCTTTCTCTTTCTGCTGATTATCAGAGCGGAGCATTTTCTTCTTTTCACTCTTACACTTGTTGGCCTCTTCTAATATATATCAAATAATCAATGCTCAATTTAAATCTTACATGTTTTCTTGCATCTGCAGATCAAAGAGGCGTATATAATGGAGCGCTGTGTTGGAGGGGGATTTTGCGTGTTGAAAAATAAAGCTGTGACCTGTTTCTCTCCCAGCGAGGATCTTCAGCAGTCTGGTATCTGCTGCCTCTGTGTACTTACTAAACAGCAGGCGGTGTCGCACAGTGTTCCACCATGTTGCCCTGCAATTAGCCCCCCGTGCATCGACGTGCACGTCAAGAACATACAGCTGACGTCAAGTAGATGCTTCATCAAGTAATGGCCTGTCAGTCTAAACTCATGAAGCATTCTGTAACTGAGGGAGACGCTGAAGGAAAAGTCTTCACAGATTTTAAATCAGACAATACAAAGAAAAAGAAGAAAATATATATAAATCAGCGAGGAGAATGATTTCATATCAGACTGCCTGCCATCGTCCAGGTCTATCAGCTGCTGATCAGTAATTCAGCGTGGGTGAATACGTGTGCAGGGATGAGCCTGACCAGAGAAGAAATCAAAATTACAACCTGGAGATGAACCAAAGCTGCAACCTGATTCATTCAGAGGTGACACGATGTCTCTTACAAGATTACAGAAGTTAGAGTCCGGAAGAAGTTCATCCCGACACCGTCGACCGTCACACACTGCAGTTCTGCTGCCTGGTCAGAATAAAACGGGCCGGTCAAACTTTCCTCGATAGACATTTACTGTATAAACGTCATCAGCTGCGCTCCTTCAAACCGGCGCTGGTCTGCTCCCATCATTCCATTTTTTATTCCTTCAATCATCTCACACAACTATGTCTTCCTCATAACTGTCAGTAAAGGCTGCGGACAGGACCAGGATATTTACTGCACGTTGTGATTTTTAAACAAGCTGAAGGGACACAGACGAGTTTTCTGCAGCTCCACGAATCAGTTGGAGGTCAACAGGTCAAAACTTTTATTTGTTTTGGTGAAATATCTGAAAACTATTAAATTCTCACGACACCAAAATAAACTCTTTCAGCCCCGATCCCAGGAAGAGAAAAGAAGATAACTAATAATAAAGAAACTGATGCAGGTGATTTTTGGACACAGCTGCTGGTTCAGATAAAAACAAACATCAATAAAGATTGGGCTTAAAGCAAATACAGCGTGCTGACAGTTCGGTTGGATTTGGACAACAGTTAGTTATGATTGATAAAGAAGACTGAGGGGAACAGAATCATCTGAAATGGACGTTATTCCAGGAAATGTGTCGTAGATCAGAGCGCAGCCACTGCGAGTGACAGGCCTCCCTAATCTGTTCACTGCAGAGGGAGCCACATATACTTTTCCCCTGACACACATTTCAATTTCCAGCTTAAACAGCTTTGACATCATACCAGCAGTTTCCAGAGACACAATTATATTTTTAGAAAAAAGGGAGAGGAAAAAAAAACCCTTAAGGACTACATCCAAAACACCTTTTCCCATAAATCCTGTTTGGTGCAAAAATGTGCTGTTTGCTCATTTGCACCACAGCACCCATCCAGGAGAGACGCTTGTTCAGCAAGAAGCCGGAGCAGCAATTGAAGTGCGACATGCAGACAAGCAGACAAGCTGTAATCCAAAGATAAACAGTGACAAGGAGCGGGCAAACAGGAAGCTGCCGAGGAAAAGATGGCCGAACCGCCGCCCGGCCAAGTCCAGCACGCCAGCTGGAGATCCCTGCCCCATTTTTATTACATCTTATATTCACCGGTTGATTGACAGAGAGTGGGGGGGGGGGCAAGGACAAAATGAAAGCTCTCACTGCGTGACGAGCAAGGGCACGTTTCATAGCAACAAACATGATGCATTATGGATCATTATACATTAAACATCAATTCAGCACTTCCCATGGACGCGATGATAAATAGATAGATGGGCCTTTTCTGTTCTGACAGGTGATCCCAAGTCTGTTCATTTCTCCATCATTCCTTATGAAAATGTTAAGGTCTCATCCCATCATGGAGCCCGGCGGTCCCAGAAGAACCCGGCTGGTCAGGTGCTGGTCCGGCTGCACCACATTCACACATTAGCAGGTAGAAATCTGCTGCCCTGTTTTTCAGAAGGAGTCCAAATCAGAGTTGCTAATGAATTAATAACTCCCACTCAGCTGAGCTCTGTCTTTCTATATGACTCTCAAAACAAATTGTTATTTTTTTTCCTGTCAAGGCCTTAAATAACTGACTTTCAGCCATTTTCATTCTGCACATGCTGCGACTCCAACTGGATAAGCTAATCAGCTCTCGCCTCAGGGATTACATTCCTTATCATATCTCCGCCACCAGTCAGGTTAAGCACGCTGCCACATTGTAACTCTTTTTAATAAAGCGCCATTTTAAATCAAGATTTGGGTAAAGCCACCCACTCAGTTAATTGGTTTCTATTATATTAGGAGGGATTGTATGGCAGCCAACTCGGCTGGACCGGCTCGAGCTAAAGTGTGCGCAGCGCTGCTGACTCACACACCGAGACCTCGCAACTCTAATTTGCGGCATCGTTGAAAAGTACTTGGAAACTACATTAATGCACGTCTGATAAGTGCGTGCAGAGTTCAGAGGTGCTCAACGTTTAGTCCATGTGACTGTTTGCGTCACGGTGAGCGTCCCTTTCTCTCCCTCTCTCAACCCAGATGGCCGCCCCCCCCCCCCCCGAGCCTGGTTCTGCCCCAGGTTTCTGCCTCTTAAAGGAAGTTTTTCCTGCTCATGGGGGGATCTGGTGGGTCTCTTTAAATAATTTTGGTCCAGACCTGCTCTATATGTTAAGTGTCTTGATGTAACTTTGTTATGATTTGGCGCTATACAAATAAATCTGATTTGATTTGATTTGATGATTGATTTTATAGGCTGGGCTCCTAATATCCAGCCCAGGGGGGGGGGGGGGGGGCAGGACTATCGGGATGCCATCTGCCCAAAAGCATCAACAAGCTGACATCCTCAACAGGTTGGTCTGCAGGTCCAAAAGAGACTCAAAGACTCAAACTTTCTTCTGATATCATCACAACTGTTAAAAACTGTTAGCGTACAAATACACATTCTACATTTCTGAGACTGAATCAATCAGATATTCTGAGCAGGACTAGAAAATTGCATCAGGTTAAATCTGGGCAAACACAGCTTGCATAAATCAAACCTGGATCTGGGGACTCATTACTTTTATGATGTGATCTTTTCTCCCAAATAACCGTTTACTGTATTTGTATTCTGCATTTATTCGTCTGATATCGCAGTTTTCATTGTTTGTGAAAGGCTGCCATTCCCGAGCTGGATTCAAATTGCTTTCAAACACACATGGGGGATTTCGGAGAACAAGGCATGCCACAAAGTGGCTGCTTCTGCTTCTCTCATCAATATTAAAGCTGTATTAAGTTAGTGAAAATGCCAAACCACTAAACAAGCACTGCTGCTGCTGCTTTACATTAAAAGCTTCAAACTGACTTTTATCAAGACAAAAGGATGAAACCGCTGCTGCATCCTGTTCATCGTGAGTGTTAAAGAGGAGTGACGTTTCTCAGGAGCGTCGGGCGTCGCGTACAAATCACCTGTGAAAGCAGAAATCAGTGTGTTGTGATGGTTTTGCTGTAAAAACCACAGAAATGGTGTTTGTTTTGGAGTCCACGTCACTGATGAATGTTTTGTCTTGGGGGGAGCGGAGGGTGCTGATTGTCACTTGTTTGGACCTTCAGCCTTTGTTGTGTTCAGAAGAGGTTATAATTTCCAGTCTGGAGGAGGTCACAGCGAGCCGCCATCAGGGAGAGCAGGTCTGAGCAGACTACAGATAAAACAAAGACGGGATGGAGAGAGGAGTTTCTGGAGTAACTGTACCAGCGACGGAAATAAAAATAGCTAAGGTTTGTCTTAAGCAAGTGTCCAGGTTTAAATTTAGATCTCACAGCTTCACAGGGTGCAGTTGTGCTGATTCTGTGTGCAGTCTCCTGGTTGTGCTGCTCCTCTGAGACGTCAGGTGGGAGGAAGAATCCAAACATTAGGAACATTAAAAGGAGGCCTGTCGCTGAGCGATCAGACAAAAGGAACGGCTGTAAAATGTTTAATATCACTGTTATTTCTCCATCCTGTCACACAGAACTAAGGAAATGCAGAATTTCTGTGCTGCTTTCTCCACGATCACCAAATATCTGCATGAAGCGACTCTATTGGACAGTCTGGTGGGTCTGCAGTGCTTTGGCCAGAGACCAGCTTCACTGACTTCAGACGCCTCGCTGGCTGATGGCGAAGTGAACATCTTACACGTTGGGAGTTTCTCTTTCTGTAAATCTCTTAAAATTTTACCCGAGATGAAACAAATCTATCTATTTAAAGACTCCGCTTTCAGAAATGTCCAAATCAGTTTATTAACATTATCAGAGTTATTGAAATAACCCCCCCCCCCCCTCAGAAAACAAACCCTGGACATCAGTCGAGTCTCACCGTCACAATTAAACTAATCAAACAGAACCATTTCCACTGAAAACCTTTTTCTCTGTGATTTCAAAGGAGGTGAACTCTCAATGAACTCAATTAAAACCATAAACCTGGCAGCACATACCTGTGTGTGTGTGTGTGTGGGGGGGGGGGGGGGGTAAACAAGGCACGATGTGATGATGAGATTAACAAAGGACACATCTCCCTCCACTCACCTGTCCTGTGAGCTCGGTCGTCTGAGCAGAGGAAGGCCGGACTGATACAGTCACAACTTGGCCTGAGCAAACAACGGACACGCCGGTCACCGAGTCATCTCGTGGAGATCATGGAGCCTTCTTTTGTCAGCAGGTGGACCTGAAACACTCACAAGGTCGACACTGCCCTGCTGCTCTCACTTCAGCTCCGGGGACCGACCAAAATATCTGGAAGGTTGCCGACCCCTCTTTTTAAAAAAGGGAAGTCTGGCCTGTCTGCTGCACACGTGCCTGATTCTGTGGCATCTGAAGGACAGACCGGCCTGCAGATCAGAGGACCGACAGCCAAAGGAGGAAGAGACAAAGTTGTCCTCGCCTCAACTTCTGTTTCTGCGAGCAGGAACGGGAAAAGTGGGATCGTTACCGGGATGATTTTATGTGCAGAGAGAACATCCACCCGAGGTATGGACTCCACACCAATTCAGATTCTTCTCTTCAAAATTGCTCAAATTAAATATAAAATGGAAGCCGAGGTTTTCAGCAGCGTTCCTCTGACTTTTCACAGAAGTAAGGAAGTATTTGGTGGCCTCCCTTTTTCTCAGAACAGGCCAAGCGCTCTGATTAAACCGGCGTTCTCCAGCAGCAGATGTTCCCCTCAGCTGATGGGAGAGACAGAAGCAGATCAACGAGGAGCGGCTGCTCCAGTTAAAACACAAAACAGACATGAAGGTTCCACTTCTGCTCGGTGCGCACAATGTCGACCAACACGTCCGACCCAAAAACAAAAACCATGTCTGATAGGACACCAAACCAATCCTGGGTTATACTGTAGGTCTGTCACTCGCACACAGACACTGCAGGTCTGAGGACTTACTAGTGAAATTTAATTTTCTCACGCAGACAAATGTGTATTTTTGCTTTTATTATTTTAAACACAGTCGTCCCAGATCTCCTTCGCTTTCAGTCGATTTCAGACTCAAACAGCGTAAATGAATTTTAAATTCCAAACTTTGTATTTACTGTTTAAGCCTAAACAACCTCATGTAGCTCTGTAATTGATAAGACTCGTACTAGATCAGGATTAGGACGGTTCTGATGTGGCTATTTCGGTGGACCATCTGGTCGTGAACATGTTGGAAAGGTGATTCATGGAAAATGCCATCTGCCCCTCCAGCGCTTTAGTCAGACGGTATATTATTGCTATTTCTGAGATCAGCACTAAGCATGACAGATTTCTCAGGAACACACGAGCTTCCGGGTGACAATTCTGACAGCTGTCACGGCCAAGACTCTCAATCCGGCACAGAACCTGTAACATGGTTTCTGTGCCGGGTCAGAAGAAGTCATTTTATCAGATGAGTATTAATTCAGAGGCAAATCAAAGGTCAACGGCGGCCGGATCGTGACCAGCAGGACAAACCTCGAGTTAATGATTCATGTTTTTAGTGATCAAGCTGGTGTGAGTTCAGGGAGAGCCAACTCTGATGTTACAGCCCTTTATTTCCTCCAAAGCTCTTTTCTTTTTCATTATGTTGATATGAGCTGCTGTCTTTGTGAAGCTGAATGTGGAGTTTGGTTTTGGAAATCTTTTTGGGAGCATAAAAAAGGCTATGAATATATGTATAAATCAGAGAGACAGATTAAAACTTTGAGCCAGTCAAGAAGAAAGCATTTTCAGGAGTAAGACATAAAAACACTGAACCGTGGAAACTTTGAGTGGGTGTGTTCACATTTGATGTCTCCTTTATGTCTCGTCACACTGTCCTTGGTTCTCAAGATAAAAGTGAAACTTCCACCTCAACAGGGGCCCATTTTCATCAAACCAGCAGACAACAACTACTCAGGTTTACAGCTCGACCCCTGATTTTATTTTATTTTATTTTTGCTGGGCCTCAGGAAATCTTGGACCAGGACCTTCACCTCTGTCAGGAAGGAGGACACCGGGCCGAGGAACTCCCAGGTTCTGCAGCCGGAATACCAGAGCTGGAATACCAGAGCCGGACTAACCAGAGCCGGACTACCAGAGCCGGACTAACCAGAGCCGGAATACCAGAGCCGGACTAACGGAGCCAGAATACCAGAGCCGGACTAACTGGAGCCAGAATACCAGAGCCGGACTAACGGAGCCAGAATACCAGAGCCGGACTAACTGGAGCCAGAATACCAGAGCCGGACTAACTGGAGCCAGAATACCAGAGCCGGACTAACTGGAGCCAGAATACCAGAGCCGGACTAACTGGAGCCAGAATACCAGAGCCGGACTAACTGGAGCCGGAATACCAGAGCCGGACTAACTGGAGCCGGAATACCAGAGCCGGACTAACTGGAGCCGGAATACCAGAGCCGGACTAACTGGAGCCGGAATACCAGAGCCGGACTAACCGGAGCCGGAATACCAGAGCCGGACTAACCGGAGCCGGACTAACAGAGCCAGAATACCAGAGTCGGACTAACCAGAGCCGGACTAACCACAGCCGGAATACCAGAGCTGGACTAACCAGAGCTGGACTACCAGAGCCGGACTAACCACAGCCGGACTAACCACAGCCGGAATACCAGAGCCGGACTAACCAGAGCCAGAATACCAGAGCCGGAATACCAGAGCCGGAATACCAGAGCCGGAATACCAGAGCCGGACTAACCAGAGCCAGAATACCAGAGCCGGAATACCAGAGCCAGAATACCAGAGCCGGAATACCAGAGCCGGAATACCAGAGCCGGACTAACCAGAGCCAGAATACCAGAGCCGGAATACCAGAGCCGGAATACCAGAGCTGGACTAACCAGAGCTGGAATACTAGAGCCGGACTAACCACAGCCGGACTAACCACAGCCGGACTAACCACAGCCGGAATACCAGAGCCGGACTAACCAGAGCCGGACTAACCAGAGCCGGACTAACCAGAGTCGGACTAACCAGAGCCGGAATACCAGAGCCGGACTAACCAGAGCCGGACTAACCAGAGCCGGACTAACCAGAGTCGGACTAACCAGAGCCGGAATACCAGAGCCGGACTAATAGAGCCAGAATACCAGAGCCGGACTAACCGGAGCCGGAATACCAGAGCCGGACTAACCGGAGCCGGACTAACCAGAGCCGGACTAACCAGAGCCGGACTAACCAGAGCCGGACTAACAGAGCCGGAATACCAGAGCCGGAATACCAGAGCCGGAATACCAGAGCCGGAATACCAGAGCCGGAATACCAGAGCTGGACTAACCAGAGCTGGAATACTAGAGCCGGACTAACCAGAGCCGGACTAACCACAGCCGGACTAACCACAGCCGGACTAACAGAGCCAGAATACCAGAGCCGGACTAACCAGAGCTGGAATACCAGAGCCGGAATACCAGAGCCGGAATACCAGAGCCGGACTAACCAGAGCTGGACTAACAGAGCCAGACTAACAGAGCCGGACTAACAGAGCCGGACTAACAGAGCCGGACTAACAGAGTCGGACTAACAGAGTCGGACTAACAGAGCCGGACTAACAGAGCCGGACTAACCAGAGCTGGACTAACAGAGCCAGACTAACAGAGCCGGACTAACAGAGCCGGACTAACAGAGCCGGACTAACAGAGTCGGACTAACAGAGTCGGACTAACAGAGCCGGACTAACAGAGCCGGACTAACCAGAGCCGGACTAACCAGAGCCGGACTAACAGAGCCGGACTAACAGAGCCGGACTAACAGAGCTGGACTAACAGAGCCGGACCAACCAGAGCCGGACTAACAGAGCCGGACTAACAGAGCCGGACTAACAGAGCCGGACTAACGAGACCTCACAGCAACAGTGAAGGTTCCTCAGCTCTGAATAATTCAGGATCTCCGTGATCATTCAAAAACTACAAAAAGGTCACCGGTTTGTTTATTAAGTTTCAGTTTTTAAATTTGATTTCACTCGTTCTTATTGCAGTTATTTCCATCTGTTGCGTTGGAGATTTTTTTTTTTTAAATCTTCAGAAGCTCCTTTTTATTTTTCGCTGTAATGATCCGACATGACGACACAGAGGAAAAAGCCACTTTGTTTTAAAGTTGTGGGTCAGCTGCTGTCGTACATCCCATCTCTCTCCAAGCTCTCTGGAGCTTCAAACGGAGACTCGTCTCTTTTTGAATCTCAAACGTGTTTCTTCAGTGAGCGTAGAAGGAGTTTAAACTGTCTGCTGAGTCTAAACTCGACCTGATCGAACGGGAGGTTCAGTAATGCTCTGGAAATTTTATTCATGGAGCTGTAGTTGGAAGTTAATGAACAGAAAAGTGAGATGAAGCTGTGCTCAGTGTCTTCACTGCAGCTCCTGTATGCACGATGCGTTCAGGCACTGCATCAAGTGTAGGTCATCTGAAAGCCGGCGCCAAAAGTGACTGACCAAATGCTTCCTGCTATTTTATCAAGTTCACTGCAGATGGAGTTCAGCGCAAACATACTTTTTCCAAGAATTAGCCAAATGTCCTGACAAAAGATTTTAGCCTCTCCACTCAGTGAGTCAGAACAACATCAGTTCGTTTATTCCTCCTTCTGCCATAAAACTATGGACAGACACAGCGGTGGATTCTAAGAACACAATTATCACAGTAAGTGAGGCAACAGCAGCACGATCCTGGAGGATAATGATGCATTGTCTTTCATTTCCACTCAGCGTGTTGGTTTACACGTCTGCATTCAGTACGTTAAAAAGGTTTGCAGCTGGAGTACAGCAAGCAGAAATAACAGCCGAACCTCCCGTCAGGGCAGCACAGCTACGATTAAAGAAGAGGCATATTAGTTTGAATGAGACAGATAACAGCTGCGCAGAAAACCGACTGATGAATTCAAATTATTTTAATTAAAGAAGCTCTGCACGGTTTAGTTTTAGGGGCATGATTTTGTACATCTACTGACAACTGTTTTGCATTTTCCAGCCTCGGGGCGGCTGGGGAGACACAGGAACTTTGGTTTTTAGGAGTCAAAGTATTTATTTACTTATAAACAGCCTAAAGTGCAAATACATTGTGATGCTACGTTCGGAGCTCCACAGCTAGAAGCTCAGTGACTCCCCGAGTCGCTGCCATCACCTCTGTCCTTTCTTCAAACTAAAACCAAACTAAAACCGCTCAACTCATTCTACAATATTCTGTCTAAAACTTCTCAGACTTGCTGCTGATCTTCGAAACCTGCAACATCCGCGTTGAGGACGGGTTTCTTAAGCACACCAGTCAGAGGAAACTGTAGCCTCAGTCAAAATGACGACAGAAAGGACAAAAACACAAAAACACAGCTGGAAGTATCAGGCTAGTCTGCAGCAACACCCCCTTTAAAGCTAGAGCCCTAAAACAGACAGGAGAACTTCTACTGATGCATTAAGGCTATAAAAACAGTGAAGCCTGCTCTTGGTGGAAACAAAGATGTCTGAAGCTGACGTGATCAGCTTCCTTCAGCCTCTCAGCCGACGCCACACATTCCTCATTTTAGACAACTAATGAGGTGTGATGGAAGAAGAAGGATCGTGCAGGAAGGCAGCTGGTGTGTTTAATCAACTACATCAATATTGGACCGGTTTCATTAGCCATTTTCAAAATGATTTCCTTTCTGCCCGAATTTTTTAAAGGGCACACTTTTGGCCCATCTGACGGTTACGACTGACAGAATTTCAACAAATGTGTGACTGATTCACGTCGTCGTTGAAACGTGCAACAAACATGCTTTTCCTCATGAAAGCAAACAAATCACTAATATAATAAAAATATGTTGGAGCATTCCAAAAATGAACTTGTGAAATTCTGCTTAATCCAGTAGGTGCACGCTTAATGATGCTCCCGATAGTGGTATTTAGTAGTTTCCATAAATAACGTTGCTGATAATATTTTCCGGTTCGGGGAGTGGGAGTGTGGAGCTGCAGTGGCAGGAAGGTTTGTGTGCAGTGTGTTGTGTTGTGTTGTGTTGTGTATGCTCAAGTGCTGGAGAGTTGTTTGCTTGATTTGGGTTTTCCATTAATCAATGATCAAGGACACACTCAAAAAAGTGTCAGCATAAAAAGACAGATGATAGTTGGGGGGGGCGGCTGTACATCTGGTTGACATTCAGTGGACCAGCATCGACTCCAGCCGCTGTGACTGAAGAGTACTCCACAACACGACAAACATCCAACACAATCGCTCTCATAAAAAAAACAAATATATCACAAACTGCTCAATAAAACAGCAACTTGGGTGAATTCAATTTGACTCAAAACTGACAGAGTGACTTTGATAAAGAAGCAGGATGAATGATGGAGGTGCAGACGGAGAGGGAAGGGGGATGTCTGGCAGAGGCTGCACACCCTGAGCTCCAATTAGAGTAATGCAGAACAGAGGAGGTGTGTGCGTTTGTCTGAGATCAGGTGGAAATGAGGTCACAGTCTCCTCCCTGAGATATTTACAACCCAGCGTGAACGTCCTGACCAAAAAAATGGAAGGTGGTGTCAGTCTGAAAAAAAAACCAAAACAAAACAAAAACACGGAGAGCAAAAAAGAAAGAACAAAAACGTGTCCTCCTGATTTGGAGCTCGCTGACTTGACTATATGAAACGTCTGTCCAGGTTCAGTTCCAGTCAGAGAACATCCGAGCCCGGCTCCATCCTCACCTGAGCGGGGGCGATAACCTCCAGACCATTAACATAATTCTGAATTAATTAGCGCTGCCTCCACCTCTCAGCAGCAGACATCTAAAAATGACCCAAAACTCCGACTTTGCCTCGTGAAGGTTCTGTGGATGGAGTAGGTGCTGAAATATCCTCGGGATTGAGATCCCACTTGTGGTGTAAAAAGGGAAAGCTTTGATGTGGCGATGGAGTTGTGTTCTAATGAGGCTCGTTACACATCGATCCGTCCCTGCCAGACTGGAGGTGGCATCACAGAGTGGCAGCCAGCCTGCTAAAACACTCCTGCTGCTCCCCGTTTGTTCAGCCAGGCTCCATCACAGCCGGCCAGGCGCCACACTTTGTGGCTCTACATCCACAGGCTCAATTATTCATTGGCCCACAGCATCAGCTGCTGTACGCACTCGTCGTCACTCCTCCTTAAAACTATTTTATCTCTAACCCCACAGTGGAAAACCGAAAGACTGCTCCAAAATCCTGCGAGTCTGATGTTGGTGACTGAACGCTGTGTCCGCCGCCACAGAAAGAAAAAAAAAAAACATCCCGACCAGCCAAGTTACAGGAAATTATGTTTTCACAGAACATCACAGTGACATAAATGATATTCGTATTCACCTCTTAGTTATGAGTTCAATTTTGTCAGTTAGTGAATGAATTTGAGGACAAAAATGCATCTTGGGAGGTCAGTGACCTTTGACCTTTTGCCTCATCAGTTCATGTGAATGTTCGTTCCAAATCCAATTTATTTCCGTCTGATATATCGCAAGAATGCAAATTCCCCGTGACCGTGAACTTTGACCTTTGCACACAGAATCAGTGGCAGCAGCATTTTTCTGTTTTGTTCACAGCTAACATCACCCAGAACGCTTCCTTCGAAACCCTTTTAACGGTTTTATTGAGATTTTCTTTGAAGAGTCCTTCTTGCGCTTCAAATCCACCATTTGAGAGAAACCAGACGACATGACTGAAGGACGCAGAACCTGAAAACCTCTTTGAAATGTTTTTATAATCCAAACGGCCTGGAGACAATGATTGAGACGTGTCAGTGTTCTATATGTGTCAGGTTATTTATATACGGACGACAGATATATAAAGCCACAGCGTCTCTGCCGTCACATACATCTGCACTGGAGTGAAACATCGCTGCCTTCATTTGGTCTGATAAAGTGACAGTTTTCTATCATTCAGACATAGATTTATTTAGACATTCGACGTGTTATTTGGCATCTGGTATGTGAGAAGGACTGTGGCAGCCACCAGTTAGGAAGAATCTATATTAAGCTGCTTACTTAAAGTTTGATGATTTGTGATCAAAGTCTTAATTATTGACCCGGTTTGTCTGGTCACTTCTTTAATTCATCTGCTGCTATTTTCTTATATAATGTCCAACAGTGTAAAAGAAATGGTCTGGTGACTGTTGTACATTTTTCTTTGGTCATCCAGCTCCACAAGAGGAAGAACTTGGTCACCGGGCAGAAAAGAGGAGCAGAATCCACTCCAAAAGTTAAAAGTGCTTACCTGTAAAGCTTCTGGACGACGTCAGCGTAACGGACCGCGTTGGCCTGTATCTGTAGGCAGCATCGTGATGATCTGATCAACAGATGGAAAGAAACAAAAATCAGATTTGGACGTAAACAATGCAATCATTTTAACATTTCAAAAATATTTTACGAGCAAGAAAAAGGAAAGAAGACAGCAGGTTTGTTCGACTTCAGATACAGACGGTGGACTTTGAGAGGTCAGCTCAGATTTCTGTCGCTTGTGATTTTCTCTTTGATACAAACATTTTCAGAATTATCTGACAGCTGCTGGGGGTTTCATCTCTGTCTCTGTCCAGGATCTTCCCCTGTGGCTCAAATGGTGTCACTATCTAACAGCCCCATTACAGTCACCGCACCTTCAGACTAGCTAAGAAGCCATGAGCCACTTCAGAAGATATGAGCTTTCTTTCTTCTCCATTCTAGTCCATAAACACAGGTTGGTTCCTGCAGATGAAGTGGAGTAGAAGCTGTTGCCTCATGTGTTGGTTGAAAGTTAATAATAGTAATAATGTGAAAGAATTCCAACAACAAATGATCCTTCCTGAGTTCTGTAATGTTGTGACTGTACAGGACAACTCCAGAGACCGTCTTCAGTCTTTGCTCCACTGATGTGTGTTAAACTCTGCATATCAGAATTTTTGGCATTAAAAGACTCGACTCTTTGTGCAGATGTGTGGAGTGGTTGAATGCTCACCTCATCACATCTGGAATCAGAAGGCGTCTCTTCGGGAATCTGGACTAAGCTTCTCATCAGGACCGGAAAAACATACGTCACCACTTCTGCTTTCGAAGGCCGAGGGCATTGTGGTCTCTGTTCAGGTCTGGCATTGGACCAACGTGTTAAACTGCCAGCACGTTTAGTTTGAAGGTACGTTTGTGAAATAACCGTCACATCTAACATTCATCCGGCTTAATAAATGGACTGAAAAGACATCAGCCGTGATCAGACGGCCTTCTGCTTTTAACCCAGTGACTGTTCAAATCAGACGATGACTGCAGTCTGTGTGGGTCCGTGCCGACCTCTACCTTCCTCCAGGTGGGGGTTGGTGAAACTCCACGATATTGATATTAAAAATCAAGAAAAGAAAATGTACCGAGGTGAAGCAATAAAAAAAAAAGGAGTTCAATGCAATATGGTTGCAATCTGTTTCAAAGAAAAATCATAAACATGCATGACGCCGGCTCAGCTCACATAACCTTCCTTCAAAACAAGAATATATTTCCTTATCTGGAGCGCACACAGTGTGTGCACCTGCTACACATACAGGTCAAACTCTGGTCTGGAAAAGGTCCATTCCTGAGAGTGCAGCTTCATTAGTTAGACCTCTTTTGTTCTCTTGATTGCCTTCGAATGCCATCAGATGTAAATTTTAGCCACCGCACTGCAGCAAACGGGACAACGACCCTCATTCAGTCTGACTTCTGCAGCCTCCAATTCAGAATTGATTGTTTCAAGCTTCTTTCTTACTTCACCACCTCAGAAACACGAGCTCGGGTCAGAGTTTCCTAAAGAGAAGCTGTTAACAGCTCGTTACCCCGACGAGAAAAAGCTGCCACTGCCATTACATGTCAGCCCCACATTAAGTTTGCTCCCTTACTTAAAAATAGAAAACCTAAACTGGACGAACAGTGAAACTAATCTACATCCTGTGTTTTCTACCAGGGTGACTTTTGGAAATACAACACAGCCACAAAACAAAAACCACCAAAAATAAACAAATCTGCCATAAATGGAAGTGAAAGTCCTCGAAGAAAAAGAAGAAACTGAGCTCACAGCAAACTACCTCCATATAAAACCTCCCATCAGGACAATTAGCTCCAGCTGCCACCAATCAGTCCTGATTCACACAGATTGCTGAGGCCTGAACAGACCTGAGTCAGTCCTGGAGTCTGCTGGAGTCTGCTGGAGATTCTGGGTTGTCTGTGGTGTTTTAGTTTTCATCCTCACAGTTTGGCCCTCAGCCCTGATTCAACTCCAAACACCAACATCTGAGCTGCAGAAGCTGCAGGTTCTATAAACCTTCACAGCTTTGTGCTACAAACACAAGGAGACTTCACTGCTGTCCTACAGCATTTTTGTGTACTGACGCAGAATATTTCATCATTTTAATAATTGAACTCCACGTTGGTCACTTCTTCTGTTGGCCTATTCATCGTCTCTGCTGTAGTGCTTTAAAAATCTTCATTAAAACTATGAAAGAGGACCAGAATAAAACCCCCATCGAAGCGCTCAGTCAGTTAACAAGACGTGATGAAATGTGATTTCAGAGGGAACTGAATGTTCTTCTGTCAGTGCAGAATGGCCAAGAAGAATAGAGTTCATGTCTGATTTTCTGCCGCCTCATTGGAGATGTGAGCTGCGACTTTCAAAACTACTGACTGTTGTGTATTGTGTTTCACAGATATTTCATTATTTGTCACTGTCAGAGACAAGATGTCAAAAAAATACACTGTGAGGACGTTTCATTTTCACAGATTTTTAAAACATGCCTTTATGAATAATTTTGTTGCTTCTGATAATGTAGTTGAGCCTCCTGAACACACATAACGGAGATATGAAGTAAAAATCTGAGCTGACTAATATATGTTAAAATATTTCATCACCTCTGAGAACAGCCCTGTTTTAGACTTTGATTGTGTCAATAACAGACTCTCATTTGCATATACTTTATTTCATATCGTGTGCATTATCTACGTTTTACAGAATTATGCTTTTTAGTCCCTGCAGATTCGTCTCTACACAAACGTTTCATCTTTGAGCTATGTCACCTTCCAGAATGATAAATCAAGTTTACACAGAATCTGATGATCCGGCCCAATTTCAGCCAGGACTCTGCAACTTGGCGTTTGCAGTATAATTTTATTTACTCCCTTCATGTATTGTGTTGGGTGATTAACTGGCTCTCAGCCACGAGGAGCTACTCAACCTCAAAGTGGATTTAGCTATTTAGTTTTATGTAAACTGATGTAAACGGTGCAAAAACATAATTCAGACATACAGCATGCTCTTTATCTGACCCTTCGTACGGTGAGTTTGTATCTCTGTGTGTGGAGATACGATATCTTCATGCATGTGACATTTTATTAACGCTGTAAAACACATACATGTACACACTCAGCTGGAAGCTGAGAGGTGATGATATAGGTGGAAGTGAGAGGTTATACAGGACAGGATTTACCAGCAGGCTGACAATTACCTTCACTATCACCTCTCTAGCACATGCACACACACACCTCATTAAATCACTCCTACATCCCCATCTGTACTGAGAACACGGGACTGGATGCCAGCTCTGTGTGTTTCTAAGTGTGCCTGGATTTTTGCACCTACCATATGTGAGTGTGAGTGTGTGTGTGTTGGGACGGATTTATACATGTGCGTCAGGGAGTTTGTTATGTGCTGATGTGCACCTTCTCCAAAGTGTGACTGCACAGAGATGTCATGTGGACACCACAGGAAGTGTGAATGGTCAGCCGGGGCTGCTGCAGTGACACGGCTGTCTGAGAGAAACACACAAAAAATAAATAAAAAATCTTACCTCCACATGACGGCTGGTCAGCAGCTGGTGGCATTAGGATGTAGATTAAAACATATAAATACCTGGACCTGCAGCAGGATGCAGCATGCTAACATTTCAGCAGGTTCCTTATGTTCTTTACCATGTTCACCATTTTTGCATGTTAGCATGCTAATATTTGCTAATTAGCTCTAAATTAAATATAACTGATGGCAACGTTATTCATTTTACATTTTCCCAAACATACAGCACACCTTCAGCATGAAGCCACCGGAGGAAAAGGCCTGATTCTACCGACAGTCCATCCAGTAGTTTAAGTTTATTTCATTTATAAAACACCTTAAAAGCAAACATGTATTTGCACCAAAGCGCTTCACAGATAAACATGTTGTATATACATACAGTATGAGCATAAAGACATGCAACGTACAAGCAATAAAGGAGTCCAGGAGCAGTTAGCAGGAGGCTGCAGGAGGGAGGTGGGGGGGCACTGAGGGAGCTGAAACTCTCCTGCTGAATATTTGATATGCTGCATCATACTGAGTGTGTGTAAGTGAAAGACATGCTCTCTCCATTGGAGTAAATAGAAGCTGGCTGTTGACAGTGCTGAGTAGTTAAAGTGTGTGCGTGTCTGACAGCGTCTCTGGTCCGGCAGTGAGAAGTTTTTATCGATTTTATTTGTGCCATGAGTGTTGTAAAAGCCGACGTCGGCCCAGACTTTGGACTTGAAGGAACATGGTACCTCTGTGATTTGTTTTCTGCCTGTGATGTGAGTTCCTTCTTCATCACTGCAGGTTTACATTCGTTCGTTTGACAGCTGCCGCCGTGAGGACTCCAGAGGAAGTAAACGATAAATCAAACTGCTGCTGCAGGTTCCCTGCACAGATTGAATAAAAACAGCAATATTTGGTCATAGTGCATCGATAATTTAAATAACTCAATAGATTCCTACAGGGCAGCGCGGCGGCACAGTGGTTAGCTCTGTTTCCCCACAACAAGGAGGTCCTGGGTTCGGTTCCCGGCCTCCAAAGACGTCATGTTTGGGTTCATTGGTGGCTCTAAATTGTTGGTCTCTGTCTGTCTCTGTGATGGACTGCAGACCTGTCCAGGGTGACCCCGCCCTCGCCCAGAATGAGCTGGGATTGGCTCCAGAACCCCCCGTGACCCGGAAACAAATCAGAGGTAGAAGATGGATGGATGAATAAATGTATGTGTCAACATACAACAACACTGACAGCTCATTGGTCGAGATGGTGATGAGTAAACATCCTCTTCTGCACGACTGCAGGACTCAACTGTATTATTTGAGCTGTTTTATTCGGGCTGTCAAACTATTTAAATTTGTAATCTGATTAACGACAGGATAGCTGCGGATTCATCAGCATCACTAAATGTGACTGAAAAATGTTTGTGGTTGGAGCAGAAAAATAAAAATGATAGGAGGCAGATATATTTTATTTACACTTGTTTTTTTATTTATGACAAATCCAAATGATCCGTTGCTCTTTTTTTATTAAACATAAGATGGATGGATGATGAAATTTCACAGCTTTTTGAGCTGTATTAACAAAAGATCCTGATTGGGAATCAAAGAAAATGACTTTATGACGTCTGCTTTTAGATTTCTTTCAAATCTAAAAGGTGTTACAGGGAACTCCATGTCTACTTCAGAATTATAGCTTGCCTTATAAAATATTTAAAATCTTCTTTAAACAAGCTGATATTTACTTTCAGTTGGTTTAATAAGCCGTTTTGGAGTATGTTCGTTTTTTTTTAAGTAAACCATCAGAAGCGAATCGTCGTTGATCGCCTTCATGACGTACGCAGCGACAGGAAGCAGGAAGCTGCTGACGACGAGACAGGAAGTTAAGGCTGCAGCAAAGGGACAAAACAGTGGCATGCAATTATTGAGATGTAAAACTAACATTAATCACGGCCTTTGAATTGATCAGCACACATTTTTATTAAAGGAGAAAGTGAAGGCTACATGTGTACGAGTGATTATAGAAACTGAATGTAATTATATAAAGTCAATAAGTCAACAGGACGTCTCCTTCTTTTTCTCTTTTGGGACAAATTACCATCAATGAATGGTACCAATTGAAGGCCATTATCGAAGTCAAACTTCATTTCTTGATGAGTTCATGTCAGCTGGGAAAAAAAGGGCACGAGGAATGAAAAAGGTGCTTCTGTGGACAACATCCCATAATATGTTCCATCCCATTTTACAGATCATGCTGAATGAAATCCTGACTGAGCCAGCAGGTGAAAGCAGATTAGAGCTTCTTCTTCGATCTCTCCTTATTCCTCCAGATCAGTTTTCACAAATTGCACAGCAGCATCTTGAAGCTTGACCTTTAAGTTCAGATGCCATAAATTTAGAGATGTGACGGGGTCACGGGGTCGGAGTTCAAGCAGCCGCCTGAAGGTCGGCTGCTCACATCCAGACAGCGTTTCCTCTTTAACTGGGCAGCTGCCATATTTCCTGACACACGAAGGCTGTGATTGTCAGATCACTTACTCTGAATGACTTATCCCCAACTGTTTCAGATCCCTGTCTTTGTCCTTGATGAACCTTTTTCTACAAGTTTAGGCTGAAATACAGTGTTAAACTTTTAATTTAAATGTCACTGTAGAAATAGTTCAGGGAAATTTGTTTCTACCAAGGTTGTACTGAACTAATAAATGCAGCATTAGAGAAAGATAATAAATCAAATAACAGCTCTGAAATCCACCCAAGCAGCATCTCTGTGGATGATTTTGGCATAAAATACTGCAGCTGGAATTTCAAAACTTTAATCTGCTCATTTTTCTAACAGATATTTCAAAGATAAGTGGCCAAACGTCTGCACGCATGGCTGATTCCTTAATCAGGTAAAGATGAAGAGATGCAAAGTTTTCAAGGTCACGCGTGTCCATTTTTGCTTCACAGGAACATTCAAGGCTCTTCAAAAAACATTTTCTATCTTTCACTGTGTTGGGCACATGCACGCCGCCCGGCCTCAGCTCCAGATGGTCCAAGCTTAGCCGCAAACCTTGTCAACCCTGAAATGCCCGGGGCCAATGCCATTATCTACGCTGTGGTCTGCGGGGGCAGTAGCCTGGGGCTGTCCGACGCCAGCAGACTCCACAAACTGATTCAGAGGAGCCACTCGGTCCTGGAGGCAGAGCTGGACGCTTTGCGTGTCACCGCAGAGAGGAAGATCCTGTCAAAAACACGGCGGTCAACGTCTCCAGACAGAGAGAACACCTCAGGAAATAAAAACTTCTCCATATTTCCAACACAACTCTGATCTGAAGCTCAATTTCCTTTTCTGTTCAACCACGACGCGCTTTGAGTTCAGTTACGGTTCATTTACTGTAACGTCCAGTGATGCTTTTCTGTAGCCTTCCATTCACCTCATCAAACTGTGTATTTATTAAAATTAGTATTTTATAAAGGTTTTTGTGACAGTTTTTTTTTTTTCTTCCTCTTTTTAGACAATCACAACAGAGCTTTTTCCCTGCGGAGATCATTAAAGTTTTTCTTATACTGAGTTTGTAAAATTAGAGCCCCTGGAGGCTTCCTGCATCAGATAACAACAGCTTTTGTTTGTGTGTCTGGTTGGTTGTTGTTGTTGTTGTTGTTATTGTTATTGTTGGTGGTGGTTTTTGTCTTTGCAGGGGTCCATGGTCCAACCTGAGGAGGTTTAAGCTTTTATACAACAAACTCAGGCAGAAACTACAGTGAACCAACAGCTGCTCAGAAATGTTTCCCTCCAAATAAAGCAGCAATCAATGCTGCACAAGCTTCCCCCTTTTTACACCTTTTATCTTTATTGATGGGATTTACTTGCAAACAATGATTTTTTTCCCGGTTTTATTTATTTATTTATATTTTTTTTTGCAGTTTAAATCCACAAATCACACTTTTCAAAACCAAACAGGCCACTTGCACAAAGATAAGATAGCAGATTGAAAGGCGGCTCTTCGATGTTCCCAAGATGCCAAAAGTTTCATTCAGTCACGATTGTTTTCCTGCAGCAGAAGACATCAGTCAGACTGCTGCAGGGCCGTTAGCAGGAACATGGCTGCTGCAGGTGAAATGTTCATGTGGAGGACGGTAACAAGGTAAATTTACTTACGTACAGTTTTTGAGGATCCGTAATTTACTTGAGTGATTTATGTTTTGGAAAGTTTGTATTTTGACTCTTTGACTACACTTCACCGAAGTGCTCGTTACATTCAGCCGGGAGGGGAAAGGTGAGCCGCTGCAGCTGTGCACTCCAAGTCATG
Source organism: Remorina albescens (assembly GCA_034769265.1). NCBI lineage: Eukaryota > Metazoa > Chordata > Actinopteri > Carangiformes > Echeneidae > Remorina > Remorina albescens. The sequence continues at coordinate 29,584,621 of CM068479.1, forward strand.
GCTTCTCCAGGCAACAGAGACGAAGCTGCCCTCTCTGATCACCCGTGGCCGTACCTGAACTCCACGTTTGAACTCACAGAACTAAAGAATGATTCTTATTGTTTTTAAGTTGTTATTTGTTAAATTTGGATTTGACATGTTGGCTTCCTTCCCAGCTGTGTCTGAAGGTAAACACAGCCCTGCCTGTGAAAGGCTTTTTAATGCAGCTGGGTGCAGCTTCGCTCCAAGACGGAGGAGAATTACTTCACAGAACTTTGAAAACCAGCTTCTGCTAAAGCTGAACATGAACTTCTTCCAGTTTGAGCTGGAGACTAGAAGGGGGAGAGGAGGGAGAGAGGGAGGAATTACCCCAAATTAAACTTTCTGTCTTTGGGTTTAAGTTCAGCTTATCACTGAGCCAAGAGGCTTATTAAAACTTATTTTATTTGGCATTTTGATTTTGATCAGTGTTGGTTTTCTTTGAATTAAAAGAACAATTACTGTGTTGGTCGTTTTGTCAGTTTAAGTTTGATTCTAAAAGATTTGCTTCTTTTTTAATAATTTTTTGTTCAAATCAGTTCATTCAGTCAGATTCGTCGATTGTACTGTTTCAGGACACTCTGCGTTGTGATGAACATTTCTGTGAATACTTGTGCTTTACTTTTACAGTTTCACTTATCTACTTCCACTTTTATTGGAGTAACGTTTGAGCAGGAGGATCTGTTCTTGGACTCAGTCCTGGAGCTGTGTACTTTGTCCACCACTGTTAGATTCAACACGACGCAGACCGGGGGGAGGCCGTCTCTGTCCACAGGTGTCCTTTATTTAGTTCAGTCCAGCTCAGTCAGGCACACCGTCCTCCAAAATACAACTTTATAAGAGTATCAGAAATGGGCGTTAAATCTGGTCCCATCCATCTTCTACCACTTTTCCATTTCCAGGTCGGAGGGGTACTGGAGCCAATCCAAGACAACGTTCCGGGCGAGGGGCGGGGTACACCCTGGACAGGTCGCCAGTCCATCACAGGGCCAACACACAGAGACAAACAACCATTTACGCTCGCATTCAGACTTACGGACAATTTAGAGTCACCAGTTAATCTAATCATGATGTCTTTGGACGGTGGGAGGAAACCCACGCAGACACGGGGAGAACATAGAGCAAACTCCACCCAGAAAGGACCCAGGCCGGGAACCCAACCCGCAACCTTCTTATTGTGGGGCGACAGCGCTAACCGCTACGCCGCCGTGCTGCAGTCCCAACACATTATCCTCGGCCTTTTTTAAGTCGGTTTTGGAGATGTGTCTTGCCGACCTCCTTCTTGGAGCTCTGACCGTTTCATGGCCGAGGTCGGCTGTTCAGCCTGCGACAGAGACCGTAGTCATTGTTTCCACCACTGCTGATGGCTGTTGGTGAGTCGATGATTAAAGTCTGCTGCTGAACTGATTGTGTTTCCTCTAGACTACCAAGCAAACAGCTGTTAATGCTAACGGTGGCTCAAGCAAAGCAAAACTTGGAAATAGCTCCTTTAAGTTCTCCCCCCCCCCCCCGTTTGAAACAATCTCTGTAACTTCAGCTAACAATCTGGAAAGCCGGTCGATTTATGGAGCCCTCGGTGAGATGTGCACGGAAGAAAAAGGAGAGTTTGAACTTCTCTCAGTCGTCCTTTTTTCATTTGTGTAAATGGATTTATTCACATTTGAACAATTATGGCTCATCAGCCGATTCGGCCAATAAAATAACTAATCTAATGCGCTTCTGTTAGAGGAAATTCAGAATGTATCAGGCCTGCAGCTTTATGTGCTGCCTTCAGGAAACAGTCACATCCAACGTGACAAAAGCTGCCGTCCTACTTTGTCCCACCTGCTCAGCTTTAATCTACACCGTCGGTGTATCTGCTCCCTGACTGGACCAACAAACTTGTATATTTATTATCCGGTTTATTGTTTGTTTATTCTGCTGTGGCTGCTGCCAAACTTCCCCCCTGTTCAAACTGAGAACAAAAGAACCATAAAAATATAAATAATAAAAAAAAGGACAAATTAAAAAATGTAATGTCATCGGAAGGTGCTGCCAGAACAGCTGCCGTCCATTCTCCGCATCTCTGAACACCTTTTTCTCCAAAAGATTGTTCATTTATTGGTGGAGTCGGTCCAAAGTCTCCACCAGATGTTCGGCTGGATGGAGATCTGATGAAAGTGAAAACCAAACAGGATGCACATCGTCATCTCTGACCCCTGTCTGCCTTTTAGATCCCATTCCTCCACTTAATTCTCAGATTTTTGTGTGTGGAGCCTGCAGGTCCAGGCCGGAGTGTCCTGGGGCAGAATCCCATCTCATCTCCAACATACTGACACCGTTGCTGTAGGCTGAAGGGATTTAAGATCGACCACACAGGCTGGCTGATGGACAGATATTATATATATAATATTTTAATTGCAGGGCTCCTGTGGGAAAGTTGGCTGTTGTGGCTTTTAAGCAGCGTCCCTTCGGAGTTTCACATCACACTGAACGCACCGTGTCTAATAAAAACAAGTCCCCGAACAACCTTTAAGCTTTTAACCCATTCTGAATATAAAGCTGTTTTCTGCTCATAAATAATGGAGGATGTGTAAATCAGACGCGTTACGTAGAGCTCTATTGTTCAGACACTCAGTGTAATGAATTAGCGTCACTAAGAGCCATTACCTGAGAGCTCAGCCTTCTCCAATGTCTTCTCCTCCCTTGTGCATTAGCTGACCGCTGTTGTTGTGTTGGGAAGGCTTCAGCTCTGGCCTCGTTCTGACAGTCTAATGTTCATGCTCAGTAAATTGTGTTGGAATTGCTCCCCTGGGGGACATGAATGTGACAATGGTCTGTGGGTTATAAGTACTCGTTCATAGACAATATTGTGAGCCTGCTTGCCCTTTTCCTTTGAATAGAGAATTAATTATTCATCTGCCACTGTGAAATAAAGAGTATGGAGGAGAGAAGAGGGGGTGTTTTATACTACACAATAGATAGTGAAATCTTTTTAGGTGTCAGGGAAGCTGAAATTGAGGCATCAGGATAAATGGAAGGCTGGAAACAGGCAGAGGAGCGTATTTATTCTATTGGAAAATGTCCTTTTATTACTGACACGAAGAACCACATCACAGCCAGCCGCGGAAATTAAAAATGCAGTGTCAAAGCAATTCCCCCCAAAACTGCCCTCTGGAGCAATAATCAATAGCAGATCATCCCCCTGTCACCTGTTGGCTATTTACAGTATGAGTTATTTCAGTGGAAGCTTAAAGAGCCACCGGCACCGTTGCTTCTGCAGAGCCGTATAAGTCCAGGGGTCAGAGCGGTCGGCCGTTTATCTCTTTAAATCTGAACACTATCAAAACACGTCTCCCTCCGGTCCGAGACGGAGAGCTGTGAGTCACATGCTGAATCTTTGAACCCGTGAAACTCTGATTTTAAACGTATCAATCCAGAAGCAATTAAACCTTCTGTCATCCAAGATCGGAGCAATTCTGTTGGGATGTGGGGAGATTTCATCATTTCCTCCACTCATAAAGAGACATGAGATCATCTGAGTTCAGCTGAGCTTTCTGACAGCCCAGTTAGGATCATTTTTTAGGTTACTGCACAAATATAAGTCTAATATTCCCTCCTCTTTTTCTTTTTTTTTTGCTCCTGAGGGGACAAATGTCTGATAAATGCTCCATTATGTTCAGCAGCTAGCTGCTAACTGAGTCTGTCTGGGCTCCGATGGTCGACTGTGGGCTTTTAGAGCTGCAGCTGAAAACGGTGAAATGAAGCAGAGACAGTGAACCAAGACAGAAAAGGCCAGAGAGCTGAGAGGAGCTGCAGATTCATCACAGCACCTGGCAACTTTTAGGTTGTCACACTGTTGACATTTGATATGCTGCTACTAAATAAAATTATTTATTTTAACGGCTTTAAAAGCAGACGATCGTCCAAAGAATCCATGCCAAGATCACAATCTGCCGAACTAATCAGGGAACAATAATCTGGTCAATCTGGGGCAATTACGCCCGTCACAGCCACAGATTTGCCACAGCGCCAAACACAACTGTGACATTGTGTTTGTTGGCCGCCCTCGGTGGCCGGTCCGTTCCTCTGGCACTCCCTGATCAACACTCGGCACGTCAGCAGGTCAGCTCCTGGGCTGACAGGAAGTGGCGAGCCTCCAACAGCGCCACAGTGAAGCACTACAGATGCCAGGAGAGAGGAGGGGGCAGCGCTTGGGGGGTACATGCGTGGCAGGATATCAGATGTAAGATCACTAAGACCACGGGAGGCGATGAAGAAGAAGAATGGGCAAAGACGAGGCCGAAGAGCAGAAGGAGGCGGCGCGTGTTGTGCGTTTGCGTGTGCGACGGCGGCGGTAGGGTGTCAGAGAAATTGCACAGCGAGGTGCAGCAGAGAACTATAAATACAAACCTGCTGCCAGCACGGTGGGCAACCTCCAGCCAGGTTGGAGTCGTTTCCATAGCAGTAAATGCCATTTATCTAATGTATTGGCCTATTATGACCTCTCCTTCATGTGTTCCTGCTGAGGGATCCCCTGCAGTCTCACAGCAGGGCCACCGACGCACAATTGATCGGGGAGTCGTTCTATTTCTGCAAGCAGACCCTCACTCATGCTTTTGCCTTTTACTCTTCTCCCTCCCTCCCTCGATCTATCTTCCTCCGCATGTCCTCTTTATCTCCTTCCCTGCCTCCCTCCGTCCCTTCTGCTTTTTCTGTCTCTGTCTCTTCGCTCTCTGAGGACTGGCTAGAGGCGCATTTTCAGGCCGCTCTTGCAAAAATCAATAATATCATTCTAATTCAAACTGATATCAAAAGGCATCGGGCCAACAGCCCATTTCTCTGTAGACTTATCATAAGCCCATGTTTTTCCACGCCGTTCATTTTCTGCCGTTTGGTCGCTTCAATCTGCTCTTCAGAAGGCTCCTCTGGGCTTCACTCGCCCAGCATGTCTGAACAGAGTTTAGACGTTAACTTCGACGCTGACAGAATTGGCAGAGCAGCTGTGAGTATCTACGAGCTTATAAGAGGGGCGTTTATAAGGTATCCCATTCTGTCATAACTACCCCAGATATTGGCATCCAAAAGTGCTCCTGCAACAACACGGGGATAAGCCTGCCTTAAACATAATTTTAATCTTTCATAAGCTAGGCCAAGAATAAAACAAGTAATTATTAATTCTCAGAAGCCCAATTTCTTAAGAACAATGCAGGAGGTTGGGGAGCAAAATGGAGGGATGCATTAAGCACTCATGTTTATTTCATTTTAACTCAGCCAGTATCACTTTCTTAATGTAATTATTGCAAATTACCAATCTCTCTCCCCCTCTGGCTTTACCAAACCACTAATGGTATTCCACACTCCCCCCAAAAATGCACATCAGCATGTTTTGTCTAATCACAGAGTCATTTGTGAAACTAAAATGCAGTCCAGTCGCACGAGGAGATGTTTAAAGCCCCAAGGTGATGTTACAGTTCAATATTAATGAGATAATATGATCGAGTTAGCAGCAGCGCAGACATCTTGAGGTCGGCTAATTCTCAGTCCATATGGCCTGTAGTTGGTTTACCAGAAACCGTTTGGAGATCCAGTTATTGTAGCTGAAACGGGCAACAAGGAGAAAGAAAACTCTTCTGTTAGATGCCAAATATTTCTCTTTTTAAAAACATTCTCAAGAAAAAAAAAATGCAAAGAGTATTATTTTTATCAGAATTTCTGCAGAATTTGAATGTGGAGCACATTATTGCTGCCTCGGGATGATCTGCAGTAACTGCTGCAGCTATTTAATGTCCACGTGCACTCACATATAATTTTATATATGGCAGCGCAGTAATTTAACATTGTTCTTCTGCTCCGAGTCGGTCTGACAGACGGTCAGTAATGAGTGTGAGAACTTCAGTGCATTCAACCTTCCTGATTCAGCAAAGATTTGATTTTGGCTGAATCTGTAAATAATGTAGGACCCTATAAAGACGGAATCTGGGAATCAGACATTAAAAACGGAATTCATTATAAAAACACGGAACTGGACAACATTTTACATAAAATGTTTTTGGTTTTTTTTTGGAATAAAAGGGAATGTATCTGTCGGGAAAACGCAGAAATTGAAGAAGTTAAAAAGAAATTAGGAAATTAAAAAGTTTACAGTGGTTTTGATATTTCCACCAAAGTTGTGTGACGTATGTTTCATTGTTTTATGTTTTCGGTTAAATGTGTGGGAGCATTAAAGTTTTCAGTTAGAACTGAAGAAACTGTCTATATTTCCTTACTTAAAACACTGTCTCTGGGTTAAATTTGCGTAAAATGCTAAAAACGGAATTTTTAAAAATTAAAAACCGAAAAAGAAAAAAAAAAAAAAAGAATATGGAAAAAATCTAAACGGATTTTATAACTCTACTTGTCTTGTTGATGATTATTCTCCTTCTACAACACTTCTTGTTGGACCAACTCACCTTTTCCTCGTTCTGAGGTCTCGTGGACTCAGGGGCGGGGCCACAGGGGCATCTGAAATCTAATTGGCCCCCTGAAGTGCGCCTGTCCTGTCACGCCTCAGACCGGCCCACCGACCTTCTCTTCACACATCCCTGCACTGACCGTGTGCGCGCTTTAAAACATCCATGGTGTGCACGAGCGCGGACTTGTTACGTTCCCATGGTTACGTTAGGGTGCGCGACTTCAAAAAAAAAAAAAAAAAAAGAGCTGCCAGCGGAGGCGGCAGAAGGTCAGGGACAGCGGCCGGTACGAGCAGCATACGTGATATATTTCAACTCAGTGCCGTGAAATAAATACAAAAATAAATAAAAATAAGTTCAAACATCAGACCGGACCACCGATTAACCACTACCGGGCCTGTTTTTTTTTTTTTTTTTTTTTCAGAAAATGATAGATTATAGGTTAATGCAATTCCACGTCTAACCGTTGGTGGCAGCAGTGAGCCGAATAGCACCGTCAATAAGACCGACAGAAGAAGACTGTCATCTGACTGAATAATGCTCGAAGGAAGGCTAAACGATACCAAACTGTATTACAGGCACGACTCGGTGGCAAACAGCTGTGACACAGAATAGCGGACATAGCGAGAGTTTTATATTTATAAAGCTACCACAGCAACTTAATCGGGATGATCAAAACAGCCGTACGTAGAATCTCCGCTGACGTCATGAAGACAAAACACTTACCGTCAAAATCCAACAGGTAATGTCCGATGAGGAACTGTGACCCTGGTCAGGTTTGGAGGCTGCAGCGGCGGACGGACCGCTCACGGAAGACAGCGGAAGTCGGGATACCCGGCTTCGCTCCAAAACGGAAGTTGTCTGACGTCACGTGAAAAGCGGTTCAAAAGGGTCTATCGGTGACTTGAGCAGCACGGTGGGGTAGTGGTTAGTGATGTCGCCCCCCTGCCATAAGCAGGTCGCAGGTTCGATTCCCGATTTAGGTTAATTGGTTAATTGGTGACGAGTGATGGACTGGGGCAAGGAAAAGTGGACCCCCCCCCCCCAGGTCCTAGACTGGACCAGACCAGACTACTACTACTACCACCAGAGGAACCCCCCTGAAACTGTACCAGACTATAGACTAAACCAGAGACCGGCCCCCCCAGAGAGTGGACTCCTCCACAGAGACCAGACCAGACTGGAGAAATTTGAGAAAAATTAAAGTGGAATTTAAAAATAAAACTGAATAATGATCAGTTTGTTTTCCATCTTTGGTGATCAACATCACAACCATCACTCTGATTCTAGTCGGACTCTTGATGCATTTGGGAATGAGCATCTTGCTGCAAAGCCAACAACTGTTTACCTCCCAGTCTAGAAGAAACACAACAACACAACATCAGGTTACATATATAAACAGTTGTAATGGTCATATAGATTAAATATCAAGACTAACATCCTTTACTGATCTGCTGCTTCCTAGTTTATCTGATACAATGTCAGACTTTAAAACTGATTTAATAATTTGGATGAGCCAATAAATGATTGGCTCAGAAAATACGATATTTTGAGAAGAGATTAAAAATAAACGAGGTGCTTGAAACCAGTTTATCAGAAGACATCAGGTGTACATGCAACACAGTGAGCTGGTTAATATATTCGTGGAAGTCAGTGATCAGATCTCTCCATTCACTCAACATAGTTTCATTTTTTATTTTCATTTTCAGTGAATTAGTGATTTTTGACAGTGACTGATGTCACTATGTGGAAATTTCAGAAATAATGACACATAGGTTTTGATTTTGATTTGTTTACAGAACCTCGTAGATTTCTCAGCACTGGGAACATAAATGCAGCTCAGTTTCTCTGAAGTTTGTTTTGTAAATCCTGAAAACAGACCTTTTGTCACCAGAACATTTGACACACGGTATGTTGAATGATAACGGACCTTTTTGCCTCAGTTGAAACTTATTTTGAGTTTATGTGTGCACCAACAAATGCTCAGCAATGTCCTGAAATTTGGAAAAGAAAATAATGAGATCATTTCAGAATCAGTTTAACTTACTGATGACTGAATGGATGGGCCGCTGTCACTTTGAGTGCACCAGACAACACCTGTGACTTGTTTCATGTATGTATGTTTTCTCTCGTTTTGAATTTTTCATGCTTTTCTGACAAATGCAACCAAGCTGGTCGTCTTCGTGCTGGCAGGAGGTTGACATGTGTCATGTACTTTACGGTACGTGTCATTCAAGGACGACGTATTCGATATCATCTGAAATACAGTCCGATTGTGGGAGTGCACCAGTGAAAACAAGAAAAAGTTCCTTCTCTAAAGATGTGCCAAATGATTTTATTTAAATAGAGCTAATGGAATTTGTTGTACGACAGCCATTGTTTGGTAAAAGGTTCAGCAGGAAGTGAGGCAGCAACTCATTTTATCTGTATATACTGTAACGCAGGAAATGAATCACTGAATCCTGCTTTTTCACGTGGAGGACAAGGTTCCAAACAGACACTCCGTCTGGTCTACTTATGAAGTAAGAGTGGTAGTTTCATTGATCACTAGATTGACTGTTTTTCAAAGAAAGCCGGAAAAGAAATAATAAATCAAAAAGCAGAAGCTTGTCTCTTCCGTCGAGGCCCACAGAGACTCGGTGCAAATGAAAAGCAGGTTGCCAATTATCCTGAATATGAAGGGAAGAATATATCAGAGAAATCTTCAGGAGAAACAACGACAAAGTCAAACAGTAGATAAATAATCCTCGGGGTCATCCTCAGGAAGGACGGCAGCCTGTGAGGGTCAGTTTCTGTTCTGAGCCGCCGATCTTCATTTCTGTGCCAAAATAAGGACACTGATGGGTGACTGAAGAAAACATGCAACATCATTAACATTTACATTGTAGTTTACCATGTTTACGGTCAGGAATAATTACCGGCGGCTGAACATCGGAGATGTGGACGGACTTTGATCATCATAAGAAGACGAAGCCTCGTTGACAGAGTGGACCGATAATTCACTGATAATTCAGACAGCCTTTCCAATCCATCAAACAAGGAAGAACTGAAAAAAAAAACAACACTAAAACACTATTTTGACATCTAAAAAAGCCGTTCCTTTACTAAAAGTCATTACTATCAAATTTTGCATTCATTTCATTTCAATTTCAAACACACAAATAAAATCCAGTTTGTGACTTCAAATCAATTTTCATTTCACTTCTGAAGAAGTTTCCTGCTTGGTGAATATTCAGCCAAAACATTATGACCACAGCTCCAACTCTGCAGCCCTGAGGGAAGGTCCTGGTCTGCAGGGACCAGGGTCAGGGGTCAAAGGTCACTGATAGCCTGATCCAACTGAAGAGCTGCTGAAGAAGTTCATGCTGGTTCTGATAGAAAGCTGTCAGACTGGTCAGGGTGTCCATGCTGGATCCAGTCCACCATCAAAACCTCCTACTGACGACACATGAGCATCAGAATCGGACCTGGAAGAAGGTGGTCTGCTCTGATGGACCTGGTTCCAGGTGCATTATGGGAAGGAGACCAGCTGGTGGAGACGGTCTGATGTTTGGACATTGACCTGCTGGGAAACCTTGGGTTCTTCATTCATGTGGATGTTACTTTGACCTAAACCTGGTCCAGACCAGGTCCAGGTCTTCATGGAAACAGTATTCTCAGACTTTCAGCAGGATCAGGCTCTCTGTCTCACTGAGGAACAAAAACGGCTCCAAATCCCCCAGATCTGAGTCCAGTCCAGCATCTGTGGGGTGAGCTGAACCAACAAGACCAGATCCATGGAGGATCCACCTCACAACTTCCAGGACTTACAGGATCTGCTGCTAACGTCTCGGTCCAGATCCCAGAGCTCGGCTTCAGAGGTGGAGAGGAGTCCAGGATCTGGATCAGGATCAGGATCAGGGGTCTTCTGGATGATCGGTGTGTAATATGGTTGTTTTTGTGTCATGAAATCTGAATGATGGGATCTGAGTGTGTAGTTTTTCGTCTGGTCAGAAGAGGGAACAGCCTGCAGGTGTTGGTGTATCAGGTTCACGTAGATCCACCAGCGTCGCTCCTTTTGGGTGACAAACGCTCAAAATATTCCACAACGGAGGAAACGCATCGTTTTCAATTGATCTCCAAAGACAGCAGTTATGAGATTGCCAGAAAACGATCTGGATATCGGATGACTCTGCAGAACACCAAGAGTACGTTCAATCACAACATTACTTTGTTTTTGTTCACCTCTGCAAAAGGTCACAGCGATGTGCTCAACGGATACTGATATTTTTTTAAATCGGGTGAAAAGAATGTGACCGTTGGGACGAGCCCACAAAAAATGATCACTTGACCCTCCAGCTCAGCTTTACGGTGTTTTTATCTGGAAATTAGGAAAAAAAAAGTCCAAAATAAGTTTTTTCTAGTTTCCTGAGCAGAGTCTTATATAATTAACTGAGGTTGTGCTGATCTGAGTAGCAGAGCTTTGGTGACATTTTACACCACATTTTGACATTTTTAAAAAAGACAACTTTATAAGGGAAGACACAAAGAGATGAAGAAATAGAAAAAAGCCTTAACGTGGGTCTCCGAGCGTCAAATGAGGCTTTGACACTTTGGAACTTTTGAAGTGCAAAAAAAAAAAAAAAATAGTTGGTGTTCAAAGGGTCAACTGAAAAGATGATGATTACGTCCCGACGGCCAAGTTTCTGGTACGGCAGCATCCAGGACAGCTGTGAAATATGAACACACTTCAGTCGCACAATCAGCAACATTTCTTCAGTCAACACGCAACGGTCAGAATCAACATGGCTTCACAAATCCTGCTTTAACAACAAGACCAGATGTCGACTCACAGTTTGTACCTGCAGGCCTTTGTGTAGAACACACACTGTACAACACACTCTGTAAACACACACTGTACAACACACACCGTAAACATACACAGTAAACACACACTGTACAACACACACCGTAAACATACACAGTAAACACACACTGTACAACAACACCATAAACATACACTGTACAACACACACCGTAAACACACACTGTACAACAACACCATAAACATACACTGTACAACACACACCGTAAACACACACTGTACAACACACTCTGTAAACACACTATACAACACACACCGTAAACACACACTGTACAACACACACTGTACTTGTAGAAGCTCCGTTGTGCGCTCCGCTCGGTGTCGGCAGACGTTCCCGGTTCTGGTCTTGGTGGTTTTGTCTGAGCAGGGATCTCCGTCCATCGTCTCACTTCCTGTTGATGCAGGGAGTTGATGTCAGAGAAAAGCCTTTTCAGGCTGAGCGGTTGGTTTCATGAATGACAGTATTAGTTTGTCAGTATCTGATCCTTTCTTCGGGCTGGGATTAAACTCAGAGAATTAGCTGTAAATTCACAACTTCAGGTGAAAATGAGGCGCTTCAAAGCTTTTTTACATCATCACCATCTTTGTGATTAAGCGTGTTCGCAAATATTTACATTTACATGACATTCTAGGAGAATTCAGGATCAGCTGGTGCATTTTCAAGCTCCGCTGCCACCTTATTAAATACATTCAGGTCTTTCACGAATGAGTTGGAGGTTTTTCAGTTTAATGTTTGATGAAAATGTAATTCGGCCCACAAAAGCATATCCGGAGGAGGCAGCTGTGATGGATGTGTGTCTGTCCTGCTCCTTGAGTGCCCTGCCACCTCTATCAGTAATATGAAGAGCATTAACATGATAAAACACTCCCATCTGCACAACAAAGTGTGCTGCCGTGACACAACAATATGATCCGCGCGTTGTTGTGTCACAGACCTCCGAAGATGTCGTCTCCAATGAGATTCAGCCATCTGGGGCGAGTTGGGCTTTTATTTGGAGATCTGTCCTGTTTCTTAATACATGCTCCTTAAAAGCCTTTAAAGATCAGTCATATCTGGACGCCGCTCAGGGCTGTCGTCATCTGTTTGGTTTCATCTTAACCTGTTTAATTTATTCAGTGAAATCAGCCCGTGCCCTTTACAGTGACAGTGTAATATCTATCCATGTAGAACTGCACTTACAGATGAACACAGATTGCTTAGAGCTGTAAACAAACAAGAACGCAATCTTTTTTTCTTTTTCTTTCAGTGAATAAAACAACGGAGGACGCTCAGAGAACCATCCGGCTGATTGGAGGCTGCAGATGATGACTAAGCAATAAACAAAACTAACCAATCATCCCGCATTGATTGTTTGCCTGATGTCGTGCTTGTCAATGAAAAGCTGGACAAATGAAGGCGGCCATCTCCGCGCCTCACTGTTGATTTATGGAGAACAGCTTTTAAATTGGGTGTGATTATGGCCAAAATTCATCCGGCAGCAGTTTGTCAACATTTTAGTCCGGGGGGCTTCTGTGTGTGACTGGGCTGTGTGGACTGTGCCAGCGGAGGAACGGCGGTGAACCCGAATGTATGTGCTGCTGACGATGAGCTGTCTTTAATAGCTCCAACAGCAGCCATATGCTGCTCCATCTATCATCTGCAGCACCACCTGACGCTCCTGACAGCCTCCAGAATGAGTCTGCTGTTTAACCTGCAGACCTGCTGTCTGAAGCCTGGAGTGGACGTAATTAGCAGCCATGACTGCCTATTCTTCTTCTGCTGCACTCCTGTGCTTCCTGTTTCATTTCTGACCCTTTCTGCACATTAATGCACCGGCCCACCATTAATATATAGCTTTGTTATTGTCAACAAATCCAGCAGACCAAAGCTGCATCGCTGCCGTGTTCCCTCAGTCTGTATAGCCGGCTTTGCTGCTGTTAAATGAGCAGTAAATAGACACTTTGGATGCTTCATTACCATTTTGTGACTTTACATTATTTTCATCAACAAAATGTGACGCAGACTTTCTGGAATTGTTAGAAAAGACGACGCGAGCCACCAAGATTCAGAGCAGATAAAACCAAAATCAGAGTCCAGAGACATGAAGAGCAGCTCCAACATCGTCATCCCAGCATGCACCATGATTTCCATGACGCCGACACCACTGATCCACTGACGTCATTTTCTAATTTCTGTCTCAGTTATTTCCAGCCCCGATTTTTTAAAGAAAAGCTGAATACCTTCCTAAAACCACTGTTGTTTTTTTGTTGTTGTTTTTTTTGGAGCAAATGTCACCCACATGGGGGCAAATGGTGCATTTGTTTCACTTTCAGCTGTAGAAAAACTGATTCGTCTTGCTGGACAAAAAAAAGAGAGGTATTTAGAATGAACCCAAAATAATCTGCAGTGTTTTTGGTCATGAAGCAACAGGACACCCACATGGATGATTTAGTGGCTTGTTGCGTTGTTGGTTTTGGTCTTGTAATTAGACGCATTCACACACAAATATCATCTAACACATCATTTGTGATCCAGCACATTTTCATCTGTGTAAAGGATTAAAACACAAACTGAAGGTTTTTTTGTTGTGCCGCTCTTCTCCTCTGCTAATCGAGGTAACACAGGAGCAACAGTGTCACCTCCAGAAATCCATCAAAACCAAATCCACCGATAAAGGCCTCAGCATGCTGCCCACACTGTTTATTTGTCTGGCAAATGATCGCCACAGCGTTCAGCACACAACGCCACAATAATGACTTCATGACCTCAAAAGGTGCTGTCGAACACACAGATTAATAAACATGTGAAATGAAAGTAAGCACAAAGAAAAACCTTCAGAAAAAAATGACTCAGGATTAAGAAAGAAAAGTAAATAACAAAGATTCAAATTAGCACTTAAGGAGGAACTTAGTGTCAAATCAATCCAGTAAATGAATTAAACTTTGTCGGGCCGCTCGGTGTCACCGTGTGGCTGCTGGTTATTCAGACAATCAATAACTTTCATCTGGAACGTGTGTTTGTCACTTCTCATACTCACAATCTCTAAATCACTGTCAGATCCAGATCCCTGACCATCTGAAGGATCCAGGACTTTCTGCCTCCACAGCACCGCCACTCTGCTGAATTCAGCTAAATCCTCAAGATGAGAATGGAAAAATTGGGGGGATGCTTCAAAGTGTTGGCACGGAGGGTCCCGCAACCAAAACCAGGCAACATGCTCAGTGGATTTTAATGCAAGCCAGAAGGGTGTGCATGTAATTGCTGTGATTATGTGGTGATTGCGTTATGTAGATTACACACCTGTTACACCCCCACCAGCCAGTTTGGCGGAGAGATGGAAATTATTGTCCGACTTTGATTCAGGTTTAGTTAAACTTCCTTTGTGAGACTGAGGGATGGAGGATGGAGAGCTCAGTTCGTCCTCAATACGCCGCTCTTTGTATTTAGAGTTCATAAACTACCAACACTGAACTAGCGTGAGAGTCAAAACAGGAACGAGCAGAAAGAAACGCAGGACAACGTCCAGCAGCTCGACAGCTTTCCCGGGACAGACGTTGGATAAATAAAGGAGAAAGGTAGTAAGGCTGTCTGTTCAGTGAGTTAAAGGATGGAGGAAGCTGTGGGTGGGGGTGTGAGAGGCAGCGTGGTGATTCACTGGTTAGCTGACCCAGTTTGCAGGAACTTCAGCATGTTTCAACAATTCGCTCTGACAGCCAACAATAAAACCAGCTCAGGATGAGGAGCTTGTTATCGGGGTTGGAGGTGTAATAATGTGTGTGGGTGTGTGTGTGGTGCAAGAAAGAGAAAAACACACACAGACACACACACACAATATGTGTCTCTGTAACAGTGAGGTAATGGTGAGTATAATATCAGGCAGTATTTTAGTGCTGTAGTGAAAATTTAGGGAATAACTAGTTCTGTCGATAGATGATGGATGGAGGTGCACACGGGCAGCAGAGGCCGCATCATCAAGACCCAAATCAGACCCAAAATAATGAGAATGAGAGACAAAACAGCCACAAAGACTTTTATAACTGCAAATACTGAATAACTACGGCTGTGACTTCCTTCTTACAATTTTTAAAATTGCATTCAGTGTGATGAGGAGAAGCTGTGAATACGGACAGGGTGAGAGGTTCAGGGTCCAGCTGTTTGGGAGTAATTCTGAATATCTGTCAGTTAGTTTACTGACCAATCTGCCTGTTTCCCTGAAGTCCACATTATGACGTGAACAAGAGCTTCTGATATTTCAAGATAAACCTTGGGAATAAAAATGAGTGAATCCAGCTCAGCTCTGTGAAAGCTCCTGCTCCTTCTCATGGTGCCGTCCGTCGTCTGCAGTGAGCTCGGTTAACGTTATTTGAGTTCCAAAAGGGAGACAGACAGAAGAAGGGCGTACATTAGAGGAGGAAATAAATGAAGAGAGGAAAGAGAAAAGGGATATAAAAAAATTGGATTGGGCCAAATGGGACGAAATGCAGATACGAGACGCGAGATAAGAAAAAGAAACGGAGTGTGTGTTGGGGGTATTTGCAGAGTGCTGTTTACTCTCTTTCTCTCTCTCTCTCTCTCTTCCTCTGCCATAAGGGCATGATGAAATATTGAAATATTGAACCAGATATTTTGCATGGCCGAAAGGCTTTCATCAGTGCAGATCTGTTCCCTGTAATGAGGCCAGACTTCGTCCTCCGATGGTGCCATAAGACGGATGGAGCTACACGGAGCACGACCTGATCTCTGCAGGAGTCTTCACTCGAGGGTCCTGCTGCTGATTTTGTGGATGAAGGAAACTTTGTTCTTCTCTGCTGAGAGATTTTCCCCCTAATAGCAACTTTCTTTTCCAAAATGGAAGCATTTTTAATCATCATTTATTCATGGCTATTATCAAACTCACTCATTAGCTTAATTCCTCCACTTGACATTTTCCTGCCGCAACCAAAACACCACCGAATGTGTAATCTTTGAACACACAGCACGTGAACGCACCCCCCCCCACACACACACACACCCCTACCTCGTCACTTCAAGTCTGAGTGTGATTATGGTCATTCTGAATTTATTTATCTACCCTGCATTTATTTCATTCCAGTTAGTGGCCAAAACTGCATAACTGCATGTGATTACGGGCAGAGAGCGGTGGGGTCTGCTGGCAGGAGGGGGTGGAACATTAGCATAATGTCCCAGAGCCTGTAGCACAGGTGAAGAAGCCAGTCGTTTAAAATGGACAGAGCTGCAGCTCACACTTTTGGAGAGCCGGATGCTGTGGTTGGAGGCTGCATAACAAGAAAGATGGATGAGACCTCATTAAGACCTCGCCTGCTATATGTCAGCTACCAAATAAATGAACCATTTTCTGTCATAATATAAATAATAATGCTTTGTCCCTATTCCCCACCATCAAGCCCTCCCTCTTGTTCCAGGCTGACTTCACTCCACACTCCCCCTATAGAAAAGACTTACAGCTGATAGTGGTGAAATTGCTCCGCTGTGGGACTTGTCCACATCATTATAAGCCAACAGACACCATGTCTAATAACGTCCGTCGACGAGCGAGCGGAGGGCCATCTTCTTCCCTTTCAGTGGATTGCATGCAGTCTGATGTGATGTCCCTCACTTGTAAGTGGCTTTGGATAAAAGCGTCTGCAGGGTGAGCAAATGTAAATGTAATGTTGCATATCTGCAGTTCATTTTTGCAGCTATTTCAGAGTGTTACAATTAGTTTGGTGAGTATCTCTCACTATCTCAATGAAACAGGACAGAAAAAGGAGACAAATTTAACACTTGCTTTTTCTGACAGTATGAGTGAAATAGAAAAAAAAAAAATCTGCTCTGAAGCTCCAGTGAAGAGAAGAAAGTTTGTTAGAAGCCTTGCATCTGGGCGACATTTTGCAGCCACTGCAGCAGCAGAGGGAGCGATCTTTGATTTTACCCAGACTGCAGTTCGTTGCTGTATAAACAAGATAGGATAAAAGTGTGGATGACTGTGTCGGTTCAGCTGCAGAAGCACAACAGAAAAACACCATTTACTTGTAACAGAGGTTATATGTGTGTGTTTATCTTCAGTATGCGGTTTTACCACGAGTGTCCCGACATGCTTTCAAAGAGCAAACAAAGATCGCTCGGCGAGCTGCTGGTTTTACGATGTTTGCTGAGCAGCTGATGGTATGTTTCCAGACGGAGGCATGGATGGAAGCACGCTCAACGGATGGAAAAAGAAATGAGGCCAAAACAAATTGTTTTTGGAAAATAAAGAAGAGCAGCCATTTTCTGCTGGGTAAGAACAGACTGTGGAGGTTTCAGAACCAGATCAGCTCTGCGGAACACAGAACCTTTGATTCATGGAAATTTGGACAATTTTAAATAAGCACGAGCAAATTCGGGAGAGCAAAAGTGGCCATTTAGTCGTTTTCACTCAACATCACAGTGACGCTCGAGGAAGAGAAGTGAAGAGGTTAATTGTGCTCATTAACGTTCCTCCTTTGGGCACTATGAATGTCTGTAATTTCATGTAATTTTATTTTCATCAAATAGAAAATATCATGGCAATTCCTTGTGAAAGCTGTTCTAATAGTCTGGAAGTTTAACTTTACGGGCCTGAGAATCATTTCCAGTAGCACGGCAAAAAGACACAAAACAGTAAAGGTCAGTTTAGTGGAGGTAATGTTGTGTGTTCTGTTTAACTGATGTTTTCTGCGTGACAGCCGAAGGTATTATTAATAGATAACACGTTTCATGATAACAGCAGCAAAAGTCCACGAGTACGACTTCGGCCGAGCAACCAAAAACAGTGAAATTAGGAAAAGTAAGTGATTCTGTTCTACCGCAGCATGATTGATGGTTTGATATATCGACTGGATTGGAAAAAAAGGTCTGACAAAAAAAATAACGCACAAGCATCACGGGGCCATTAGTATACAATCTTCTGCTGTGTTCTTCAGCCCTGTGGCACTAACAACTTTCAGGATTTGTGAGTGCAATAAAGAGACCATAGATTCAAGGTAATTTGCTCCACAATGAGGTGAGACCCAGAGCGCTCGTGGAAGGTTTGCTACAATGCCAGAGCAGTTAACCTATTCATCGGTCAAAACAAACAAGCCTCAGCGTCAACTTTCATCAGCCCTTTATTTCATAACCTTGGTGCAGAAATGAGAGCTTCTCTGAAAGGCTTGTGGCAGCCCGGCGAATGCTGGAAGATGGTCGCCCGCCTGAGCACCAATCGCTCTGATCTACAGCAATCTATTGATCCGGCAAGCTTGTCCAATCAATACAAAAGAAGAGAAGAAGGGAAACAACATTAGAGGAGAAAATAGCCTATTTAAAGAGCCTGAAGAGCTGGAGAGGGGGGCCGCGTGCACATTTTGATAAGGCAGGTACTGTATGTGGACTTAGAACGCACACATAGGGCCAGATGAAAGGAAATGCATTTTTCCACTGAGACCAATAGAAGAGCTCCGTATTATTTCCTGGGGAGTGCCGGGAATGTAATGAGAAAAGCCGACAGAGAAAGAGAAGCAGTGTGATGGCTGCTGGATGAGATATGAGACGAGGCGACGAAGCACGGCCCGTACATCCAGGGCTCGGTGCGATTAAGTTGTCTGTGTTCGGTGGACATTTCTGCAACAGCAAGAGCAAACGTCAGCCCTGCGTACAGATCTCCTCGCATTGGACCGCCGGACGACCCGAGAGGCCGCAAAAACTGTGGTTGTAACATCACAGCCTTGACCAACCAATGAGTTTGTCCCAACCGCCATCCCGCAGGACAGCGTGTACGTGAGCTCGTAGTAGTAGAAGCTGCGTCTCCATGACGACCCAATTTGAGATGCTAGAATTTGATTGATTGGCTGGAAGGGCGCGGACCATCTGGAGGCTGAGGTCAAAAGATGAAACGATAGTTTTATATGTGGATATTTATCTACTCTCTTATTCATTACCATATGGTTTAATATTCTTTATTATTATTCAAAGTTTTAACTACACATATTATTGTGAAATGCCCAAAGCACTTTTTAAATAGTTAATAAACTGCATCCGCCTGTTAGCTGAAAATTTCATTGAACATATTACTGCTATATGATGAAGGACAATAAAGTTGAACCTTGAACAAGACGCTGAGGAGGCAAGAGCAGGTCCCTGAAAGTTATCAGGGCTGTCAAAAGCTCCACGTTGTTATGCATGAGTGATTTAAAATGAATTAGCAGCATTTCATTGTTGCAGCCGGTTTTAAAGACGACACCATGAACACAACGGAAAAATGCAACATCTGTGGAATAAGTGCAGGAATATTAAAGTGTAAAATATGAGCATTGTCTTTTTTATGGTGTTTGTTGAAACAGTTCAGTGTTAGTGGTTTTGGGTTGGAGTTGGGGTTTTATCAATGGCTGTAGGGCATCATACGTGTATTGGGGGGGTCAGACCGAAGCCCTTGACCTGCACAGCAACCATTTATTACATAAATAGCTTTCTGTTCTGTGAGTCTATAACGCTCAGCTAGAAACAGACCGCTGTCCTCTTCATTCATCGTCCATCTCTCCGAGTCGGAGCGTCCTATCATGTCTAAATTGTAAGAGACAGATGCTGGAGATGGATGAGATATTAAACCAGTGTGAAGAAAGTGGTCGGTAGATTCAGTGTAACTGTAGTCAGATACAGAGCGGACGAAAGCCAGTAACACGATGAAAAGGGAACATTAAGCGCTGTCATCTGATTTTCGATATAAAGGTGAAGCGGCAGAAGGAAAGTTAATATTTACCAAAGAAAGTCCTGTCAGTGAACCCTAATAACCAATAGATGACATAAAACAAGGTTTTAAGGTTTGTTACTCAACAATATTAACCACATCAGAGTTGGAGGAAAAAGCTGCATTTCTTTCTCATGCTGTGCCTCTAATTTGTTTTTGTTCAACTTCAGCAGACAGCACTTTTAAAAAAGCCGAAGCCAACCTTAGTTTGCTAATTGGCTGTAGGTGACATTAGTCTGGTTCAAATTAGAAGAGGCAAGACTTTGTTTAAACAGGAGATGTCTTCCTGCAGCCAAACCTTTTTATTTCCCATCACACTGACAAATGTTTACGTGATATGAAAATAAAATTTGGCAAAAAGTCTAAATAACGTGAGCGACTCTGCCTTCAGTCTAATTCTGTTTTTCTTCCACTAAATCCAGATTTAGAAATATTTTTTTTCAGTGTCTGTGAAAAAGATGATAATCTCAAGCTGACTTTGAATTCAAAGCTGCTTTATTTCATTTATTTGCAGTTGGCATCGATAACACTTCTGCTGAATCAAACCCACACAAATGCTGATTGTGTGTGTGTGTGTGTGTGCACTCGTGCCCTAAGTGATATCTTCACTGGTGTTGTGTAAAGTTACCCCCCCACACACTCTGCTCAGGTGACTCTAAATTGTCTGTAGGTCTAAGTGTGAGTGTGAGTGGTCGTTGGTCTCTGTCTGTGTCTGTCTCGTCCAGAGTGAGCTGGGATTGGCTCCAGAACCCCCCGTGACCCGGACACAGACAAGAGGTAGAAGATGAAAGAGCTAAACTGTCGCTTTCATTGTTTTATATTCATAGAACAAGTAATAATTCAATAGAAATCTGTATGAGGAATGAAGGAAAAGAAAAATATATCAATTACAGTTTTATAATGCGCTTGCAGTGATGAACCTGACCAGGACAGATGTGATCACAATGAGCCGCCGCTTCAACAGGTTTAAGCATTTAAAACACATAATAATGAGAAATGCTTCTCAGATTTTGAAAGGTATGTTTTTCCTAAAAAAAAAAAAGGGACAACATTTTATGCACAAAGATTATTTTCTGACACATTTATATATATATATATATATATATACAAATATATATAAAAAAAAGAGAGAGACAAAAAGGACCAGGCGGCCTGTTCCTGAAACAGGAGTAAATGAACCAGTAGGTCCGTTGTTAGTTTAACCTTTGACCTCTGTCCAAATTAAGTCAAAAAGCTGGTCAGGTGTGGTAACTGCAGGTTTGCTCCACAAATACAATAACACAGTGATAATATATGTATCTGGTTTAAATTAGGTTTGATGACAAACAATCAGCAGCCTCATCGTGTTTCACTCACTCAGCATGAGTTCTCGTCTCTTTATTAAAGAGATGAGGTCAATCATATAAGCTGGAAGTTCAGTTCCATCAGCATTTTAATTCTGTTGACTGTATTTGTGAAGAGGAAGAACAAAATAACATGTAAGAATCATAAAGACCTGATTTTCAGAGTAAAACTGGCTTTCTGCTGAGGGAACCAGAGGGAAGGTACCTTCAGAGCTGGCCAACAGAAATCCATCATCCCTGCGGCTCTCTGTTGGGAGGGATGGCAGCTGAAAAGCTTTCCCGCCTTCTTTGCATGCATCTCGCATCCGCCATTGGCTCTGCTGCAGCACGCTAATTAGACATCCCTACAAATATCATCTCCTCTGACTCCAAAGATAGCATTTATGCAAAAACACGAGGTGCCGCACACGAGTAAAAGCTTTTCATCTTCCTCCAGTCTACAGTTGCAGAAAATCATTAGTTGCTGTATGTGAGCGGCGACGGCACTCCTGCTGATTCACTTCCTGTTCTTTAAACGTTGGAGACTGTTTTCTCACTAACCCCTGCTGTTTTCAATAGTCATGAAGCTCAGTAGCACAAATAACAAGTTTTAAAAGAGCACGCTTGCGAAACACTGTGTGTTGTGTCCTTTAGAGCTTGAATAATTCAGGTTGATATATAATTAATACGGCGACGCTTAAAGTCAGGAGGAGGTTCCTCGCTGCTCGTCACATTGAAACAACGAGCTTCCTGCCATCGCCTTTCAGTTTACTGTTTCCGTTGCTCTGCAGCAAGTTTTTGTGTGTGTGGTCAATCGAGTCCATCGGTGGCGACTTCAAGGTTTAGAAATCTTGAAAGAATTCAAAGAAACTTTTCATTCTTCTCAGATGATTTTTTATTTTATTTTTTTTAAAAGAACACCATTTGAAAAAAATCAACACAATCATGAAATACTTTTCTCTGATGGATGATCGTTTCCTGGGTTAGTAAAATTTAAAAATAATTTGTTTCTTACACTCAGTGACACTGCTCTGATGTGTTTTACAAAACTAAATATGAACAGCAGCTGAAGGCACACACACACACACGAGCACAATAATAAATTTAAGCCAAGTCTAAAAATATATTTTACCGTTAAAATAAAGTTAGTCCTGTTCAACAGACTTTGAACAGGTGTTACTGCTGTTAATTCACATTTTTCTCTGTTTTAAAAACCGTCTCAAACGAACACATAAACTTATTTCACACGGCAGTCTGACAGCTCTGCGGCAAAATACACAATGATCCATTTTTACTTCACCTGTGCTGCTGTCATTTTTCAGGATTCATTAAATGTTTCAATGCTCCAAAACCTCTATTTAACATTTTTACACAAAATAATACGGCATCTGAAAATGTCCCCCATAAAATCTTATCTGGAATATGAATCTAATGTAATTAGCTTTCATTGCGTGATGAGGGCCTCCATATTTTACACTGACTAGGGTGGTGAAGTTGCAAAGCAGGCCATTGGATGAGGGTCTCATTACACTTGTAAGAATTTCCCCCCATTTAAATCATATCTCTGACGCAACTAATAGGGTCTGAATAAAATCAGCTCATTTCTGAAGCAGTTAATGGGCTCAGCAGTGCTCCACTGGTAGGTCCGTGTTTATGGCAATTACAATATCCAAAACAATGTTTCTCATTTTTCAACATGCTACAGGGAAAATCCTCTTGATTGCAGTTGGCTGCAGTCTGTGAGGAAAAGTGAAGCTGCGGCTCCGAGCACATCTCAACACGAGCTGGGAGAAAATACTGATGGCAACGATTTATTTAGAGGATACGACATTAAAAGGCATTTACATAATCTGAGCAATGCTGCAGCTGGACCACGACAACGTTCACTCATACAGCCCTAATTTCACTCTCATCATTCATCTGCTAACAGAGGAGCCTCAAAAAAAAATCAACCATTCATCTCTTTATTGACATTTATTAGAATGGCTTTGTCCACCGAGCTGCCGCTATTCATTTAGAGAGCGGACAAATATCACGTGAGTTTAAAAACAAGCTGCATGAAAAAGCACCGACACACAGCGTTAGAGGAGGTGAGAGAAGAGTCTTCGCAGGAGAGTTCTAATGTCATAAAGACAGAACAACATCTCCCTGAGATTTAGGTTCAGCTGGAGGAAAAAAAAAAGATCTTGGTGACCGACGAACTGCAGCTGGTGCATTTAAATTTTTAAGTAGGTGATTATTGTTTTTGTTGTCATGAGAGGACGCTACGGGGTGTGTGTTTGTTCGTTCGTTGGTGTCTTGACACAACAAATGACACAGAGCATCATGGGAATCCCACCGAGGGTCGAACGTCTGAGTCCACTCCAATAACGGGCACGACGAGCGGTTTGAAAAAATGATGAAGATCAATTCAACACAGTCAGAGCTCTGGCGCCGCCATTACCCACAATGCAACATGACAACCAACTGTTCAGTCAGACATTCCTCTGTTTTATGCCACCAGTATTACTGTCTAATGAAAACTCCAGCAGGAATCAGGAGCAGACGACAGGTCTGATAATCTCACCTGTCTCCAAATAAACACGCACATGTTTTCATATTTTCAACGATTTTCAAAAACTCTGGACGCCGAACTAGATGGTGGATTTTAAGTCGACATCTTCAGCCCCAACCAGTGAACAACCAGAGAGCATCTGCCCCCCCCCCCAGGGCAGCAGGGGGCAGCATGTTACAGTGAAGCTCCTCATTATTAAACAGTAAAATGTGGTTTTGTTCATATTTGATGTGTGTTAATTAACAGATTTGGAACAAATTCAAGCCCTTCCTGGACTCTTCACTAACTTTGGAGTTTTTGTTGGCGTTAAATAAATTAGACAAAAAAGTTTGACTTGGTAGAAACATCAGGTGTCGAAGGAGCATCCTGCTCTTCAGCCGCTCCACTAATGGAGGTCAGAGCTCTCAGGATTCAAACCGCTCCACCTGAATGTCCTCAGCTCAAATAAAGTAGTGCAGCTCTTAGTTCAGGCCGGCAGTTTAAGGATCAGATGGCTGACACGTCGGCGTTTAAAGCGTCTTAATCGGAGCTAAACCTGGAAACACCTGAAGCTTCAGTCTGCTAGATGTTCACCTCAATTCAGCCACTTGTTTCCTTCAGATTTTTACTGTTTGACTCTGTTTGGGAAGTTCAGAAGAAGCCACATTCAAATCAAATCAGATTTATTTATATAGTGCCAAATCATAACAAAGTTACATCAAGGCTCTTTACATACAGAGCAGGTCTAGACCAAACTCTTTATAAAATTATTTAAAGAGACCCAACAGATCCCCCGATGAGCAAGCACTTGGCGACAGTGGCAAGGAAAAACTTCCTTTAAGAGGCAGAAACCTCGGGCAGAACCAGGCTCCCCACAGCGTCCCCAAAACTCAAAGTAGACAGTCAAGATGCTAACGTAGCTAATAGCTGTGCTGAGATGAGATTTCCAGCAGAAAACTGTCATTCATTTTAATCCATTTTAGGGCTAATATCAAAGATTTACTCTGAAATGGCATTTTTGCATTTTGGATTAAATCTAATCTGGAAGCGTCGCCGCTCATCAGAAGGTGTCGGTGATGATGTCAGAATAACACGGCGGCGGGAGAGACTGAACGTCAGCTGTCCTCCAGTTAAACTGCTCATTTAAGACTCCACATGTCAAAGACACACATTTTACTTTTTGTAAAGAACAGTTCATTTTTAAAGAGGCCATATTTATTTAGTCTATTGTAACCCACTAAGTGCAACAGGGTTTAGAGCGTATGGACCAGGAACTAGGTTTGTGGAGGAGGGTTTAAGGAGGAAGTGACAGACACAATAGATAAATGGAGCCTCGAGGTAAGTTGTATTGAACTGTATGAAAAATAAAAAATAAAATTTTAATAAAATTCATTGCAATCTCAACTGATCTCTCAATGCTTCACAAGTTTTTCATCAACATATAACCAACTAAAAGTGTCCATATGGAAATTTAACGTTCCTTTAACTGTACTTTAATGTTCCTTGTCGTTGTTGTTGGTCAGCGCGCTTCAGTCAAAAGAGTGTCAAGTCAAGTCAAGTCAGGGGGAAAGTTCAGAGAGTCAGGGGTTCAGTAGGCAGGTGTGTGTGTGTGGTGGTCCTACCACAGACACACTCGGTTAAGGTGAAGAAGGGTTGGATATCCTCTTCAGGCTCAGGTGCTAGTTCTCTGCTCCTTGGGGTAAGGAGAGTTTTCACTGGCTCGCCATCTCCATCAACCAGGAGAATCCAAATCCACATCTAAGAGTTTCTGAAGGTTGACAAAAACCTAGCCTGGATAAAGACAGGACTATTACTACACATACACATAATCAAACTCTGTCTTCTCTGTTATGGACATATTCAGGATAAATCTCAACGCACTGGATTCAATACTGGAACACAGAAGTGATTAAATGAATTACATTCTTAACTGTACAGTTCTCTTTTTTTCCCCACACATTTTCTGCACATTTTAACAAACATGAATTATTTTAGCTATTTACCCTGAACTATGATATCTTTAGCCGATTTCCCACATGAATATCGTTAATTTTAACCGTTGCACACACGTCCATTGATTTACGAACTAAAAATCAGCTACATGCACATTTAACACACATCAGAGTATCAAATTCAGGACCTCGGAGTTTCTGCCTTTGTTGTAAATGAATATGTTTGGCAGTCTTTAACATAACACACATCATAACCAGCAGCATGTGTCAACAAGTCTTCCGCCATCTCACGTACTGACTCACAACGTGGCTACGGCGGTTAGCATGTGCTAGTGCTAGTTAGCTCGAGCTACTCACCAGGTATCTGCCGAAAACGACAACTCACGGGTCCTGGACCACCTCTCTGCTTCCGGCAGGTATATTTTCAAATGTTTTAATTTTTTTTTAAGTGCGTTAACAACCGCCGTTTTCTTTAATTCTGATTGACTTTCTCTTCCGTTTTTCCTCACCTGCCCGTACTCAGACTCAGACTCCGCACTCTCACTCCGCACTGCAACTCTCGCGAGAAGAGGGTGGGACTACTTCCTCTTTTTAAATAAGGAGTGTCTGCAAAATTAATATGATTAACAGAATAATAAACCAAAGAGGGTTAATCAATAAAAAATTATATTTTTAAAGGAAACAACAATATTAGCAGTCCCAATTATCTACTGTGTTACACCATCTTTAACCGAGTAGGTGAAGAAATTTTAAACGTTTCATTTAGTAAAAGTGGGACCGAACGCCTTTACTGCACCAACGCTGCTCTGATCTACGTCGCTTTGGTTAATAACAACAAATAAGTAAATGGAAATGTTTCAATGTGAAGCTCTTGGAGTTCAACGTGTAATAAATGTTGGAATATAATGTATAAACAAAAGATACACACATCCAGATGTTCCATATGACCACAACAAAGCTTTGACACCAAGATACAGTATATATCTAAAGGACACGGTGGTTGTATCACCGTCAGGTTGGAGGTCAGACTGCAGATTTTCTGTCGACTTTGGAAGGAAGCAGCAGTTTCAGCTCACACCGTCATTTCTTCTTCAGGTGAGTGAAATAAAACTGATGATTTGTGACAATTTTTTCTTCTCTTACTAATTTCAGGAAAGTGTGATACTGTGTGATATTTTGCCGTCACTGAGGAAAATGATCAGAATTGGTTTGTGGCCCTTGGAGGCAGGTGGAATCATTGCACTGCCTTTTTTCACTTATTTTAAGGAGAAATATGATTTTCAGGGCTTACAGTAAGACTCAATTTGTTCTTTAGTAACTTCTCCCCGGGTCGGCCCTTGGCCCCCCCACCCACCTCCATGCAGCTTCACACTCCATAGATCCGCGGCCCCCGGGGCCCAGCGCTCCGTACTCATCCATCATCCTGAAGGGGGGAGATTCACGTTTCCATAGGGCAGGAGCTACGAAGCTTCACGGCTTCTGCTGTCAACCAATGCTGATTGATGGGCAGGTTAGGACGGGGCACCGGGGGCCAGTGCACACGGCCAGCATGCGGGCTCCCCGACACCGGCTGGGCTCCGCTCTACCCACTACTGTACCGGCGTGGTGGAGAATAAACACTCCAGAGACAGGAGACATTCTCCCTCCAGCCTTTGGAGAAGCCGATGATGAAAACCCAACATATGAAAATCTCCCTCAGTCCTGAATGTGTTTGTGTGTGTGTGTGTGTGTGTGTGTGTGTGTGTGTGTGCCAAATGTAGGAACAGGGAGATGGTTGTGTCAAATTCCAAACAAGGTGATGTTCCTCGCTCCAGTGACAGCTCAAGGTTACACAACACACCTGAGTCTGCCCAACACTCTTCAACACATCCGTTTATGACAACAACCCCCTTTAGGAATCCCACTAGAACACTCACAACCTGTCCAATATCTGCACCTGACAATCCACACACGAGAGGCGGGGCGGTGGGATCACCTACAGGACGGCGGGGAAAGATCTCTGTCAGTGTGGTTGTTGTTAGCAGCAGCCATGGCGGCAGCAGGAGTGGGAGTCGTGTGGACTCCCACCTCTGGGAAGATGACATGCACACAAACACAGACACAGTAACTAAGCAACAGGAAAGCTCACACACTGACCACTGACACACAGTCATAGAAATCTGGGTGAGCGTCCCCGACTCCGTCTCTCTGTATTTAATGTCAGGACCTGCAGATGTGACTCTATTTCAGACTCTGCAGCAGCTTCACACACCTCGCATCTCTGTTTCTTCACTCTTTGTCCACTTAATGGACTTGATATCTTCCTCACCTCCCCCCACCCGAACGTCCATCCTCCTCTTCCAAGACTCCTGCCAGTGCAGCAGACAGGTGTGCATTTCACACGCTATTTGTTTCCCTGTTTTGTCATTCTGCTGAGCTGCAGCGGTCATCATTAATAACCCCGGTCCCTCTCGCTGCCTGTTTCTGTGTCTCCAGGCTGCTGTTTCCTGCAGCCTGTTGGCAGCGCTGACAGGCTCCGAGCCGCAGAGAGATGGACGAGTTAGATCAATCCAGACAACTCAGGTAGCTGCACACAGCAACACAACAAGCAAGGAGAGCCTTCAAAGTCCAAACAGAGAGGATGATGATGATGATGATGATGATGATGATGATGATGATGATGTCGGCCTCGCGTGCAGCACACAGCTAGTTTAAAAAATACGTGTCATATAATGCTGTAAAAATAAATTCTATTGTATCTACATAAAGCTGGTGAATAGGTGATGTGGCAGTTTGCCAGGTTTTGGTAGAGATTCATTGAGTGACGATGAAGAGCGATGGCCTCGGTGCCTTATTGCTTTGGATGTGTGTTATATTCTGCTGCCTCTAATAAACCCGAATGAATAAATGACTTTATTCAGAAATCATATTGCACTTTGAACACACTGATGAAATAATAAGGAAAGAGGACACTATGTACACTTTTCTGTGTGTTGGTTTGTGAACTTTGTGAGAAAAGTCAGATGTGACCCTGTCAGGTGACACAGCTGAGCCACAGCGGGCCGGTCGCTTCGTGGCGTCTCCTCTTGGTTTTGACAACAGAAGGTTATTTTCACATTCATCAGCTGCAGAAAGTCTCTGAGTGCTCACACGAAGTCTGGACATGGAGTCTTCTCCTAATATCCTTTCCTGAATTTGGCAACTGCCCCCCCCCCCCCCCCCAAACATGACAACCAATACAAACAGCAGCTCCGGTGGTTTATTTAAGGTAGCACTTGTGGCAGCTCTCTACTCATACAAAAGGACATTAGAATCTTTTCAAGAGAAGCTTACACGATGCTCTGGACTATTACATCATTATGTTTTCAAATTTAAAAGGAAGGAGAAGAGCGTATCTGATTGGTCATGACTAAAGCCAGATCCACGGATAATGTATTTCTTAAAAAGCCCCAAACTAATTTCCCGCTGCAGTATTCGCCTCCGGCCTTAAAATGACCAAAACTAAGTGGCCACACCCGGCGCACTCTCATCCTGATCCAGAGATACTGAGGCAGATATGGAGGAAATACGGTCTTTCTTTATCATCTGTTTCCAACAGCAGGCCTTTTCTTCACCGTTAAACTGCACTCAAGTGGGGTCATGTGTTCCTTCCTCCTTCCTGTCCTGTTCCTGTCTTTTTTTCTCCCTCCATCGCTTTCCTGTTCCCAAGTCTGTCTTCTCCTCTCTTTCCATCGTCTTTTCTCTTTATCCGTTCCTTCCTTCCTCTCTATATATGCCTATTGGAGGTCAGGGAGGGATCTGCGTCCCTTGACCTCACTGAGACGGCGTCCAGTTGGTGTAATTATGATGGATGGAGTAATTTCCAGAGGCGCCTTTTGCCAACAGTGTTGGGCCCACCAAGCCTTCTCTCCACTTTAATGACTTTTTAATAGAGCTCTCTCCCAAACCTACATCACAGTGAGTGCCAGTGAGAGTCACCAACAAATCACTGCTGTTAAAGTAGATAATGGCACAGCAGGACAATGGTGGTCTGGGCTCTTTAAAACCAACTGCCCCCTTAGGTAAGAGCAGATCTATAGACGTGTGTTTGGCTCTCTGTTAGTCTGGTCCACACTCAGCCAGAATCCACAATTTGCCCGAGGAACAAGGGCTGCCAACTTTTGGATTTTAAAATTAAAAGCAGGAAAAAGTAGGAATTTAAAAGTGACCTATATATTAAATATTGTACTTTGCTGCCTGTGGGGAAGACAGGACCTGCCTCCCCCACTAAAAGTACAACATTACATTCAGGTGAACCTTCTGTTCAACATACATTCATGCACATTTACTCGTGTTTCTTCTGTTGCAGTATTCTCCTTTAACTTTTCAACCATGTGGGCCAAACAAACTGTTAGCTCCATGCTAAGAGATAATCAGGGAGTTTGAAATCACGCCTTGACCCAGTAAAACATTAAACCCACTTCAGGTTCAATCTAAATGACAGTTTGGTTCAAACATCCGTTTATTAATTCAACAGAAATTGGACATATTATTGCTAATCCACAAACACACACACATACTGACCATATCCAGTTCCACTGAGGAGTGACTCGGTGTTCAATGCTTCCTTTATAGTGGCAGTGATGTCATTGGTCATACCACTAACCGGTAAACATGTTACATCATTTATACAAAGAGTTCATTGGTTAAACATGTATACTTACCTTGTTGATGAATTTTATTTGCCGAATAGGTTTTAGAAATGTTTTCTTAATTTTGCGGCTTTGGAATTTATATTTGTCACCGTTAACAAAAGTGTCATCTGTATAAAATTGCTCAATGAATACACAAACATCATTAATGAAATGGAGTCTCATGAGGCCATTCATCCTCCAACACAGGTACAATGTGTTTGACTAACAGAGGTGATCACAACATTACACTGTTAAATATTTAAATTCTGGGTTCAACCTTTAAACTGCTGTACTGATTGTATAGATTTTAATCTTTAGTTTGTTATTTGGTGTTTAGTTTTTTTGGCCACTGAAGCTGATTCAGATTCTGATCCTGAACGTTCATTAATACTGAGATGAAACGTGTCATTTCTTCAGCCCACGAAGAGTCCAGGACTGAAGGTAAACTGTCCCTGTGGAAGAGACAGAATCTCCTCGTCTGTCCTGATAAATTCCTTCAATATAAATGTAAAAATGTCCATTGGGTGCATTGCTGACTAATGCCTCTGCTGTCAGTAACAGACTGGATTAGGCTCAGAGTGCAACATCAGCTTTTTTGTCCAAATGCTGAAATAAGAATTGAAGTCTTTCTGCCTTTTTTTTTTCTTTTACTTTTCTTTTACTTTATATAGTTCCAACTAGTTATTTAATATTTAATTCAGTTATTAAATCACTTTTACTCTACATTCCCGTTGATATATAAGTTTATCAGAGCGAACGGAGGATTAATATGTTCTACTTCTAAAGATAACGATGCAACAAATAATATATTAGCCGTAATAACTAAATGTCACTTTTGAAAATAACAGTGAAACTGTGATCGTCTGGAGTCTTACGGGCAAATAAAGTTGAGTTTCAAATACAAGTGAGGAAATAAAAGGAGGCAAAATTTTTCTTTGCTGGAACATAAATATTGTGATTCAGTAAGATGTATAAATTTCTGAACGTGTGACAAAGTTTTGTTTTTATATTTTTAATCTAAAATGTGGTGTTAAGTTGCTCTTTATAAAAAAGTCTGGGTGTTGACTTTTTTGCTGGTAAAGGCATCAACACCAAATTAACACAGCAGAGAGAAGCAGAGAGCGAATTACTGACTAATAAGATAAAAACAGCGGCTAATGGAGAAAAAAGGAAATTGTTTTTATTCTTCAACTGATTTTTTTAAAAATGTCATTTATCTAATGGACTCAGGTAAACGCTGCTCAGAAACTGGACCAGAATAATACAAATGAACAAAGAAAAATTTACCTTCTTCAGAGATGTAACATGGTGTTTCCTGAACACATATTAAATGTCATATACGTATTGATCCACCTTCCCTCCCAATAAATCAGCGGCGTCGCGTTCGAGGACTCGCGTTGTTTTCCATCCAAACATGAGATCTCCGCTCTGTTTTTGAAGGTTCACCTCTGAAGGTGCCAGATCCAGGAGAGTGCAGTGCAGGGCGGATAAAAAAACTTATTTAGAAGGGATTGACCCAGCCGACCCGTCCGGGGTCAGTCCTGCAGGGCCCTGACTCATTTGGTTTCCAGCCCGAGGCTCTGCAGCTGCCTCTGTCCCTGCTTCCCCTGTTCGATGAGCTAACAAGCTGAATTCAGCTTTTCAGGTTTTTTCAATTACCAAGAAAAAAAAAATAGAAAAAGGTTTGTTTCAAGGTCGGTTTGTTTGTTCGCCGGTGAGATGGCTTTTGTGTGTGTCTGTAAAGTCGCTAATTAAAAAAACATGCTTGATGTTTACAGATAGTCTAAACTTTGTGTTACCACTGAGGTTTTGTTCACTTCCAGTCGGGACTATGCTGGTTGTGTTCATGCAGGATTTTACCCTGCTGGTGGTAAATGTCCTCAGGATTTCCCTGTAGCAGATTCAAAGCACGAAAATGAGAGTGACTGCCAACAGAAATACAGAAACACAAAGTCACATTGTTTTTTTTATTTTTATATTACAGGAAAAAAAAATCTAATCCCAAATCTTGTCAGCAAAGTTTCTTTGCTGCACAACAACAAACATGCCAGATAATTGAAATCTGGACATGCTGCAGTCTTTGTACAAAAGAGTGTATCCGAATATAAAATCTGAAACTTTTCCAGGACACATCTTTTGCTTTTTGTCAGATTTGTGGCTTTGAAGCTTATTTCCCAGCAATCTGTAACTACTTCCCAAGCTGTCGGTGCGTGTCACCACATCCTGAGGTCCATCAGAGAGGAAGAGAGAACATCATCTTCCTCCCGTCTCCTCGGCTCTGGGAGAACATGGAGGTGCACTTTGAATCACAGCAGAAGCCCCAGCGGTGGATTTAAGTCCTCCTCCGTGGACTCCAGCTCAGCAGGTGTCAAAAAGGAGTGAGATGAACTTTGTGCTGTCTTGGCATCGTCTCTTGACGAGTGTCCTGTCTGGTGGCTGACTCTGCCGGCACCTCTTAGCCGAAGCAGAAGATGTTCTCCCTCAGCATCCATCTGTTCCCGGGGAAAAGTACATCAACTCTTTCTTTCTTTAGAAGCCAGCAGCTCATTTCGGTCCTCTTATCTTCATCTGCTCAAGATAAGTGAATTAAAATTAAAATCAAAATAAGTATAATGAAACCTTTCAGAGATGATGTTACATTAAATATAATATCGTTTTCCTTCTGAATGCTGTTAAGCCTTTAAACACCGCTTTATCTGTTTTTGCACTGCTTTAACGTTTTATTACCTTTTTTATTGTTACTCTACATTTGGCAAAGAGGCAACGAAGCAGTAAGACAGGAGATCACTGCCTGAATCACTGCAGTGGGTCCAGTTGTTTAGTTAAATGGCCTTCACTATGTTTGTCCCAGTGTCAGCTCTAATGCAGACCTGTATGTCTGTTAGCTCGACCCCCCCCACCCACCCAACCCGGTGGGTGTAGCTGGAGCTGTGTGGCCTCTGGGGGACGTACCTATATGTGTCAGGGCTCATTTTTCATTTTTAAACTGTCTTTCCAAAATGTCCACGTTTCTGGTCAGAAAACTCATATCTCAGTGATTTCCATCGATTTCTTGAATCTCTCATTTCCTGCTGAGCGTCTCTGACTTCGTCTCTTCGCCCGGTCAGATTGTTCAGGTTGATCAGCTCGGCTCAGACTCACTTTACAAGTTCTACAGACAGAAATATTAAACTGATCTCTCTTTAAAATAAAGTTTAGACTCAGAAATTCTTTTAGTAATCTTATTTCTATTTAACTCCGCTTTTAACAAGTCTGGTCAGGTGAGAGTCCAAACGTGGCAGAAGGTGAACGTCTATCTGCATTTTGGATTCAAAAAGCACAAAGAGATGGACAAAAACAATTCCACATGCAAGACGTGCAGGTAGAAATCAATAGAAGTAGAAGCTGGTTGGCTGATGTGTTTCTGTTCATGTCAAATTTAAAAGCCAAATAATGTAGCTGCTCTGCTCTCCTCCATTAATAATGTAAATATTGACATTTTTAATAATGCACAAGGTCAGAGGTTCCATTTACAGAGAGTCTCATTCAAACCCAAACAAACCTCAAACCTCGAACTGCCAGCTGATTCCTGTGCTGCCAACTGAGAACATAAACACAAATAAAGCAAAAATCAAAATCTTATTTACAGTTCAAAGTGTCACATTAGACCAATGACTTCATTCATGTTGATCCAATGATCAGTGGAAACTGTTTTAATAAACCCTGATCGGATCTCCTCAGACTGTTTTTCTGGTAAATGGAACCAGCTGCTTATCTGACCAGCAGCAGAGTGATGTTCAAAAACAGCATCGACACAAAAACACAATTACTCCACATCACCAGGCAAACAGAACAGTCGCACTGAAATAATGATTTCAAATGGGATGCAAATCACATTTCTCTGTGCTTCACATTGGAGCTGCTTGTCAAGTTTGTAGTGATAATTGGGGGGTCCCGTCGTCGTCGGTGGGTTTGCAATCACGCTTCTTGGTGTTGCTCTATCTAAACATCGTCAGGTATTCTGAAGTTTATTGGTAGAGCTGTTTATTTGTGTTTGATTTGACGTGTGCAGTGTGTTGTTGCTGTTCCTCGCCCCATTAGAGCACAGCTCACTTTCACACATTTCTCTGCTTCTTCTGTAGGTTCCTCTACTTCTACTGTTGGGATCCATCACACCCCCGCCCTCCACTGCCACCACAAACTGCCCCTCCACCTTCTCCTCGTGGATCTGTATGTTGGCTTTGCTCAGCTCAGGTTGTGAGCCTCGACCCAGGCCGGTAACTTCACTGCGCCGCCGTTCACGCCATCCTGTCCCTGACAGTGTGTTTCTATGCCGTCACCACACGGACGCACAGATAGACCGCGGCTGTTGGTTTGTGCAGAACTTCCACACGGAGATGCAACAAAAACACGCAAAACCTCCGCTGTGGTCTAGGAACCCACCACGACCCCCCAGACAGGAAAGAGGCTGGTCAGCAAATGTTGTGTGGCCTCCATCAGCTCGTCTCCTCCTCAGCACCGCAGTGCTGAGCTGTGGACTTGGAGTCTGTAAAGAGGTTTAGGTGCAAACAAACAGCCCATTTAGTAGCATCTCTCCTCCATTTAGGCTGCCATTACGGCCCTCAAGGCCCTGGCTCAGCACTGAATTATGAATTAAGTTGTCAGGAGAGCCTCTGCTTATGAGCTGAGGGGGTCATTTAAATTTAATTTGAAAAGGGATTCTGTTAAGATTGTATGCTCAGCAACCTCCTGTGGAACTTCTCCATCAGAGTGGAGAGGGCCGAGCACTGACACGGGCAAATGAAATAAAAATGGCCAGACAAGCATTGACGAGCCCCGATAATGCTCAGTGAGTGATGAAATGAAAGCTACGAGACACTGACATCACCAGAAACTGTATTTGAAATCGTTATCAAAGGCTGAGTAAACGCCTGGAGTTGATCTTTTCTGTTGCATGAGGTTTTGCCTCACATCTACAGCAGACATTTGAAGTTCAGCTGAACTGAAACTAACTCAGCAGTCCCTCAAAGGGACTTTTTTAAATGTGATTCTTGCTGCCCAACATGAGGGAATGTTGATCAGCTTCTTCAAAAGAATGCATTCGAATTTGCACCCATTTGTGTGTTTTACTTTGTAAACACGCTGCCATGCTAGTTAATTCTGGAAGATTTGTGTGTGTTGGAGCTTTGGCTGCATGTTCTCTGATTCCCATGCAAACCACACAGCCAAGTTTCTGCTTATTGGTTCTCATTTTTATTTTGTTTTGACTTCTTTTAACTTTAATTTTATTCATTTTTAAAACAGGTTTGCTGATCTAGTTTGTATTTTTTATTTAAAAAGCTTAAATTTGTTAAATAGTGTTGGTTTTTGGGTTAATGTTGGGTCAGAATAGGCGTAAGGGGGAAAAACAATCACCTAGAAAAGATGATTAAATTCAAAATCCCAACAAACCCCTCTGGTTTGATTCATTTAGTGAGTCATGAACAAACCGAATGTCCGTAACGAGTCGCTGCGGATCATCATGCAGTTAATTGACACTGAAATACTTAACGTTGAACATTAATATACGGAATGTTTTGGACATTTTAAGTGCAAATTCACTGCGAGCCGGACATCTGGTGAGATACTGCTCCATCTGGCCCAGTGAAAAAACTGGAAGATTAAATTCTTCCCCAAAATACTAAAACCATTCTCTGTAATCGGTATTTTATTCATTTTGAAAACACACAATACATTTTGAGTTAATTATCTTTTTGACTTGTTTTTATTTTCAGTTTGAGGAAAATGTTTTTTTCATATCCAGTTTCTGTTCAATTAATTCTGTTGACCTTTAAGTTTTTTTTTTTTGGGGGGGGGGGGGATTTTTGCTTTCATTATGATGGAACAGTGACGGACAGGACAGAGAAAGGAGAAGCTGAGGAGCAGAAGTAGTTCAGCAGGCAGCCAGAAAAAAAAATCAGCTGCCACCATGCATGCAGGATGCAACACAGCCTAACACCGTCCTATCAAATTCACTGCGTCTTTTATCGTTGCAGGAATGTTCGGCAGCACTTTGAAGGAAAGATACAGAGGAGCGTTCCATCTGGGGAGCAGCGTGCCGTGCTGTTTCCAGTCTCTGTTAACGCTGACAGCACCGTCTAACACGATCCTCCGTGCCACAGTCTCTCCTAACAACCCTCTGGACGACACTTTGACTTTCCTACCTTTCTGCCAGATGTTTGGTTCTTCTGCAGCAGCTGTTGTCCCTCCACTCCCGGGGGGGGGGGGGGGACTGCTGCCAAAGCGGAACCGTTCAGAAATCCCTTGGGGAGCGCTGATCATCATCAGAAAGGTCTTTAGAAGGGGACTGGCCCTTTCACAGGCCGCTGCCAACAGAACATCCACACCAGTCAATGAACATGTGAGCTGCATGTGAGCATCGTCAGCGTGTGGGAAGTTTTCATTTTCAGATTTTTTTGTCAGCATTTGTTCTGCATTTGTACGCTTTGATCTCATTAAAATCAAACACCATCATCTCCCCTCTTTACACATTATTATACAGGACCGAACCGGTGCACTTGTTCCAGCCTTCCTTCCATATGTTGGCAGTCACCTGGAGGCGTGATGATGCTCCGCGTCCAGCTGGTGGTTGGTAGTGAGGGTCTAACCCCAGCAGCCAATCAGGAGGAGGAGGGCTGACAGCGATGAGGAAGTCGGGGTCAGCAGAGGGGCCGTCTGTCCTGACACGATGCCATCCGTCCGCCCAGTTGGACGTGACCTTAAACCCCCCTGTTGTGCGTTCACACTCTCTATTTCCTCACCCCGCCTCCATTGCCCACGCTGTCATCCATCCACCCACCCACCACCGCCCCCCCGACCTCCACCCGCCTCAACAGTCTGGTCTGGATTGACAGATCCCAGGGTAAGGGGGAAGGATCTGGGTGATGGAGAGGAGGTGGTAGATCCAGACAGTCAGCGGAGGGGAGGAGGACTCGCCCTGCAGGCCGGAGGTCTGCCTGCCAGAAACAGTGTGAACGGATCTGCATGTGTGTGTTCAAGTGCAAACTGTGTGTGTCTGTGTGTGTGTGTGTGTGTGTGTGTGTGTGTGTGTTGGTAGGGATGATGAGATGAGGAGGGGGACGGAATAAAAACGGTTTATGGAAGGAAAGATAACAAGAGAAGAGAGAAATAAGTCAAAAGAGAAGAAATGTCACACATCACACATGTAGCCTTTAGAAAATAACAGCAGAGGAAACAAACGCACAAATAAATCATATATTTACAATGCAACTACTGACTGAGACACAACTTTAGCTGCAGGGATGGGACGGAGGAAGGCGCGAAGGAAGGATGGACGGCGGTGTGGAGGACTGAAGCGATCCTCCTGCAGAGACTGGGACAGGAGGAAGCAGGAGGAGCGTCTGCCATGTCCAACTGTTCCCCCCCCCCCAAAGACATCGCACACAATCCGCCGCTCTGTTCTGAAACATGCAAATTCAGTCGAGCTGGACCTTCACAGAGCCGCGACGGCCAAAAGTGAAGTATGAGCATTTAGCTCAAGGATTTAATTCTTTGCTTCAAATAAAGTCGGAACTTCGAAAAAATTACAGACAATTTAGCCTCCTTTGAGTCTTCATTTTGTTTTTCAAATAAAACAATCATGAAGTCCGACATTAATTCAGCTAAACTCTGGAAATATCCAGCCAAAGGTTGCTAACACCTCTGTAGCTAAAGCTAACATGAGATTGATAGCATCAAGCTAAAGTTTGCTAATTATGGTTTCTAAACAAACCCTTGGCCATTCTCACATGAAAATAAATATATATACAGTCCTGAGGTTTTGACACATCTTTGGGTTATGATATAATATTCTGGGGTGGAGAGAAAATACATTTGTATTTTCATTATTTTCAGTGTTAGATACTCAGGATGTGTTTGATTTCTGTGCATTTCATCGAATTGTTTATGTAATTAGCTTTACTTAGGAAAGCATGAATACATTCTTTATCGCAGAACGAGGACGTACCCGACAATGTAACCGTGCCATTCTCCAAAACGACGCCACGGCGTTCACCTTCAGGAGGACGTGCCGTACTTTGACTTTCTGCAGATGGAGACGCTTTCAGCAGAGACAGAAATCACATCTCTGCGACATGACGGGCCTTGGCTGGAGCCACGGGCTGCTGCAGAAGACATTCCTTTATTTGTTTTTCTCTGTTTGCCTGCTCCTGTTGGTGCCTCTCTGGCTTGATGGATGGTGGACTATGAGTTCAGGTGGCTCGATCACCCCCCCCCCCCTCAGTCACTGATCCCCTCCATCACAGCATATGGAACCTCCACTCACCGCCCCCTCCGGTCTGCCGGCCGGCTCTTTGAAATCCCTCGACGGTGCAGCAGGTACAGCGTTTGATGCATTTTGTCTAAATGCTGCACAAACACGTTGTTCTGACACTGGAAAACTGGCTACTGGGGGAGAGATGGGGGGATAAAAGAGCAACAAATCATGAGAGAACATCTTCCCCCGTAAATCTCTTTATGCTAAACATATTTTTTATATTCCGTCAAGGTTATCAGAGACTTCATGCGTCCTCGTTAAGCTTTTTAAAGCCTGGATATTTTCAAAATGAGCTTCTTACTATCAGAAATGAGAAGATTTGATTATTACATACGAGATATTTAAATAATACTTTTATTGTCTATTTTCCTACTCTGTCTTAAGCGGGCGAGGTCAGTTTGAAGAAGGTGATGTCATGCTCCTAAAAAGATTCAGCATCATCAGCAGCTGATGAAGGTTTGTCAGATTTTTCACATGACCCACACACAGAGAGAGCCCAAGTGGAAGTCTCTCCTAATAAAAGAAACGAATTAGTTTTAACTTAGATTCTGCAGCATCTTATTGTTATTATTATTATTTGATTCCTCAAGTGCTGAATTAAATGGTCTATTTAAAAAAATTCTCCCGTTTGGAACTTCAGAATTTCTACGACCTACATTTATCTTTCTTTTTTACTTCACTAGAGTCAAATATTTTCCTGCTTTTGAAACTCGTTTCAAGAATTCCTTTGAGGTCATTTTCCCTCCACACCGTGGTGGAGTGTGAAACTAGCAGATTTCTGTGCTTTGTTGTAGAGATTGTTTACAGTGTGGTTGAAAGTGGTGGGCTGTATTGGGGCAGTATCTGTTTTTCTATATATCACTGCTTGGTGATATTTGCAATATTGGGTACAAAGCTATACTGCATTACTTTGAAGTGGTACAGACTGTTCGCAGTGGCAGTAAATTTGAATCCAATCTAATCTGCTGTTAGGTGCTCAGATAGTAGGAACACGGTGAGCAGAAAGGCAGAACTCCCCCAGAAGGGGTCTGTTTCAGTGTGTGCGGTTGCAAAAAGGCAAAGTAGGATGTGGCTGAACGTGTGCGTGCTTAGCTCACTGTCACTGAATGATTAAGGGTAAGTAATATAGTGCAGCGGTAGCACTGCATGCTGGGAGAGTGGAACTAAGGAGAGTAATGGTTAAGGCGCTTAAGGTGGTCTGGCTCGGCTGGGATCCAGAAGCCTTGCTCACTCTCTCACCTGCATGTAGCTGCGCTTTATTGTGTCTCACATAAAGAGACTTAATAAGCTTCTTTATCAAATGTTGCGTTAAGCTGCTGCGAACGACCGGCCTGCTTACGTCCTACTCAGTCATAAGAGATTTGCATAAAATAAAAAAGCTGCAGTGTATAAACACATTTGAGAGGAGAGAGGGGAGGACTGGGGGTGTTTGGGGGGGGCTGTTGCTGTATTTTTTATGTGAGCTGAGATGTGGAGCAGTCCTTTACTCTCACTAAGTCAGGTTGACTCCAAACAGAGCTGCCCTGTTTACTACAGATGGCTGCTGTCTTCTGCAGCCAAGCTTTGTTTATAACTCCTGATGACGCTGACAGGTCGGAGTGGAGGAGTTGGACTCTGAGCTCCTCTCACAGCAGCTCAGTGTGCACTATTATCCTCATTCATATTCGTATGAGAAATTTCTATGCAATGTATGAACCTGGTCCGGCATCCACCGGCAGCGTCATGCGAGAGGAGATACAGAGAACCATTTGGAGGAGGCTTTTACCCCTGATAGTGCGTGACAGTCCCATAAGTGAGGGTACTATTATTAGCACGGGTCACCCCAATGGAGCTGAGCCCCTCAGCCAGGCAGCGACTCACGATGCGCACTAAACTTCAAAGGATCACAAAAATAAGGTTGAAAAATTCAGTGTGCTTTAACATCGGTTTGAAATCCCGAGTGAGAACGAGGCCAGGGTGAATGTGATGGCAGTAACATCCCCAGCTCCACATGCAACTGTTTCCAAAACTGCAGCAACGGCTTGAAACGCGGCCATCAGCCACCTCCAAACCACACGGCTCATCCTCGGCATTTACTGTCTCTCTTCTACCCTTTCCAGTGGCGAAAAACTGCAAGACCTTTCCTTTGACATTTGTTATCCTGGCGCTATCATCTGCTATATAATTGGATGAAGAGGTAGACTGCGGGCCGGCCCTTTGGCAGGAAGTGAAAGTGGGAAACTTTTACCTCGGCCTGTCTTCACCTGGTCGGCCGCACTGACATCTCTGCTGCTGGACCGTCACAACAGAAATGGGAGCAGATTGACGTCCGTGACGTCACGGAGGAGAAAACCTCGTAATGAGAAAAACTAATTACAGATTTTTTTTTTGCTAGTTTCTCTAAATTCATCGCAGAAAATGAGAAAAACCTTTGAACGTATTTCTCCACAGTTTGACACGCAGTCAGTTCACTCTGACTGCGAACGACGGATAAAGTTGTCGGTGAACCTTGTGATGTCACTGTGATGTCATCAGGGTTATCGCAGGTCTACTAAGGACACTTCAGACTACAGCAAAAATTGACTGATTGGACGACGAGGGCATTTAAAAAGCATTATGGGAAATGTAGGATCCAGTTTTTAGAAGTTTCACAGCTTCTGCTGCTGATTATTTTCCTTTCGTGGTGCGACTTATAAAGATAAAGAAGAAACTGAAGCAGCAGATGATGAGATTACCCAACTTCCAGCTCCACATGTCCCATAATGCAATTCAACAGCATATTTTAGTTAGACCCTTCCTGAATTGTCATCATTATTCAGTTGTGAATTTCTTTCAGGGACATGGAAAAGCGGTTCTCCTCATGATCAGTAAACATCGTGTGTAAGTTCTGTTCTTTAGGTTAGAATTCGTCCGAATTTCGAATTTCGAAAAGACAAATCAAAGCAGCAGTGGTCGAGATATCATCTTCGCCTCATCCCTTGATAAACCTGGTAGAGTTTTTATTCGGGTCCTTCCTAACGACATCATCTGAGGGTATTTCCAGAGATCTAACACAACTCCTTCAGAGCTCAAGTGAACCTGTGAAGCCCCCCCATGACTGATAAACTGTAGTTTTGAGGAAGAGCCCTCGTAATCTTTATCTCCCCTCACAGAGTGAATCCTACCACGAGCAGCTCCTGCTTTTCTCTTGCCATCCAATGAGAAAAACAAATGGAAGTTTAGTGTCTTGCTCTGGGACGTTCATTTGGAGCCAACTTGGCCACTTACAGCTCGGGTTTTGGGAAAGAGATGGCAACTTTCTGAATCCAAGCTGAGGCCCTTTCAGAGCAAACCAGTCACAGACACTTTCATCAGACTCCCCTCGGAGATGAAAGCGACTGTCGCTCTTTCGGTACCTGTGATTGCACCTTGATTTGACGTCAGGTACCGGAGCTGGACAGAGGGCAGCAGGAGACCGTTGTCAGCCAGAGGAACAATAAACTCTGGTTCTGAGCACAAATTGGCCAAAAAGTTAGAAATGGCCTTTATCAGCTCGCCCTGACCTTCACACCTCACATCTCATCCAACAGAACCGGGGAGTGATGCACTCGGCCAATCTGACGACAGTTCAGGCTTTCAACAATCCCAGGAAATAGAGACAGGGAAAAAAATGTAATACCAACGGTACAGCATTAATAAGCCCTTTTTCCCATCAGACACAAATAGAAGGAACAGGCTGATCGCGGGGAGAGAACAGGTCAGGAACATCAGAATGCTCTTACCTAAGACAAATTATCAGAGCTCTTCTGAAGGAACATTAGCTATGATGGATATTTCCAGTGTAAGTAAGAGGAAGCCAAGTTGATCAGAAAAGCTCTCTGCAGTCTTCCTCTGAGGTCACACACACACACACACACACACACACACACACACACACACACACACACACACACACACACAGGCCTAATTACACAACCCTCTGTGCTGCTGGTGTGTTAACACTGCCATCTACTGTTGGACTGGCTCTGTGGAGGCTCCTGCAGGTCTGCTGCACACACAGCGCACACTCAGGCCTCAGAGCAACACAACTGACTCACTTAGTTCAAATGGCATTTGTTTAAAATGCCCACTGAATTTCTGACCAACACAACAATAATCCACGAAACCTCCGAGAAACAGCGTTCACAGCGCTGTCGTTCCAACGGAAGCTTCAGTGTGAGGACGATGACTGAAGCCGATTCTGATTCTTGAGACACCAGAGGGCTGTTCATAAGAACCACAATCGTGTGCGCTCCAAACGCACAAAGACGTCCTGTCGTGGCTCTTATCCCAACATGTTATGTTCAATTTGAAGAGAGATTCAAGAGGAAAGCTCATTCAGGATAATTCACAGTAGTTACATCTGAAGATATGTAACATCTTATTTGGGAGATTTTTCAATGAAAATCTAGAAGTAGTAATAACAGGACGTAGTAAACCATGTGGAGTGAAGACTAATTCAGATAAGAAAATATTTCCGTAAAAACAGGCGATATATTTAAAACATCTAAATATATTTTGTCCAATTCAAACATAAAAGATTTTAGCTTCCCACTCGACAAATAAATAAATGATAAATGTGATTATTGAGTGTTTGTGTTGAGCCATCAGGTCAGGAGAATCTGATCTTTCCATTCCT
The DNA here is from genome assembly GCA_034769265.1 of Remorina albescens. Lineage (NCBI taxonomy): Eukaryota > Metazoa > Chordata > Actinopteri > Carangiformes > Echeneidae > Remorina > Remorina albescens. Next base: position 29,628,042 of record CM068479.1, read on the forward strand.
TTCATGTTGTGTTTTTGGGTGGACAGAACTTGTGTGTGATCATGTCTTACCCTCTGCCTCGGTGCAGTCAGCGCCGCCCGCCTTCGCTCTTATTCCTGATGAATTCTTGATAAATGCTGCTCGCGGTTCAAACTGGGTCTCTGCTGGAGTCACTGAAGAGAAACTCAGAGGCGGCGAAGAGTCAGCAGCTGCTCGGACTGCTGAAGGATCCAGTCTGACGCCGATCTGAGTGTCTGTCTCCAACCAGCCTCCACCTGATCAGACAGGATGGATTCATCTTGATGTTCATATTATCATCAACCCACGTTTTTAAAACGCGATAGCTGCTGACACTTTGAAACACAAACAACATCACATAAATATTCAAATTATAAAGATGAGAAATTAAAATGATCCTAAATAAATAAACTGCACACTTAACAATGTCATCTTTTTAGATGAATCATAAATTATCTTGTTTTATTAGTTTACACTGAACCTCCACAGATTATTTAACTTACTCAATACTTTTATGAACCATTTTCGAAGTCCCTTTGTTGGTTTAAATAAATTGCTGATAAATGATTGGCGGCTGTGATGACTCGTCACCCTCGGAGGGCTGCTATTGGCCGATTCAGTAACTGAGGGAGGATGTGTCCTTATTTTAAATGACCACGAAGAAATACTGAGCTCATCTGAAATAAAAACACACTTTGACTGCCCGTTTTCAGAGCGGACACAGTGAAGGATGGTATCTGCTGTAAACCACTTGTCATGATGCATTATGGGATACTATGAGTCAACCTCATGGGGTGTCATCATTCTCACCTTACCGATCGGATGGTACTATAAACTGACTATATCGCAGACTACACGGTGTTTAAAGTTACTTTTTCAGACTCTTTTTAAGCTTTTCAGTTTTCATTTAACATTTCAGATTTGAAGCTTTTCTGAGCCGAACACTCGCCGTGGAAAAACGATTTATTTATACAATGAAACACACTTGTCATATTAACTGAAAGAACCTTCGCTGATTCAGACAAGCAAAAAAAAAAACAAAACAAACAAAACAAAAACAGCTTTGTGGGCCTCATAAATATTGTTGTGCGAGTTAGTCAGTGAGTGTCCGTGGAGGAAAGTTTGGGCTTCACAGATCCAGGATGAAGCGGTCGACCTTCACCATGTATGCTGGTTTCAGGTAGCGCTGCAGTTCGCTTTTCTTCAGCCACACAAAAGCAGAGTTCGGGGCAGCGGGGGAGCCACTGTCTGACAGAACGGCCTTGAAGAAGAACACCTTTGTTCCAACGGAGCTCTCCGTCCGAGCAGCTTTGGGCAGTTTGTACTTGTAGACTCCGCAGGGGGCGTTGCTGAGGAAAGTCGCCTTAAAACCGGCGGCTGCGGAGAGAGAACAAGCTGTGAGTTCCTGCAGCTGGAGACAAAAGGTGAGCAGCAGCTGAATATTTAAGGCTGCTCTCGCTCATCAGTGTTTGACCGCTGTAATGAAGTGTTGTGTTACCACAATACTCTTCCTGGGTCTCTGCCGTGGCGACAACACATCGTTAAGTTTTAATCTAATCTCACGTCATCCGAATCCCGGTCGGTCCCGGTCGGCTCAACGTGCCGTGTTCGGCGTTCAGCCCCCACCAAGTCCAGCTATATTAAAAACGGATCAACGCCTGCTACTGTAAGACAGTTTAAATGAAAGCTTCCACCCAATAACACACGTTAAAGTCAAGTGGAAAGTCTTTACAGGGAGTGATTGATGGAGCTGTCACATTAATAGTTCATGAGCAATGTTGTGAAACAGTTTAAGATTTTCACTCGCTGGTTTTATTTAAATGCCTAAGAGCTTAAAGGCTTCGTTCCAGCGCCGGCACACGCAGAACTAAATAAATGAAGGACCAGTCAGTCGTTCTGTAGACGTTACACATCCTGGGGTACGGAAGTTAAAGGTCAGAGGTCACAGCAGGATCAACAGTAACCCAGCTGTGACCTCTGACCTTTGGCTTTGACCACAGACTGTACAGAACATTAAACCAGGACTCTGTAAGGTCTGTAGAGTGAAGCCTCACACCTGCACTCTGTCTAAAGACCATCAGGGGGCGACACTACTGGCTGTGGTCAGAAGTCTACTGGAAAATGTCCTCCTCCTCCTCCTTTATATTGAAGTCTATGGGAAAATGTCTCTCCTCCTCCTTTATATTGAAGTCTATGGGAAAATGTCCTCCTCCTCCTCCTTTATATTGAAGTCTATGGGAAAATGTCCTCCTCCTCCCTTATATTGAAGTCTATGGGAAAATGTCCCTCCTCCTCCTCAGTAAACGTTTTCCTGATGAGTTTATGGTCTCAGTCTCTAGTTTACAGTCTTCAATACAACATGATGTTCATTTTTTAAATGATGCTCCATTTAGAGGAAGGAGGGGAGGGGTTAGGGGGCGGGGCTACTGTCTGACTGACAGACTGCATCAGAAACCTCAACTCCACCTTCTCTCCCAAATATGGTTTCTACTGGTTTCAAAATGGCCGACAGATAAATGTCAAACCAACAGTATGAAGGCCATGAAGCAGCTGAGTCATAAACTGCATCCATCAGGTCTGCGTGGCGATAACAGGCTGGAACCAACTCCTGAAATATGATTGGTCTAAAACAGCTGCCTATGTGAAGCAGTTAAGCGGTCTGTCTCTCTTGTTGTCGATGTTATAAATGATTGTATTTTAGCAGCCAAGAGCTATTTCAGTTAGAACCACATCAAACTTTAATGATCCATGCGACAAAACTGGGTCATTACAGCAAAAAGAGGTGAGGGAGAAGATACAGGAAGAACGATACAAATGAAGCATGTTGACTGTAATACAACCTGTAACAGCCGATGTTTACTGTACGAGGTTTCTTGTTTCCTGCCCTAAGTGCATTAAAACCAACTTCCATTGTTCAATATCCTGTTTGCTTTTCTTATAATTTTAGGCATCAGATGTGTGTCAGTTCAGCTGAATGTGATTTTAAGTGTATTAGTGTATTGATAAAATGAAGAATAATAATAATACAGTGACATAAATGTGTATCAGGGCATTTATACAGAGAAAAAGAGGCTCTAAGCGTTAAATGTAGCGTTATAAATATATTTAGATTTAATCACATAAAAGCTTCACGCCTGGAGGCTTTTAAAATCTAACATCAGCCAGTTACCCAAGTCTAAAGAAAAACATATGTCATAGCCTCCTCCTGTTTTCAGCATAAATTAATTCAAAGTCGATTTGAATACCTCTGAGTGTTAACAATTGGTGGGTCTCACAGAAAACAGTGAAATCTGGAGTTGCGTTAATGGTACCATGCAGCAAGTTTCATTCATTTTTAATGTCATGGCTCTTTGAGGTACGCTTCAATACGTCTGTGAATAAAAACATAATGAACTACCATTGGCTTTACATTATAGAGCCAATGTTAGTGACTCATTACACACAGCTGAAGGATATTAAACCCTCCTCTGTTTGGTTAAATATACTTTATATGGTTGTGTTCATTCTGCGCTTTCTTCGTACCAAAACATATTTTTGTTGGACAGATGTGTCCTGGGCCGGTCACTGTACAATGCCCCAAACATGCAGTTTTATTTTACCTTTCATCTCTAGATTAATGAGGACTTTTTTGTGTGGGATGGTTTTTGGATCAGAACATCAGTGACCACAATTAGCTTTATGACATATCTTCCTCAATCAGGTTGTTGATTGAGGCCTGGATGTTGGCAGAGTCTTCTTCTTGGATCAAACTACTGTGCACACAGATCCAAGTCTCCCACACACACTTGGGCGGTGACATGTCAGAAACAGGTCTGTTTTCTGTTTTTCCCCTGAGCTGAGCATATTTTGTAAAGTTACAGTTGCAGATTAATGGCACGACAACTGGGCTACAGATCCTCACAGTATATCTGTGAATTCAAGTTAACGTTAAGGCACTTTAGTTCACTGTCCGGAACTTCTTCCTGCTCGTACACTACCCCCCCCACCACCACGGGGCACTCTGTTCACAAAAACCATATTAGCAAACCCGTCTTCCTTCAAAGCTGAACGTTTCACCCACTCAGTTATCATGAGAAGCTGCAGTCAGGTCAAACCCTCGGTGAAGATGACAAACGGGCAGATGAGCTTCCCTGAGTGGCTTTGGAGCTGTTTGTACAGACGTTCTTTGGTTGTGCAGTTTTTTTTTTGGGTGGGGGGGGTCACTAGTGTCACTGATGATAATCTGACACTTGTACAGCTTAAGGAGCCACATGTGGAGCCCCTAAGAGCTCAGCATGAAACGACACATTACATCCATGGTAGAAAATGACCGTTCACTTCACATGTGATGGACATTAATGTGGCACTTTCTGCTCTGCAGTAAAACTGCACAATTTAAAGTTTGTTTCCAAAGTTTGTGACCAGCCCAAATAACATCTGTGCAATTATCATGTTCTGTAATCAGCTTGGTGACGAGTTTCATACGTCAGATGGACGGATGAGCTCATCAGCTCAGGTTCACATATATTTGGTAGGCTGACCAAACTGTGTGGGTGGAAAAGGTCTTTGATATTTTATCAAAATTCAGGAAAAATTTGAATTAAAACAAAGAAGTGTTGCATCGATATTATATTTGTTCAGTATACACATTAATACAAATGAGCCAGTTTGAAGGCCAATCTATAGGATTTGAAAAAATGTGTTCAGTCATTTGATAAATATTCTTTAAATATCTGATATCATCTGATGTCTATTTCTGAACTGACATTTCTTCTTCTTACCATAGCTGGTCTCTCTGCGTTAAGGAGCCGCAGAAAACACAAAGAAATAATGTCATTTTTAAACAATTCGGCAGAATTCACGGGAAAAAACTAAATAACTAAAAGGAAACCTTCCACAAAACATCAGCAGCTTGACGTTAACTTGTTCATGTTACCTGGCAGGGAGGCGAGGGCTCGCTCGGCTGTCTGTCGCAGCGTCTCTCCCTCCTGCCACTGAGTCTGAGGCAGCAGCCACAACTTAGAGCCGCCAACCTGCTGTTCAGCCAGAAGAAACAGCGAGTCGGCGAGGCAGCGCTGCACTGAGGTCACGTCCTGATCGACATCAGCTAAACAAGACACAACAGACAAGAGACAGAGCTGTCACTTTTCGCTGTGACCGTCAAGTAAAATTCACACACACTTTCATAATGTCACAAGGTGTAAAAGAAAAATAGGAAATTCTGAAGCAAATGGATTCTGTGAATGTCAAAAAAACATGAGAATGCTGCAGAGAATAAAACAAGTCTCTTCCCTCACTGGAGATTCACTTTAACGGTGCGAGTTCCCTTCACTTGTTAACCTCACTGGTGAAAGATCTCATTATTTTCAGACTGACCTCTGACCCTCGGTGCCGGCTGGAATTTCTTAAATTTCTGCTCCCAGGTGTCTTCCAGGTCCTGAGCCAACACGATGTCCTGGTTCTTGCGGTCATACTCGTCGTCAGAGTCGTAGTCGTCTGCCTTCTTGCGATTCGTCCTCTCTGCGTCCTCCAGCAGCTGCAGCTCGTGGTCCGACAGCACGCTTTTCTCCAGCTCCATCTGAAATCAAGTCAGGAAGCTTTGTCAAACTGCAGGATATTTTTCAATTTGGAAATTCTTGCTGGGTGTCATCTGATTTTTTTGGTGGAGCATTGTTGCTGGTGTTGACCCTGTCTCCTTCCCCCATATCCCAGCGCAGCATTTGACAGCTGATGTTACTATATGAAAAATGGCTGAGGGAACAGTATAGATGATCAACAGCAACATAAACTGTCAATATCACAGAAAAATAAGTACCATGATAAACCTACATTACTCCATCTGTAGTGTAAGATTTCAATAAGATTTCAAAGCATGTGCAAGAATATGATGTTATTATAAAGATCTAATTGATCTTGATATAAGAAACTGCTGTGGTTTAATTACTAATATAACCTAATCAGATTAAAAATATATTTAATTAACATAGAATTATATTAAAATAAAAGAAAAGGAGGTCCATATTTTAGAAAAACATTGATGTGCCTCCAACTGACCCCCACTGTAAACAGTTTCATTATCTACCCCAGCAATGCAATAAGCTGGAATGATTCGTTGATTCATCAATTATTTTGATCATTGATATATAAAGATGATACAAAAAGTGGTTATTTCCCCTCTTTTCTACGGCACTGAAGGCATCATGTTTATGTGTTTGACTGATGGATATCTAAACTTCAGGTAATAATGATGGAAGCTTTTTACTTATTTGACATTTTATACAAAGAGCCATGAATCATTTACTGAAGAAGTGACTGCCAGCTGCGTTCAGACTATAATAAACTAATGTCATCATCATGTGAGTCTTAATTACTGAACACAGAAGAAAATAAAGATTTTTGATCTAATTAAATTTGCCAACACGACGAAGAAGATGGAGGAGCCATCTTTGTTGTGTGACCAGGGGGCAGATTGTGGGGGCATTAATGATGAAACACACGGGGGGTAAAATGTGCTAATGGACCTGGCTGTTTTGCCCCCCTGTCACCCACCTGCCCCATCATCCGGCTGAAGCGCTGCTCTATGGGGCTCCTCTGAGCGGAGATGACCGGCAGCCTCTGCAGACACACGGCCGCCGTCAGGGCCCAGGGGGAGCCGGCTCTTTCCGCGTTGCCTTGTTTCTCCAAAACCTCCCGACGAAGAGGAGCGGAGGAAAACGGACGGAGGCCCGAGTTCCCCCCCGCTGTCCCGCAGAAACCGGACAGAAACTGGAGTAGCCGCCGTGTCGCCATCCTTCCACACGGCGCGGCCATTTTCCTTCTGTGGCGTTTACGGAAAGACGCCGCTTAACGACTAGATGAAAACACGGTGATCATGTTTTTCCTCTGTGGAAATTAAAAGAGAAAATAAAATATATTCACGCTTCTGTCTGATATTAAAACGTTTCCTTTGGAAGAGGAGACAGTTTTATGTTTACACGACGATTCAAGTGAATGTTAGTGGCCCAACTGTCACGCATAACAAGTTTTTACCGATATCAGTGAATGCAGCATTTACCCACAATCCTGTGCAGAAAAACGATCAGTCCACTTTGATAAAAACGGGTGACAATGAGATTTAAATACCATTAAAACAAAAAAATACAACATTATCTGATTATAGAGCATACATTTTAATACACGTTAACAAAATGTGTATTATAGTCAATTTTGTGAGAAAATATTCAGCTTTTTGTGATGATAATGATAATGTTTTCAATGAACTGATCACCCCTCAAAAAACTAAAGATAGAACCGGTCTGCTCTGGAATTGACGCTCCTTCAATGTCACGTTTGTTGTGTAGAAACAAGCTGCATGTCTGACTGCAAACAAACTCATCAAATATGTTTAAATTAAATTGTATTTTAACTCATTCTGTGAGTAACGTGTGTCGACAGTTGGCCTCCAGTCTGAGTGCTAACGGAAGCTCCCTGTAAGTGTTAGCATCGGCAGTTTTTCCACTAGCATCCTGTTAGCTAACGGCTAGCTGTGATAAGGTGGCAGGTTGATTATCGGTTAGTTAGTTGACTGTGGTTAATGCACGCTGATTTATGAAGTTATTAATAATGAAATAATGTGTTTATCTCCGGGGAAGCAGCTGCCTACAGAGGACGTTATGGAGCAGCGCTGCCAGACTCCAGCAGACAGACTCCGTGAAAACTGACAAAGAGTTCAGGTCAGACTGGTTTGATTTGCATTTCTGCTCATGAAGTTGAAGCTCGATGCTGATTAGATCTTTTTGTTTGAACCCACAGTCCTATTCCTCCACTGCCTGGACAGGACAGTCCACTGAGGTGGGGTGGAAAGAAGTTCGATGAGCTACCAATCCTCTACATTAAAGCCACATACAACAAGTGAGTGGAAGCTGCTGAAGTGGAAATAAACAAGGAGATTTATAGGAATCATCATCCCCTCCATGTGTTAGTTAAAGTAAAACACTAGTTATCAAGTTACCAAAAAATAGTTGGTGTAAATGATGCTCCTGACTCCCATCAGTTTTAGGGAACGTATCCTCATCAGTGTGACAATTCAAAAGATAAACTCATCAGTAGTCTGTGAGGCAATGACCTCTCCTGTCCTGTTCTGTCTCAGTACACACATCCAGCTGACAGACAGCGTGGGACAGTCCCTGGTCAGGACGTCCTGCGGAACGGAAGGTTTCAAGAACATCAAGAAGTCGACACCCGTCGCTGCTCAGACTGCAGGCATCTCTGCTGCTGCGGTAAGTTCTCATGCCCTTACAGGTCCAGTCCCTTCCTCAAAGATATTTGGACCAGGCACAATTAACACAACTGAGGCTGTTTTCAGTGTAAGGGACAGTCTGTATAATTGTGAACACTTTATTTCCTTCCCCGCTGCTTCTCTGCTCTGTTAAACAAAATGTCATTAATGAATATTTAATGTGTGTCTCAGGATTCTGACACAGCAGAGCAGTCGGTGTTAAAAAGATCATTCAAAAGGCTGCAGGCTCTCAGAGTTTAGGTCCCTGTTTTTGTTTTTTTCATTCATTAAACACACTGGAGAAATGAAGATGGACGATCAGGCTGCTGCTGTCTCATATTATCCAGTGGTGACAACATTCTGACCTTTAAATAGTTTTCACATGCTGCACTGAAAATCTGTGAACATTGTCTCTTGTTTTGACAGCAATTAAAAAAACTCAAACTCTTCTTTTACCAACTAGAATACAAGCCTGCAGCAAAGGAGTCGTTTCATCCTCTCATTACTTGCTGAAGTGAATCATTCCTTGGCTGAGAAAATGTGTTGAAATAATGAAAGTCTGTGACTACAACTAGTGACAGTCCTTAATGGCTCCCTCTGTCCCCAAGCAAAGACCTTCAGTGGACTCTTCTTCAGGACAGTCAGTTAGAGGCTGCACTTTAATTCTCAGTGTCTCTTGCTCTGAACAGAAAGCCACAGCGAAGGGAGTTACGTTTGTTCGTGTTGTGGTCAAAGGTCTCGGTCCTGGACGTCTGGTGAGTAAAAGGAGAAAATCCGGTACATCACATCACTGAGCGATTCCATCATCTGCACACTCCCTGAAAAAGCACCTTTAAATCAGCTCGCAGCAACCTTGAATGTTGTTGCTGCTACAACTACATATTATTTTAATTATTAATCCATCTGTCCATTTTTTAGGCCAGAAAATAGATTTCTGCTTCAGCTGCTTCAGACTTCAGACAGATTTGAAAAAAATCACCCCTTTTTTTTTATTTGATGGTGTAAAATTTTTTAAAATTTATGCGTAAGCTTAGAAACCTTAATGGACTGTGCAGAAAAATAAACCTGTCCAAGAAGCAAGCCTCCTAATTCAAACCAGACTTGTTATGAGGGTAATTTTAGGCTGTTTGGGGACTCACAAACATGGTGATCTGTTGCTGTTGGTTCTGTTAATGAATGAATGTACTTATTTCTGTTGTGCAGTCTGCAATCAAAGGCCTGACGATGGGGGGCCTGGAGGTGGTATCGATCACAGACAACACCCCCGTGCCTCACAATGGATGCCGCCCGCGCAAAGCCAGAAGGACGTGAACTTCACAAACCAGAACCCACCATATCGGTGGGAAGCTGGTGTGCTATAGCGTGCTAATGCAATGTTTTGTCGTGTACATTTCCTGTCGCTGAGCTGATGTTATATAACTCATTTGTGGAAATAAATTTGAGGTTGTGTAATTAACGAGCAGAGAGCAGCTGTGTCAGTCCTCTGCTGCGACTGTTGACACACAAATAAACCGTCAGTCTCACTGCGGGCGCTCAGACTGATGTTTGCAGACAGCACAGAGACAGACCGATGGTTCCGTGTAGGAAGATTAAACAGTGGTAGACCTCACACAGCTGGTCGCCATGGGGACCGAAACCTCCACACACACACACACAGTGAAATTAACAGATGAGGCAAATTCAACCTTCAGGTATGAACAAAGTTCTCTTTATAACTTACATTAAACAGCCAAACATCTGTTTAATAAATAGAACAGTGTAAAGCTCCAGGGAGAATCGGCTCAGTGTGAGTTAATGACAACATCAATAAACGCCGACATGTGATTCTCTTCATGTACAGCACGTCTCTGGACTTAATTTCTTGTGTTACATCTGAAAATATTTTGGTAGATTTAATATGTTACACTTCAAATATGAGCAGAAGTTTTCAAACATTCTTATTATTATTACCGATAATCATTTCAAACCTCTAAGGAAACCTTGAGACCCCACTCAGGCCGATTTAGTGCAAATGTTCGGGGTCGTTTCCCTTTTTAACCACAGAAGTGCTGAAGGACGCAGTTAAAATGAAAAATGAAGCATCACGGCCGAAGTGACGGTCAATAAACTAGACTCCTGGAGATGAAGCTTCTGAGCTCGGCCTAAAGTGCACACAAACTTTAAGGGGCCAAGCTCTTTTGGCTGAACTGGGATCAATTTGATGAATTTATTTATTGAGGCTTAATTAAACCAACGTGATATGCACTGAGCAGGATGTTTGGAAGAGGTCAACAACATGAGAACAAACTTCCAGTCTCACATTTCATCAACACACAAACAGGAAGTGTGCAGATTTGCACTATTTTTGTCCTGATATTAAAACTTGCTGCTCATTATGAGCACAAGTTATTTTTACACGCCCTTGACCTTTGACCTTCAAACTCTAATTGGTGAACGTTTGTACCAAACTTAAAGTCATTTCCCCACAGCGTTACAAGAGCTGTGTGCGCGTTCCTCAGCCATTTCTGCTGAAATAGTTCTGCTACTCCAGATATGAAAAAGAAAGTCATTTCTAGTTTTTAAACACAAATATTGAAAAGGGAAACAGGTAGAAACACAAAAAGTCGGTGATAAATGAAAAACAAGCAAAAAAGATATGATTTCCTACAGTCAGTCAGGTGGGGAGTAATTACAGGAGGAGAGGGGATGGAGCCTTTTTTACCTAATAAATAAAGGCTCAGTTTGGTGACAGCACTGAATTGGCCCCAGCTGCAGCTCTGAAACCTCAAACTGATGTAGAAAAGGTGAAGTAGAGAAAATAGAGATCTTATGAGCGCTATCTATACAAAAATACTCAGCTTTATTTCAAATCACAATGAAGTCCCTCCTTTACACAAACAACCCAAACTCAGAGGAAACTCCAATCACCAACTTAAGAACCAACAGGTCTGGGATTAACCGTCCCTCCCCTTCCAAACCTCCCTCATCTTTGGGTCTAACGTCATCCAACACTGAATTCTTTCTGAATGCTCTGTGTGTCTGCAGGAGTTTGGATCAGAGAGTCATAAGGAATTCCGGAAAAACGTGGAGTTCTGAATTCCTTCCTAATGGACCATGAATAGCACCAATCCCCATAAATACAAAACCACAAGCTCTACACAGCAAAAAAAACAGCAGAACAGCTGAAGGTGGATGAGACAGACGGAAGGAAATGTACTTTCAAGCATTCGGCTGCCTGGGAGGCCTTTTTAACAGGACTGGAGTATTTAGGAGCACACAAAACAATAGTTTACTAATGACTCTTATCAGACGTCCTAATGGCTTTCAGGGCCTTGGTAGGATCTTTTCCTTCATTTAGTTGTTTAGTTTGATGTAGTGGGACCGACAACATTACATCACATCATGTTCTTTACAGCAGCAGATTTACTATTTGAAAAAGGACAGCGAAGTCAACACGTACATCGGCGCCGACTTCCTTTCCGGCTCCTGCGGTGTGGGACATTAACGTTGCTCGAGCACGAGTGGAGAATATTGTCTGTCTTCTGGATGGATTAAAGTGAACCAAGTGAATATGTTCTCAACAGCTAGTGTTGGTGTTGCCTTGACAAAGGCACTTAACCCCAGTAAACAAGCCTTTCAGGCAGCGGGGACTGTGTTTAGAGTGTGAAGGAGGACAGACCTGAAAAAGAACTAATGTTCAAGACATGAGAGCTCTGTATTTGATATAGCTCAGGCATTATATGCCTGTTAAATATTGCACTTTGAAAGAAAAGGATGCGACAGGAAGGTTAAATGTGGAGTGATAGTGCAAACAACCCAGAAATTAAGAGCCAGTATAGAAAACATGAGTTGGCACTGAGAGGTGAGTGCAGGAGTGGATTTTGGTAAACTGGAGGAGTGTCCCAGAAGCTCCTGCTGAGGTGCCCGGAGGGGTTTCAATCACTCTGCATTACTTCCCCTGCAGGTTAACCTCAATGTCATCCTTGCGGCGCTGCTGTTGGGTGAAGAGGGAGCTGAAGGGGTAGAGTTTGGCTTTGGCCAGGAAGCGCTGACCAGCAATGTCCACCTCATAGTCCCCACGGTTGATGAAGTCCGGGGTGATGGGTGTGGGCAGCCCTTCCGGGCTTGGCGGCGGCGATACGAAGCCGAGGCATACGTGGCGCATCAGGGTGTAGCTGTAGGCGCTGCTGGTGGTTGCCCCGGCCAGCTGATTGTTCCGGTAGATGGGCTCCCCCCACCACGGCCACAAGTCCAGCTCAGTGTCATGATCCTCGAGAACCAGCATTACAAACCGCTGCAACACGCCGTCCTGACGCTGCTGCAGCAACGCCTCACGGCCGAGGAAATCTGTGTCCTGATGGTGGAAGGAAGACAGGACCAAGGTAAGGAGATCGGTCAGGACAGATTTATAGGAAAAAAAAAAAAAAAAGAGTCTGGGAAATTAACAAAGCATCAAGTAAAAGAGGAGATGAACTGCAGAGCACCATTAGGTTGTGGAGTCTGACCTACAGACATTTAACATCTTCAACATGATGAAGCTCTGTTTGCTTTTTAACTGAGTCCTCTGACTGCTAATCTAAAAGGCTTCTGTGAAACCACTTTCACTCCTTCAGGGCTCCTTCATGACATCTTTGCTGGTGTTGTGTTTTCAGAATGAGAGGATGGTAAACTTTGGGTCTGTAGGTGCAGTTAAAGAAAACAGTCCTTATGTTAAAGGCTTCAGTGGAGCAGATGACATCCAGCCTTATTCTGCTCGTCTCATCTTCACACCATTTAATGTCAAATTTAACCAAAACCTTAAAATAAAAAGAAAAGAAAAAGCATCAAGCAGGGTAGTAATGTGACTAATGGGAATACATCACCATGGTAACTGTGAAACTTGCTGCTGCAACACAGTAAAGCCAAATAAATGGCTTTTTTGTCGCTGAATGCAAGAAGCACAATGGGCCAGTCTCACACAGTGTGATGTGTTTACACAGCTGCATTGACAACAGACCTTGTCAAATTTAACCCTGAACTCTCGTCCACACTCCAGCGGCGTGGTGAACGCGTGGAGGTCCTGACCCCAGAAGGCGAAGAACTTCTCTATCCGAAGGCTGCGCAGCGCGTAGTACCCGGCGTTTCGAATCCCGTACTTCTGACCCACCGACATCACCTCGTTGTACACGTGCAGCGCATACTGTCAGCGGGGACGGCGAGTGTTAGACAGGAAAACATCACTCAGGCAAGAATATACAGCAACATTACAACTGGTAACTACGAATGAGTGTGTGTAGGTCGCACCTCTATAGGGATGTAGAGCATGAAGCCTGGTTCTCCAGTGTGAGTCATACTCATCACTCTGATCCCATTGGCATAGCCCACACTCATCTCCTGTAAACACACAAACACACACAGCCAGAGATAGACAATGACCAGACACAAACCAGCACAGAGGAGCTTTTGCTGTCATTTAATCACCATCATTACCACTTTATTAACGTTTGTCTCCTACCTTACAGAACATTGAGGGGAAGCGATCGGGCGTCATGGAAACATATGACAGCTCAGCCAAAACATCCATTGCACGAGGACCAATAAGATTTAAAGCTGTGGGTAACAGATCAGGGTTATAAACGTCTCCAGAAAGATCAGAAGATGAACAGAGCCCAGTCCAGAGTGGAAACTTTCAATCCAGAGTTTCTAGACTTTGATCATTCTGGAAAAGTGAACAGCTGTAGGATCAGTTGTTTTTATTCTATGTGTAGAAAGTAGAACTAAATGTTGGAGCAATTACATTACAACTACGTCAATTCATCGATAGCCTTTGGATGAGTAATCAACCAACTTGATCCCCAGAAATGCCGAAATCAGGCAACTTGAATAACAGAAAAGAGGATAATGTTGCCTCCAGCCTTTTATACTGTGTGGTCAGTAGATGGAGACATCGCTGCGGCCATCACTGCAGCTGTGAGTTTACCTGTGTACTTCCAGCTGACATCCTCTAGGTGGAGGTGTGGGTCGTTGGGCATGTGTTTCTTTATCCAGGACCAACAGTGGACCTGCTGGTCTGTCGGGGAGATGATGAAGAAGCTGAGAAGGAGCGGACAGAGATCAGAGTAATCTGGGAAGGTTGGGTTTTTTTTTTTTTTATAAAGTGCAGGTCTACAGTGTTGTTGTCAGGCTGTTTCAAACCTGTTCTTGCTGAGGCGGACAACGCTGCAGTCATTCTCATACCCTCCCCTCTCATTCAACATGCCGGTGTGGACGATGTGTCCAACAGGAACATCTAGGTCGTTGGCACACAGATGTTGCAGCAGCTCCAGGGCCTGGTCTCCTGTGGACTGGGACATCAGGACAAAGCGGATGGTTTGACTTCAGTGACAGTGTAAAGGTTTCTGTGATCCAGTGCTGTCTACAGTGCATCATGACTCACGGTCAGCTCAAACTTGGTGAAGGAAGACATGTCAATGACACAGACGGCCTCTTTGCAGCATTTCACTTCTGCTCCGACAATATCGAACCAGTCTGGTTTGTAGAAGGTCTTACTCTGGTCCAGAGAGAGCAGGTCTGCAAACATGACACACAAAACCAAACATGCTTTAGGCAAAATGTACTTCATTACAGCAAATTACACAAGATGATTTCATTCATCACATTTCATTAGATTGTAATTCTACAACAAAGGAGCTTAAAAGCTCATGAGCAGTCTTTTCTAATTAAGATTTCCCAGAACCGACAATTAGAAAATGGTTCACAGCGTTCTGGAGAAATACCAACAGCTCTACAGCATCACTGTTTTACACGCCTTCTGGAAGATAACTGATCATCACGGTGTACTAAGACGCTCATTTTACAGATAAACCTGTTTCTTCTTCGGCCATGATTGTTAATCACAGTCGTCTTCTACCAAAACACGCAGGATTTTAAGACTCTTTATGTTGCTTTATGTATGTTGCTCAGTAATCTGTACCTTTTCCTGGAGGAATAAAGTATTTGGGCCTTTCAAAGCCATGTTTCTCCATCCAGCGGGCTCCCTGGGTGTCCAGGCGGTCGTACAGAGGGCTGGTCCTCAGCTGACGGCCGGTCTGAAAGTCCCAGCGAGGAACCTTCAGTTCATACAGCAGCGCTGGAAACCAAACACAGACAGGCTCAGGTCTAATCACACCGGAGCAAGAACTGAAAAATGTTATTGGCACCACTTTTGAAGTGTGAATGACACAAGATGGTTTTAGTATCTGTCACAATCCGAGCTGGTTTGGATATTTACTCACGCATGACTTCCATAACTCTGTGTCTCAGGAAGGTTCGGCTGCTCTGCAGATTCCCGAAGCGTTTGATGTCCAGGGGCCAGACGTTGACGGTGGGATAACCATAGGTCATCCACTCTGCCAGGTACCTTGATCACACAATCACACAAACATGCCATAGTTGTAAATATTTTCTAGCTAAAATATGATTTAGCTAATACTCACAAATTATGTTAATGTTAGGAGCATTCAGCAAATATATAATACTCATGCTTACCTGCCAGCTCCTCCAGCAAAAGTCAGACCAGAGGAGTTCATTCCTGCTAGCACATAATACCCAGAGACATCCGGCGTCTCGCCCATCAGGCAGCGCATATCAGGGGTGAAGGACTCCGGACAGTTGACCAGCTGATGGATCTCCGCTGACTCTAGACTGGGCATTCTCCTCAGCAGAGCACTGAGCATCGGCTCTGGAGGAAGAGGCATTTTCAAATCAGTAAGTATTAGCAAACCATTATAGAGGCCACTAAATCAGCAGCTCACATCCAAACATTTAAGACGACTTCTCATCTTTCTGATACCGTTTATTGACTGTTAATTAATGAAAAACAAAGACAGTGTGGAGTTGGCTTTAAATGCCTTCTGATCAATCTCTTTTGTGTCCAAATCAAATACTACCGCGGGAGAGTTCATGAGCTGAACTCATGTTGTGACATAAACAGTCCAGGAGCTTTTCTTTCCTGAAAGCTGACCCAGTGACAATGATGTAAACTGTAGAGGCAGCAGGGGACACATTATATGGCTCCTCTGTTTCCTTAACCCTGTAAATGAATTTGACTGAATGAGGCACACGTTAAATTAACTTTTCAATTTGATCCCAGACTTGTAAAAGAGCATAATAATTAAAACGTTTTTAGTGTTTCCCTGTCCGTGAACTGTCTGTGAGCTGATCTGATGTGTTTTAATGATACACATTCATGAAACTTTTTAAAAGTACAACCTCTAAAATATTATATAAAAATTTTGAAGAAATTAACTGTAATAAAAACAGTAGAATAACCCAAAACAGATTCAGGGTTGGTTGGTGACATACTGCTGTTTTACAGCAATCTGTCAGCCTGCACAAGGAATCTCAAATTATGAGCCCAAGGCCAAGGCCAAAGGACAGGTGTGTGTGTGTGTGTTTATATTTGGACTTTAAACTGAGGCAAAAGAAGGACACACAGCTCATAGTTAAAGCCTGACATACAAATTTTTGTCTCTTATTACACAGGCTGTCTAGAAAACATGGCATACTGCAATAAATGAATGGAGGAACATAAAAAAAATGCAGATGCTTCCGCACCGGTGCACCACAAGGTACAATTAAGCAATTAACCTCCCATCATGCTCGGCAGCACCATGTGTGAAAATGCTGAGCAGCCTGTGGTGATTCTAATTTGAACGAGTTTTGTGGTACGTTGCATTATGAAGAGTAAAAACCTTTTAGATCTACGGGAGCGACGCAAATAAATAGGGTCACGAGTTACTGTTGTTTGTGAATTAGTGCGAAACATTAAGATAAAAAAGGGTTAATCTTCCTCAGGTGACTAAATATCCACATTTAAGACCGAGTGTTCATTTTAATGCTACGATGAAACATTTCTATTCATCCTTCAGGATGAAAACACCTCACTGAGTTCAATGAGCATGAAAATGCTCATTGAAAGGTTTGAGACTGATGTGTCGGACCGTGGTAAGCATGAAGGAAATGGATGACTATCTTTTGGAAGAAGTCCTGAAACTGAACGCCTCACTACGACTGTCTCTGTGTCATCTGTCTGTCTGTCTGTCTGTGCCTCCAACACCTCCCCCCTCTCTACTTTACCAAAGTGGTCCCAATCTTCCTGCATGTTCTGGATCTCCAGCTGGTTGCGTCCCTCTGTGAAGATGGGTTTGGGGTCCTTCTCAAAGCCCCCCGACAGAAGCCCTCCCTGCCATGGCCGCACATATATCCTGCCATCCATATCAATCACCACTGGAGGAAAGACACAAGTCACTTAGATCACCTTCTCTGAGCTTGTTTAGCCAACTGGCAACCTGCAAATATAATGTATTTCAATATGCTGAAAGAAATTCACTTAGGAGTAAACAATCACTCTCATTTTCTGGGCAAATTATCAACTATCACAAGCAGCTGAGTTAAATTCAATTCAATAAATTACACACACTTTATACCCAATCTCTTCTCACACTCTCTCTCACACACACACACACACACACACACACACACACACACACACACACACTCAAGTGACTCTAAAATTCAATTAGATTGCAGGGGCCTTTTGAAAAAGTCTATAAATGTATTTAACATTGTTATCAGACGCTTGACTCAACTAATGGTGAAACTGCTCTTTAAATTGAGGTGTTGGCTGAAGAAATACATTCACAAATGGAACTATAAAAGCATATAATGAAAGCTCAATCTTCACTTTGAATCACTGGGTGTCAATTTAGGATTTCATTTTAGAAGGCTGGCATATAATTTTCTATTGCACACAGAATATTTAGCTGGCAAAGAAGAGCCAGTAATTGGAATTTAAGCTCCATCAGTAATTGTGCCTGCTGCAAGTAAAGGTTAATTTTCCCGTGAGTTCAATATGTGAGACCTGGTGAGCCTAGTGGAAGCGGTTCCTGTAGAGGTTTTGTGAGGAGGTAGAAGTGTTCACAGCCATGAAGTGGAACTGACACCTTGGTCTCACTGGCTTGGCCCAGCTCGTAAGCCCACTGGAGCAGAAACAGACAGAACAAATACATCTACCAGCTGCTAGGAGGACAGGTATAGTGAACATACCAACCTGTTAAATAGGGTTAGATATTAACAGCAGCAATTCAAACTCAAGACTAGAGGCTAAGGTTCACTTCAGCTGCCACCATTTAGGTGACAAGTGGCTGCTCTCCCATCACAAGGAAGCATTTAGTCGTACTGTGTTTACCTGTTAGTATAAAGGCAGTAAGATTTAAGTGCAGAAACAGGTCATTTTTAAAATACTCAAAGAATTCCCTTCATAAACTCTCTGGTTTAGGCTGCTACTGTAGTTTGAGATCACACTCCGACATCTCACCTGTCCAGCACAGTTGACAAAGTATTCGCACTCGATGGTACCTCGATCAGTCTCCACTGCTGTCACGTGACCGTTCTCCACCACAATCTGCTGAACACAGGTTCGATCCAAAATCTGAACCCCTGGGCGGGACGAGGAGGACAAGGAGATGTAGGAGGGAGAAAAAAGGAGAAAATGGGACTGCATAGGCAGACAGAAGCGTAAAATGCAGTTAAAGGTGGGATGTGACTTTGAAGTACCGTGTCCAGCAGCAGCCACAGCCAAGGCATGATTAACATCAGGAGGAGACACCACAGCATCTCCAGGGAGGTGGAGGGCCCCCACCAGGTCATGAATGTTAACAAGAGGATGGAGTTTGGCCACCTCCTTGGGCTTAATGATATTATTGCTGATCCCCATTACCCTGATAACAGAGAATAAGAGATAAAGGGTTAATAGAACTTCAGAGTTTTATTTTGAAGGTACACATTTTTTTTGTAAGAATCAAGAACAAAAAGGTTGCAAGAGAGTCACAAATTCATGTTTTGACCAACTCACAGAAACAATCGCCTGAATTAGAGGATATGAAAGTGCATATCTGATTTTCTGCCAACCAAGAAATTGGAGCAAGTCCAAAGCATAATTTTTCTCCCTGATGCAGCCAGAACCTTAATTAAAATGAAGAAATTGTGGCTTGACATGAAGTCAAGTCAAAGTTCCGTGCAACTTCACAGGTTTCACAAAGAAATGTGACAAATCATTGTGTCCCCACAAAGTCAAACGAATCTACTAAATATTGACTTGAGCTTTTGAGTCTTACTTTAGACGGGATGCCAGGCGCTTCAGAGAGATGAAGCGATCTTGGTTTTGAGCCAGACACAAAGAGCCTGTCTTGACATAACCTGAAACACACAAGACACAAACAAAAGTTTTTATCATGTGACTCAGCAAGTATCAAACTTCTTCAGGTTTTTTCTTGCTTAAATACAAAGAAACAGTCTCAATAAACTGTAGGACAATTATCATTCTATCTTAGGTAGAGGCAATAATATACAGAAAGTGTTATAACGAGACAGATGTATGCATCACTGCATGGCTTTGTAATCACATTTACCTTGTTTAGGACAACTCATAAGCTTATTATCAAATGAGGGCAGTAGTGGCCATGTAATAATCCACTGTCTGAATGATTAGCTTCAGGATTAGTGTAATATGACTTAATGGAAAAATTATCAAAGTGGCTGACCTGTTTTGATCCCTGTGTCCTCCTCCAACTGCTGGTAAAGACTATTGGAGTAGTTAGCCATCTTACATTCAACTGAAATAGGCTTGGCCACGGTGATAATGCCAGCACATAGTCTGGTAGTTCCTGCACCAAGTCTGCCAAAAAGATAACAGGACAGGAAATAAAGAATTAAGAAGAACAATACTCAGGCAGCAACTATTGCCAGATATTTAAGAGACCAGTATTCAACTAGAGAGAAATGACTGACCTCCTCAACCATTGATTATTACATTAAAGAGTGACATTAAAATTCAAACATCTCCAAAACATTGATCTCACCTGCCCTGCTCCAGGAGCACAATATCGGTCCAGCCCAGTTTGGCCAGGTGGTAAGCCACAGATGTTCCCACAATACCTCCTCCACAGATCACCACCCGGGCTTGGCTGGGCAGTGGGAGCAGCTGGGAGTCTCCAGTGACCGTCCTGCAGAGGGGCGACGTCCAGATGGCCCTACCAGCCAATTTGTACCCGGTGTGGGGGAGCAGCAGCCTGGGGAGCAGGACAGGGGACAGAACCCTGGAGCTCTTCACACAGCTGCACATAGCTGTGCTTCCTGGAACCAGACACACACGTGCACGCGCGCGCGCACACACACACACACACACAAACACACACGTCATCGTGTCAGGCACTCAAAATCCAAGGTTAGAAAGAAATTAAACTCGAATACCATAAGCTGGATTTTATGATTACAGGAAGGTGCAGCCTTAATTTGAACTCAGATGTAGCTTCTATCTGAACATGACTGACATTCCTCAGGTTGTAAGATTAACACCTCCAACGCAGCATGACATTAGCTGCATTATTAGGCCTGATCAACCGGCAAGGTTAACCTGCATTTAGCCCTTCAAATGTCACAACAACACTTCAAACTGTTAGCTCACAAGCATCGCTGCAGCTGCACCTTCAGCAGCACGGCTAGCGTTAGCCTGCTGTCCGTGAAAGCAGCCCAGCACTTCGGTTTGAATTTAAACAGGTTTTTTTTTTTTTACTTTTAAATAATTAATGTGCCTTAAAGTTTTCTGACATCAGCATGTTTTGTGCTCTTTGAGTCACAGAGGAGCACCGAAGCTGCTGTAAGTAGCGCTACTAGCTTAGGCTAACCAGAAGCTAGCTAATGTTGACACCAACAGTTTAAACGTCAACGGCGTTAAAAAAAAAAAAAAAGCTGCTTAATTTGGTTCTAAAGATAAAAAGGAGAACTCACAGAATCAGTCCAAGTCCAGACGGTGTTATTTTTAAATCAAGGAGGCCAAAGCAGAAACTGATACCCCGCAGGAACTGTTAGCACTTAAACAATTTCAAGCTAGCTCCGTTATACGAAGAGCTATTCCGGTTTACCTTCAAAATAAAGGCATTTACGTTTCCTGTTCAGTTTCAAAATAAAGGCATTCAACGTGATTCAAACTCCTCACCAAATCAACAAAAAGACATTTAACACGGAATCTTTAGAATCTGACAGCGTTTCGATATATATCATTGCTAGTGTCGATATTTTATAACCTTCTAATGTGCTGATTTGTGGCAATCTCCACTGATTTCAAAATAAGACTTGTGTGTGTATTGATCAGTGTTGGGCTGAGATCAGCTGAGTAAACATGCTAAAGAAGAGTGCATGATCTGTCCAGGACTATCAGAAAGGTCCACATCATGTCAGTAACATCCAGTCTGTGGCGACATGTCGGCAGGGACAGGAAGGACCACTGAGGGGCATCCAAAGCCTGTTTTTACTGGACAGACTTGGAGCCTCTGTGGTGTCTGCGGGATTGTTTCAGGGTTTATGTTCTCTTTATTGGGTTTCAACAAAAGCTCAGAGTAGATCTGTAGAGAAACCTCCTTTGTTTTTGTCCCAAAACAACAAGAACCAAATGATACTCTGCAGATATTACAGTGTGTTAGACTGATCAGATATATAAAATTGAACATAAATCATACCAGTATTTTCTGTGATAATAAGATAAGTTTTCCAACTTATACTGAGTCACCCATTTTAAATGGAATTTGAATATTAATGCTGCATGAACGGTGAAATCTTTTTCCTGATGTTTTATACATTGACCCATTAACTTTAACAAAGTTTGTTGCTGCCAGGTTCTGGACCTGAAAAAATTACCAAAGCTCGATACACAATGGATTGTTATTGGACAGTATGATTGTTAGATGGATTATTGATTACCAACAACCGATACTACAGCTGTGCTGTTCTGTAGCATCTAAAGGTAACTTAAAGAAACCATAAAATTAGTGATAGCGTCAGTAATTTCCATCCGTGCTGTAAAGTCTGAGAACAAAATACCTCGAGACACAGAATCAGTTGCTGCATGACAGGCCACGAAGGAAATAGTAAACTATTTTTATTGACATGTTTAAATTCAGCTATGTACAAGTTCTCGTAGCAGGCAACAAAAACATTTCCCACCATTACAGATAAATGAAAATACCAAACGCTGTTTATATATAGGAATCTAGCGCCAGTCCGACATGATGCTCACCTGTACGTAACGTCAGGCTGAGTGTAGTCAGTTCACCACTGACTAACGATTAGAGCTGGAACTGAGTGTGTTTTGGTACAGTGATAACTCGATGAGTTTTGGCTGTGTTTTTGCATGTCGTCATTTATTTGCCACACATTACATAGACAGTACCCAACATTACTGCAGCCACCACCTCACCATGATGCCAAAGAAAGTGAAAACACCAGTATTGTCCTCCGACACAGACTGGCTTATGCTTTTTGTCACAACATGGTCGTCTGATACAGAGTTTTCCTGCCAGAGTCCATGAAAGAAGATTTATAACTTTCTTTCTTTTTTTTTACACATAACCCAGCACAGAAATGAATAAATAATCTACAATGTATAATACAGGGGATCAGAAAACCAACATTTTTACTAATTCTTATTATTAATTCAATCAAATTTTGCTGTGAACTACTCCAGGACTCTGTCTGATTCCCACCTTAGCAGCTTTTCTTCCAATTGCCGGGCAGCTAACCAAAAACAACCTGATTGTTCGGCTGGTGCATCCCACCGGGACGACAGACTGAGGGCAGCCGGAGCTGGACGGGAGGGGAACCTGCAGGGTGCAGAGAATTATGCTTTCAATGTTTCTAGTTACTCCAGAAGAATTTTCACCTTTTGGTAAATAAGTTAGCTTCAATAGGTCAACTTTGGCGACGATTTAAAAAGTTTGAGACGTTGATTGCAACACAAACCAAGATCAGTGGACACACATCAGGGAAGTGTTTTATGGCAGTAGGTTAAAGGTGTTAAACTTCATTCTGATTGGTCAGGTCCTCTGACACGCTGTTGACCTCCGTGGCCCGAGAGCTCATTCCCAGATACTGCTTCAGGAATTCGCTGAAACGTTTTTGGTTGTTCCACTTGCGGGCTGACTTCCGGATGCCAATGAATCCACCGTACCGCTTCTGGTAAGACCTGCCTGGAGACATCAGCTTCCTGTAGCCGTGCCTCCCTTTGACGAAGCCGCCAAACCTCTTGGAGAGGCTCAGCCCAACGTCCTCCTGTCCTCTCTCTGCCACCTCAGCATCCCCATCCTCATACTTATCCTCCAGGGACAAGGCATTCTGGGAATTATAGGCAGCGTTCAGGCGGCTTCCTTTGCCATTCAGATCCCTCTCGTCCACGTCAAGCCCACGGATCATATGATCAAACCTCTGCAACGCCATGGGCAGCTGCAGACCTCCCTCCGCCTGCTCTTCCTCCTCCTCAGGAAACAGCACCTCCGCGTCTTCCTGAGATCTTTTCCACGAGGAGCCACTGAGGGAGGGAACTGGTGAAGACAGAGCTTCACGGCAGACGTCCCAGGAGAACGCCGGGGAGATGTTGCCTTCACACTCGATGAGACACACCTGACCGAGACAAAGACAAGAGAGCATCTTCACACATCTTAACCTGACTTTACAGGAAACGCACAGGTGTAAGTAATAACATTCATTCATGGAAGGAAACTGTATCACTCAGAACATCTGATGAAATCCTTCACTCAACCACACAGAAGGATCTTATTTTGATTCCTGGGATGTTCGTGAACTTTAATGGCTAGAAATGTGCCTGAGATTTGTGTGTTTGTGTGTGGATGAAATGTTGGATTGCTTTCTGTGCTTTAGTTTACGTGATGCATTGAGTCAAATCTGAGAGAGCTGGAGATGAGAGAAGAGGAAAATAAAACAAGAAAAGACGGACCAATCAATAGATGACACGCAGCTGAAGCTGTGTGTCGAAGAGATGTTCAAATTAAAAGAGTACAGAGTTTTATGTTCTGAGCCATTTGTGTACTTAAATGTCTTTAACCAGAGAGAAACAGCCAGCAGGCAGAAACACACATCTGTCCCCAGGAATCAATTAGCCACAACAAATTAAAACTCAAATGGCAAAAGGTTAATTTGCCAAGTAAGAGACAGAGAGGATGATGGAGGGAAGGATGAAAACATGGAGGTGGGGCGAAGGGTTTACCGTCGTTCCATCACCAAATCAAAACAGCCCCCTGGGCACGTTGTGTTTGTGTCAGTTTCAGGCGCGGCAACTGAGATTTAAATGCAGTGCAGTGTGTGTGTCTGTGTGTGTGTGTGTGTGTGTGTGGCCCCCTCACCATGGTGTTGAAGCTGAAGTGTTTGGGCAGGATGTTGCTGCAGGACAGACAGTCTGCCTGGCAGTCAGCGTGTCCAGGATCACACAGACAGAGCAGCAGCAGAGCCACCACGGTCTTCATGGTCCCACCGTCTGCTGCACAACACAGGAGACACACAACAGACACGCACCACCACAAGGTTACACACTCTTCTCCAAAGCTGCAGCAATCGGCCCAACTCAGGCTTTCTGCTCGATGTGAACATTTGACCAAGTGAAAGAGAAAAAGAGGCAGGTTTGATGCTGAACTCACACTGTTTATTCTGTTCAATTACATTTGGGTGTATTAAATGCTATTAATGAAAAAAAGCTCCTTTAACATGTTGAATTAATAATATCAGTTTATCTCTGAGGCAGAGAGAAAAATTCAGCTTACACCAGAAGAGAGGAAATGCACCTTCTACATGTTTTATTTCTATGTAATTAACACGTAGCAGTGATGTACGTGAATCTTATTGTTAATCACAGTCACTCTATGGGGGGGGGGATTCCTTCTTTACCGCCTGACTTCCTTCCTTACTTACTTACTTCCTTCCTTCCTTGCTGCCTCACTGCATCAATTCAATCCAAAAAGACAAATACTAACTACAAAGAAGAAGCCTTTGTATGCACGATTTAAACCTTATAAAAGTCTTTTGCAGTAATATCACACACCAACAACAGCTCCCAAATCAGCAGGCCATGACACAGATTTATAGCTCGAGGAAAGGAACTGTTTTCCATTTGAATTTAAACAGTAAATAAGAGATTTCTAATCTGACACTGAAGACTGGGGGACAGTGAGGAGAGAAAAAGTGGTACTTCGGTTTGACCTTAATCTGGGAGGAACTGTCTGGTGACATTTTTTATCTCATTAAACAAACTGAGTAACTCGTTAATTGATGCTTCAGTTATTGCCCCTGGCAGCTACTGACTCACAAACGCACACTGAAAGTCACATGTACAAAACACGCACAACATTTCAGACAGACACGCAAACATGCAGCCATAAAAAACACACACCAAACTACACTTCATACCTCATGTGGTCATTATCAGTTAAACAAGTTGGCAGAAAGTAAAAGTAATTATTTTGAAGTCTCTTTTTCAATGTAATTAAAAGCTGATAATAAAAAACTGCATTACAGTTAATTCCACCCAGAAAACAGCAACAGTCCTCTTATGTGCAATTAATGACAGTGTGTGTCTTGTTTAATTCATTTTATCTGTTTTTTTTTTAGTGAAGGACAGAAGAGAAGCCATTTTAGTCCGAAAATTGTCAGACAGCTGGAACAACCTGAAGATGGTGGAGGATTTAAAAAAAACAGCTCCGGTGTTCCTTATTGTCCATCCATCATTGTCCAACGACAGCAGAGACAATTAGACATAAATCCACCTCCACGCTCTTTGACCTTTGAACCTCCGAACACACAGATCTTAATTTAGCTTGTGGGCTTTCTAATATTTGCTAATTAAAGCGTTAAACACCGCAGAGGCTGATGGGAAAAAGTTGAAGGAAGTAGCTGTCATTAAACAAATGTTTGGAGAAATGAACCCTTTTGATAACAGAGCTTTCACAGTTACAGTTCATCCGCAGCCAACCTCAAATCAGAAAGGTGAGACGACTCAATCTGATCCCATCAGATCTCAGGTCATATGTTCCTGCAGGACGGCTCTCCGTCCACGAGTGCATTAAAATAATGTAGAACATCATCAAAACACACTTTGACAGCTGTCGGTGGAGGTTTAAGAAGCAAAAGTCTCCGTTCTCCACCCGAGGTCAACTCAGGAAACAGTCTACTGTCCGAGCTGACTACATCTGTCTCCGTCTCTCTGTCCTGTTGGAGACACTGACTGATTTCCTCTCCAGAAAAACACAGCATGAGTTGAGCCTGGACTCGGTCAGGCTCATGTGATGTCATACGAGTCCATTCTCACTGTGCTTCATCTGTTTGTCGTCAGAAATACTCTGTTTTGACAGAGCTGGACTTCAGTGGACTAACATCAGCCTCGTCCTCTGTGAGCTGTTAAGGCCAAATTACTCTGCTTTTAATTAACCACTAAATAAACCAGGTAATGAAGTCGTTACTGTCTGTGCTGCGCTGAGGCGCCGCAGATGATGGATTACATCTTTTAGATGAATTTGACTCCGGAAATAAAGAAAAATAGACCATCCAGATCAACATGTGACTGCAGGAGGTGATTTTGTGGCATTTTAACTGTTCTGTTAATTAAAGTTAATTCAAGGTTCAGAAAGGGAACGAATTGCATGCTGTGTCATCCATCTTTTGTAAAACACAACGAGTGCATCAATAAATGACTGAAATGTGAGTTTCTTTCAAAAGTGTTTTTGTAATTTTGTTGTTGATTAAAAAGTTTGTGGAATTAATCATCAGTGTGTTTAAAGTTAAATATTATTGAAATCTTGTCGTCTGATTCATCGAACAACAACTCGCTCTGAACGGGAAGTTCTCAGACTCTCTCACCAAGTTATCGACTGTTTCTGCCACTCTTTTTCTCCATTATTGCTATTTTCTCTTCAAGAAGAGGAAATAAATGACTTCCAGTGGAAGAGCGACTTAAAGCCGGATTATTCGTGCATGGTTGAACAGCGGAGCAGCGCAGAGTTCATCTTTATTTTTAAAAGCTGAAGTGCAGATTATTACATAACTAAAATGTAATAACCACCATGTTGTCAAATTGGACGCTTTATCTGGAACCTGATGGAGAACTGGATGCTCTCAGGTTGTACAAACCAGCAAAACAGCAAAAAAATCAAATGTTTTTGATGAAAACTTGTCCTATTTGTATTCTGTGGGTAAATTTTTATTTGACTTCTGTAACGTCTCAAATAAAAAGTAATTTAAAAGTGCAAATTGATTTAAATCCAGTCGATGAATTTGATTCGATATTTTAAATTTCTGTTTTACAAAAGTTTTCTATTAAATTTGAAGCCATTAAAAAAACCCTTAATGCATGAGAAGATCTAATTGACATTCACTGAAACGATAATTAAGTTCACACTTTATTTTTGTAATGGATATGCAAATTAAAGTCTTTGTATTATATACCTGAATAGATTTCCATACAAATTAGCTTCACAACAACATAATGACACAATAAACTGCCCTTTCAAACTTAAATCTTTAACTTAAACTAAACTTGCAGCCCTTAAAGGACAGGAGGCCTGTATATTAGAGAGGAAAAAGCAGACATTGAATAATTAGAGCGTAATCACGAGGCTGGCTTTGTTAGCTGATGAGAATTTGACAGGTAATTAAAACTTATTTAGTCTTCTGCCTGCAGCCAGATGGCGGGGCTACATTATCTGTCAGAAAAGTCACTTTGATTGACAACTTGTCTCAGGCCCACTCAAAATACACTGTGCTGTGTTTTCTAATATTGATATTTCACTGGAAAAATGGCGGAGTGGTCATTGACTTGATACGCTTCAGGACACCAAGTCCATAATACCAGTTTGTTTAAAAATGTCCAATCTATATATTAGTCCGCCTCCTCATGGCCTCCGCTGACTGAGCTGTCGTTTCCTTCGTCACTCACTCAGCTCTTTGTTTAATGTGAAGAAACTATTTCTATTTATTATTTACCTGATACTTCACAGTGGTTATTTTTGGACTACGCGTTGTGAAGAAGTTATTTGGAAAAGATTATTATATCAGAGGAGAAAAGAGGAGACGTCTATTAGGTCTAAATATTAAATTCCTCCAGATTTAGGTGATTATGCGTAAAGTTTTTGGAATAAAGCATCACAAACATGAATAAACAGTCACAGTGATTTTGTGTTTTTATAAATCTCCAGTTGGAAGAAACCTTCAGTGTTCTCAGAGGATGTTTCCTGTCAGTCAGACGGCGTGCTGTAGATCTCACACTGAAGCCATCACAGGCAGAAACACTGAGATAAATCAATTATCCTACTTGATGTATCTAATCAGCGAGGGTCGATTAACGGCCTGCGCAGGCCCACCAGATCCATTTCTTATTTATCTCATATTGATCTTTTGTTTGTGTTTTAAAATGAGATGCTGCCCTGCACATTTTTCCCCCTCTGTCCAATCTATTAGATTATTTTGGGCTGTTCCTGTTTTCCCTTTTTTATTTCTGTGAAATATGAATAAACTGAATCAAACAACAAGATATCCAGACAAAGCAGCGTCAAACATTTCCCAACCAAACAGTAATGATTGTGTTACATGTTGTTGTCTCACCGTCACACTTAAATAAGAGGAGCCTGTTATTTTTCTGCTGTGACAGGTCAAAATGAAGATTAAAAATATACCCAATCACTGAATTACTGAATTTTCTCAAAGGTCTGAGAGTCTTTATCATTAAATGCTGTGGGGACATTGAGTTCCATCGGTTTGTAGAAGTATTTAAATGCCAAACTTTACAGCCAAATCAAACATGTTTACAGTCTTTATGGCTTATTTACCCCCTCACGATAAATGTAATGTGAATTTATTTTTTAAGTTCTGCAAAATTGAAGGTTGTGGGAATGATTGTTGTAATTATTATCATTATTATTGAGTTGTGAGTTTTAGAGTGTGTTAGAACCGAAAACGGCAGATTAAAATAAAAGTTTCTGTCTGAAACACATAGAGTGTGTCGCAGCTCACATTATCATTTTACTGTACTGTTTACCATTCTCACAAAGATGGCAGAAAATGCCCTTTAATGATTCCGTTGGGGCCGTGCGTATATTTTTAGTATTATTACCATAATTATGTTTGCTGAGGTAATTAAATAATACTTTTACTGCCCACTGGAATATTCCATTCAATATATCATAGTCTGTAAACACATGTGAGAGGCAATCAGAGTTTTATGGTGTTCTGTCGTAACTTTAACATTAAACATGAATCTCTCTCTGTTTTATTCACTTCTTAAATGAGCAGACAGAAGTGCTGACTCAGCACATTATATCCAGCTCTTAACGCTCCCATCTCTGAAACTGACGTTTTTTCAACGTCAGCCTCAAAAAAAACTTCCATCAACGCCTCTAAATCTGTTTGTTTCAGTTCCCAGCTCGAGAAAAACTGTTTCTAACAACGTGGATTTGTATGTTTGTTTGTTCCCTCGGAGTTAAAGTCAGTGTCCTCAGACGTGGAGAATAATCTGTGACAGAAAAGGATGGACTTCTCCCTGCTGTGTCGGGAACATTGTTTATGTGGATTAAGTCCACACGTTGACAGATGTCCACACCGGCCTTATCCGTCCTTTCTTCTCCCATAATAAACCTCTGAATGGGAACACTTTCCGGGGCCAAGGGAGTTTATCCATGAAGCTAATGAGGTGTGTGTGTTGTAGAAACCACATGTGAACTGTAAGCCGGGAACGTGTTCTTCGTGTTGGTTCTCTTTAGGTTAATGTGACACGTCACCTCGCTTTCTGTTTTGATTTGGCTTTTTTCTTCAGTCTTCATCAGAATCGTCCAAAACTCTGTGTCAATTCTTTGTTTAGATAAATGTCAGATAAAGCAAGCTGGACTTGATTCCTTCAGATGTTTGTTGTGTATTTGGACATAAGACATAAGAAATAAAGTCCTCAAACCACTGCTGGTCTTCTCTTGTTGATTTATGGACCTTTAGAGTTTTTTTCAAGTCTGGCTGATCGACAGACTTCGTCCTCTGAAGGTCAGGCAGCGGAAGCTTCTCTAAATTTGTGTTCAACATGAAATGGTGTTCCAGTAGCTGCTGAAATCAGATCCTCTGTCTTCAACCAGCAAAAACACAACAACCTCCTCACCAACAGCTGTGTCAACCGACAAGGCAGCTGAATTATGAAACCATCCGTCTCATCAATCCGCCTGCACGCCTGCAGTGGAACTCTGGAACGTCATCCAGAACCAATCAGACGCAAATTTCACAAATTTCACCACAACTGGATCTGTTTCACGCTGATTCACAGCGTTTTCCAAACGGAGCAAAACAGCACCGCGGAGATGTTCAGTCTAAGCTATCTGGAGTTCTGCGTCAGCTTTTTCATCTTCACTACATGCACTTTCAGGAAAAGCTCTCATCAACAGTTGTTGAAGCGTTCCTGGTTGTTGTGACTCACCTTAATTCATCCGTTTTGTGCCAAAGTCAAATGAAGAGTGAGCCTGAAGCTGTAACAGAACTACTGCTTTAATTATTAAATGTTAAATATATTAATTCATCAAAAGGTGACACTTGACACTTTTAAAGGAGCTTTAAAAAAAGGAAAAAGTCTGAGCAGCCCAATAATGAGATTTATTAAAAATGCCTGAAGGCGTCGGAGGAACAAAATCAGCAGAACGACCACAGAGAGAGCTTCACACAGCGTGAATATCACTGATAGTTTTTTAGAAACATGCTCAAGGAATAAGGGAGAAGATGGTCTGTTCTGTTTGGTTCAATCCAATTATGATTTCATAAATAGGCCAGATGTGACCAGATGTTCTGTGTGCATCTGTAAATTATCCTTATTGTTTATTTATTCTGGGTCATCCAAACTAATCTTTACTTTTTTTCAACTGTAAATAATTAGATTTGAGATTTGTCTTTAAAAAGAAATCACATCAAAGTATTGACTTCTCTTCAGGCAGGAACGGTCTCCTTCATCCATGAAACTCATCAGAGCGCAGCAGCAAAAGGAGCCAGAACAATAAATGAGTGATCAGGATGTATCTATTTATGACCTGTCTGTCTTCGACCCAAACACGTGTTGGAACTCATATTTAACCTTCAGTGTGACGGGATGTGAACGGTCTGCAGCACCGGCTCTCTGACATCGGCCTCTTTGATTGTCTTTGTTTTCGACCCTGAGAGGTCGGAGGGTCGACGCTGCGGTGATTCTCCTCCAGCAGTGGAGGATGATGATGAGGAGTGATGGAGACACAAACTAATTGGGAATAACGAAGCGTCGCCCCTCAGCGAGGCCGACTAAACCTCATGAGCCTAAATTTAAATTTAAGTGAGTTTACCTGAGAAGAACATGAAAAGGCGGGATACGACAAAAAGGTCAAAGGTTCTGTACGACTGGTCAGAGGTCGAGCCCCCCCCCCTCCCCCTCCCCGGAGTCCTACCTGTGTTGGCGTGGGGTCGTGGTGCCTGTAGACGGGGGGTCCCTCGGTGCAGGATGAGCTCTGGCAGCTTACGTTTCCTTCCTCGGTCTCTGTGGGATTTTCTGACGACGTGGAGGCTGAAGTCAACTCCTCTTATACTGTAGGATCACACCCCTCCTCCTCCAACCCCCCCTCCCAGCCTCTCTCTCTCTCTCTCTCAAAACTCCTTTCATCACAGAAAGAACGAGGAGGGTGGGATTGGAATCAGGAAGGAGAGTGACGGTGGGGGGGTGAGGAGGAGGAGGAGGAGAGGAAGAGAGCGCTGAGGTTGAGAGGAGGAGGGAAGATCTATCCGTCTGCGTTGGTGGATGTTGGTGGATCTTTGAATTATTCTCTATTTCTGGCTGATTCCAACCAACAAATTCAGTAAAGAACAAAGAATCTGCCCTGATGACCGATCTGCGTTTGATCTGGAGCTGTTAGAATGAGAGAAGCTCCTTCTTCATCGAAGAAACACTGTGATGGCGTGAACAGGTTCTGAATTTCATCCTTAACGGTTCGGTGGTTCTGGGTTCGAACCCCCGGCCTGCGTCTGTTCCCTCAGTCTTAACTGGAGACGGTGAAGATAAGGGACGGATGATCTGACTCACTGTGCGGCACAGTGACTAATAACACGTTGATGTATTTCACATTGAGACAATAAAGCTTCCTATTTATCCACATTTAAGCTCGTTTTATTTTGCCGTGTCTTGTAGCTGACTATAAATCCATCTTCCTCTGCACGATGAGGTTGGGGAACATCTGGCTGTCACACCTCCTCCATGCTGGGGGAGTAAGAGCCTGATGTCCTCCAACCTGTCTCCGGGCGGTGGCAGGACTGTGTTACTGTCACTCTGCTCACAAACAGAAATCAGCGCTGGAAACAAAAGCATCACGACGGCCGTCTGTTCCACCGGCTCTTATTGTGAGTCTGACCGGCATTCATCATCAGCTGGATGTGTTCTGTTTCCCTCTGATGAGGCTCACTTTACTCCAGGCACGCCTGCCGACTGATGCAGGATAAAAAGGAACAAATGAAACACGTTACTGCCACCAAGAACGCCCTCGGCGTGCGCCGGAAGCAGGCTTCTTATGGCGCCGGTGTAATTAATCAATTAACAAACTCAATAAGCTCGCAATGAAGTGAAGCATCCGAGGAGAAATTTTATAACATATAAAAGAGCTGGATACACAAAAAGAAATGAAAATAGAACATTCTCTTTAATAAAGTCAGAGCCGACACGGAGGACAGGGTGAAGATTTGCAAAGATTTCTTGTGTTTGAATTAAAAAAAAAAAAGATTTGCCAGAAAATAACTGAAACATTTCCAGAATTGGTTTTAAAATAATTCAGATGTTATATTAAAAAGGAGTTAAAACAGAAAACATTTCACCATCTGAACAGAAATTATGTTTAGAAAAAGAGCACAACTTCACCACAAGTAAGGAAATCTAAGAAATACAAGAAGCAACTTTATGGAGCTTCTAAATTTAAGTCCAGCAAGACGCCAGGAGACAAACATCAGCTGTCTCTTATCGATATCATTCAGGTGAAGAGTCGTCCAGATCTACTGATACCACACTTTGTGCCTTTTGTGTCTCGTTGTTTAAAGCGTTTTTATTTTGAAGCCTTTATGTGAAAACTAATAATCCCAAATCTGCCGTGACCTTCCCGTGCTTTTGTTCCAAAGCAGGAAAACTCTCCCACAGATGTTCATTCACATCAAACCTCAGAGGAAGGATTTGCTTTTTCTCCTCTCATTTATTCAAATAGCACCAATCTGCATTTTTAAGACGCGGGTCCTCCGAAGAAGGATCTCTGAGGCTTCTGGCTTCACTTTTAAAGCATCACAAGGAGAAGAGGTGACGAGGAAACAACAGCAGGTGAACCAGATGTGCCGGTTCTGCTCAGGTTCATCAATTAGACTGATGATGACAGATTATAGCCGGCAGGAGAACAGAATATTTCAACGCTCACATTGTTGGGTCGTTCTTAGATAAGTAAAGTCAGACTTCTTCTCCAGGTGAGATTGGAATCTTTTATCCATCATCCTGGTAGGAACGCCGATTCAGTTGATTCAAGCAGGCTGTGGATTCATGAGGCTTTCTCAGTGACTCTCTTGTCCTCATTAAAGAAATTCATCCTGAACTCACGTCATGAGGATCCGGTGCAGAGCGGAACAGAGTTTCCAGGTGATCAGCAGTTTTTCCTTCTTCAGTTTGTGTCCATCATGTTTGTTTTCTTAAGTCAACAAAGACTCTGTGAGATCGGATCTGAATCCTGAAGGGGGTCTGCCCCGCTAGTCTACCTGTAGGCTACACCGGACACACACACACACACACACACGTGAGCCCTGCAGGTTCTCTAAAGTACCTGTAGGTGTGAACAGGTGTTCCACAGTCTGACCCCGCCCTCCCCCAATGACAGCGGAGATTGGCTCCACCCCCCACAGGAATGGATGGATGCTTTCTTCACAGAGATGAGAGGATCCCTGTCGTGATTTCATTCAACACAAAAACATGAATCAGGGAAACAGCTGGACTGCTTTTGTCTACAGATACAGATTATTTAATATCTCGTTTCTCTTTTTTCTCTTTTCAGCCAAGTTCAAAAAGAGACGAAATGAATGAAAGTTATCAAATTAAAATAAAGACATAAATCAGCTGTAGTTTGGACTTGAGCCTCGACATCTGCTCTGTATTTAATCTTCACAGTTTGATTCCATTTAAAAAATCTTCTGGCTTTCTCCTCATTGACCACATTTGTTTGACCCATTTGCAGGATTCCTGAGAATGGCCCAGTCAGTGAAACGATGCCAGCCACCCTGTCGTCAGTCTTTGTGCTGAATGAGCTGAAGGTTTCCAAACATCTGTGGTTATTGGTTTTTTTATTCTCTCTCTGTGAAATGTGGCCCAAATTATGAAAATCGAGGAGCTGTTTCTGAGACGGAGCGGTTGGTGTGGCAGCAGAGACAGCCCTCAGGAGGTCAATAGGCTGTAATTGTGTTTGTGTCTTCTAGTCGGTGGTTCATTAGTAGATAGGCATCAGAGGACAGACAGCGACTTGGTCAGTTAATCTGAATACTGGCTGATCGTCAAGACGACGGTTCGCTGCCGCGTCACGAGACGCCAAAAACACAGGAGGCATCAAAACCTGAAAGTCTGAGTCACGGCTGTCTAAAGTTCAAGGACGCAACTGTTTCTGTGAAGACAATTCTTCTTTTAAAACGCCAAACTGTATCGTAATTAACGCCGACGGACACTTTTTGGTAAGTTGGCTGTCTGAAACAAGCAAGAAAGAATTAAATAATTCAGCTTGACTCAACTCAGCCGAAATGAGCTCAGATCAAATAATATAGGATCAACTCACACACAAATCAAATTAACGGAGAGCAGATAGAACGTAATAAGGAGAGCAGACGCGGAGTCGTCCGATGAGTATCTCCTTCAGCTCAAAGTTACACCCTCCTCCATCTTCAGAGAGCGAACTGGACGGAAGAAACAAACGTCACCGACACGGTAATAAAGGTCTGCAGCGCTGATTTACTGGCCTCGCCTCATCCCGACGAAGCGTTCTTCTGTTTTGGCGACCCCAAAAGAGACGCAAATTAGTCTGTACTGCGGAGCGAGCTGCAGCTAGTTGAGTTAGTCCAAACATCGTCACAGAGGGGACGAAGAACCTCACGGGCCGAGCCGACGGACGCCAGGACGAGAGAAGATCTCTGTCTCATCCAAATGAATCAATGCCATTAATTAGATGCTGGTTAAGACTTGTCCTGCGGCTAAAGGCAGATAGCTAAACGGTAAAATACACAGAACCACAACAGATGCTATTTTTAGTCGATATAGACAATTTGCTTTGCTTCCAAACGACCAGAAGCCAAAAACAACATTTAAAGCACAACAGTGAGTGAACGTGTCAGCGTGTGCAGCCAAAGCTCGGACTAAATAACCCATCATCATATTTACTGACACTTTATTCATCGAACATCAACAACACAAACAACTTGTTGCTCCAAATGTGGAACTGGAAGTCAAAGTTTTCTCGTGTTTTTTGACGTTCTTTAATTTTTCACTGTAAAAAGAAGAAGATTGATTTTCCAACCAGAAAAAGCTTTTAAAGGAACTGCCGTGATAATCGATCACACAAACACAAACGCTCTCTATAAATAGTTTCCTCTGCCGAGGTTAGCGTGCTAACTGGCTAGCCCACCTCATGGGGACAAGTCTATGGGAAAATGTCCCTCCTCCTTTATATTGAAGTCTATGGGAAAATGTCCCTCCTCCTCCTTTATATTGAAGTCTATGGGAAAATGTCCCTCCTCCTCCTTTATACTGAAGTCTATGGGAAAATGTCCCTCCTCCTCCTTCATATTGAACTCTATGGGAAAATGTCCCTCCTCCTCCTTTATACTGAAGTCTATGGGAAAATGTCCCTCCTCCTTTATATTGAAGTTTATGGGAAAATGTCCCTCCTCCTCCTTTATATTGAAGTCTATGGGAAAATGTCCCTCCTCCTCCTTTATATTGAAGTCTATGGGAAAATGTCCCCCCTTCTCCTTTATATTGAAGTCTATGGGAAAATGTCCCTCCTCCTTTATATTGAAGTCTATGGGAAAATGTCCCTCCTCCTCCTCAGTAAACATTTTCCTGATGAGTTTATGGTCTCAGTCTCTAGTTTACAGTCTTCAACACAACATGATGTTTATTTTTTAAATGATCCTCCATTTAGAGGGAAAGGGGAGGGGTTAGGGGGGCGGGGCTACTGTGTGACTGACTGACTCTACCAACCAATCAGGACAGAGAACAGATGGTTATTTAGCAGCCAAACTGGGAAACATGATGAAGAACAGTGTTTTTATTATTTTTGCATTCTGTTATTTTTTTGTTAAATACATTTTTTTCTTGGTATTTTACAGATTCATTTTCATTTCTTCATATTTCAGCTCTTTTTGTAGCATCACTAGCACCAGTTTCACTGACACACGTACAGTATGCAGGTTTTATTTAGTCTTTTTTGCTCCTCCTGTCTGTCGCCGCCCTCCTGCAGTCCATCCAGAGAGGACGGAGGGAGGTTGCAGATTTGTTAGACAGAGATAACAGGTCTTATCTTCTCCCTGCCAGACGCTGGAGGGCCTGATCCAATCGAGACCCGGTTAAAAGAATTCATCGACTTTTACACTTGCCTCGGTATGAAGTCGGTTTGGGGGGAACTAAGATGTTGATGAAGAGATGGGAGGCTCTTTTGTTAAATTCCATGTCATCCTCAAGGAGTTTTAACTGACTGGGTCAAAAACTGTTTACTGTCATTCCAGTGAAATTACGCTCCACAGAGTGCACGTCTCCTCCGAGCCTGAACTTTTCTTCTTCTTCTTCCTCTTGGTTGGTGTGGGGGTGTTGCTGCCGGCCGACCACGTGTGAAAGCTTCTCTGCAGACCAAATGTCACAGATGTGATTCATTCACAGCATCAGGCCTTGTCATTTTCCCACCCACCAAGATGCCAAAAAGGTTACAGCGCCGGCCCCCTTCCTCTGCCGCCTGTCCTTCCTGTACGACTGACGCCCAGTCTATTACTGTTAATGGTCATTCTCTCGCCGCCGCCCTCGTCACATCTGACGATGATATAATGACGCAGAGTGTTTGTGCACTGCTAAGACACAACACTAACATCTACTGTCACTAAGGTCAGAGGACACAGCCCCTGAGGGTTAAAATAAACGTAATATTTACTTTTATCATCTTTATAAATCTCCAAACATTAAAGTCCTCATGGGCAGAGTTCGCAGTTTTTAACCTTTCATTTCTAGAGTTTGTGATATTCAGAGTGTTTTCACAAACTATTTTCTTGTTGTCTTTACTTTTCCATTGCGGTTGCATCCATTCTTCCACAGATCGGCGGATTACGTTTCTAACAGTGTCAGATTTGAACAGAAAACAAAAGGACCTCCTAGGAGTTCCTAGGCTGTAATTCATTATTTAAAGAGAGTAAATGTGAGAGATACGTAGAAATAATCCAAATACTGATAGAAATGAGAGCAGGAGGAAAAGGCCCCGTTAGTTTCTGTCCCTTCTCTACGGAGCATCACAAACTCCTTTTTGACCCTTTTCCAGGTTTTCCAGGCTCTTCCCTTCTCCTGCTGTCCATATTCCTTCATTCATAAGTCAAAGCATTTATCCAAACAGGGACTGGAGGGGGTGGATCATCTCAGTGAAGGTGAAGACCACGTCGGTCCATTGCTGCTCCACGTACAGTACCATTCTTCACCACTGAGCTTTTTACCACCCATTTATCCGGACATGAAGGAATCTGATGTTTGACAGACTCGGACTTGTTGCTCAGAAGTTTGGAAGTTGAATGACACCACTTTAGCTTCACCTTCTATTTCAGATTTTCTCCTCATTATTCGCGACATTTTAAGAAAGTCGTCTTGATGTCTCGGTGACGTCCGCCCACCGAGTTTCATCAGCGTGTTGTCCTTAGTGTGGCTTCATTGGGGATCACCGCTGCTTTTTGTTGCTCTCCTCATTTCAGCTCAGGGTGTCAAGGTTGGAGCCAATTAGGCTTTAATCCCTCTCCTCCACCGCTGTGGCTGATTTATCTGCTACTAAAAACCACACCGTGATGGCCACATCAGGCAGGACTCATGAGCAAACGAACTAATACACATATTTCTCCATCACCATCCTGAGCCGGCCCATTGCATCCGTCGAGTTTAATGATGACGGAGGGCCCGGGTGGTGCGGTAAATCTGACGCCATACCCGTAAATCATAGCACGTCATCAGCTGGTCAGTGGCGACGGTAATCTGGATGGTGATGGTGAGAAAACAAAATGAATTAAAGGAGGACAGAAAAACGGTGACACGACTGGGATTTCTCCATCAAATGGACTGATGTAGTTCCTGCTGGAGGCCTCTAATAAAAGGCTGAAGTGGACGTCAAGGAGGGAGGAGGGGAAGTTTGACAAGAAACAAGGATTCTTAATCTGTGGGAGGAGAATGACCAGAAAAATACAAAGCTTTTAAAAAAACATTAAGATAAAATGGTTGATTTAACGTGACCTCAAAGAAAAGATATAAAATAGGAAACTACTG
The DNA here is from genome assembly GCA_034769265.1 of Remorina albescens. Taxonomy (NCBI): domain Eukaryota; kingdom Metazoa; phylum Chordata; class Actinopteri; order Carangiformes; family Echeneidae; genus Remorina; species Remorina albescens. The sequence goes on from CM068479.1 coordinate 29,666,657, forward strand.
CTGACGCTGATATCAGGGAATATGATGCTGAATGTTTCACAGAGGAAACGAAATAAAGCGTGAGAGCGTGCTCTGTTACAGAAAGAGTTCACAGGCGGAGGAAGAGTGAAGGGCGAGACAAAGCTGAAGAGATGATGACACAAACAGATCGCCAAAAACTTTCTTACACGTTCCCAGTTATTATAAAGTTATTATGAATGGATGTTGTACAACTTTAAAGCATGGGAGACTTTGAAAAGAAAAAAGTTTTTTCTTCATTAATATGCAAATTTGTCCGTGTAATCAGGAGACCTCTTTCAATTCTTGTTTTTAGATTATGTCCATAAACACACAAACACACACATACACACATTTGTGTTAAAAACAAATGAATGTTAAAGCAGTAAAACCTTTTGTGTGTTTACTGTAGTTTGTTTTTATCTGTTTTGATGAAATATTTCATTAATTAAACTGTCGTCTTCTGTTATAAAAACGAAAAGTCTTCAAAGATATCGACGGTAATGCTCAGGTACTCCCAACACATCAGAACATAGAACACAGATGAAAAGGATCAAATGTTTTCCAGTGACGCCTCCTCTGAGGTCACATCCTCACCGCCAAGACACAACTCAACACTTTCATTCATTTTGTTGTTGTTGTGTTGACCAGACTTTGAGTTCTTTGCGTCACATGATCAGTTTGAGCGTCACAGAGTTTTGATCCAGCCCTGATGTCGCCGACTTCAGCCTGGCATCTTTCCCCGATGAGGAGGAGGAGGGGGAGGACAGCTGAAAGGAAAAACAGCTCCCCGAGAGTCAGGAAGTCCAGAAGGAGGCCGGCGTACGCAGGAGGTGAGTCTGTGACGAAAAGGGGCACGAACAGAGGTCAGAACCATCAGCCAACAAATCTGGATGTGGACACCAGGCCAACGCTTCAGGAACCGGGACGGCTCGGGGCTTCGCTCCACCGGAGAGTCCGTCCAACCCAAGATGAGAAAAGGGACTCAAGGACAGCTGGATCAGCAAAACTCCTGAAATATTTAATAGCAGACCTTTAAAACAGTAAATGGTTCATTGTCACACACTTCTGCACTAATGAAACACACACACACACACACACTAATCTATTTTCATTGCTTTGGGTTTTATCTGAGAGTGGAAGTGATTGGTGTTCAGCAGAGCGGAGAACAGAAATTCTGCATTATCTACCAGCGTTCCTTGGATGCTGCACCATGTCTGTCTGTCTCTCTCACACACACACACACACACACACAAAAGCTGAGTTACAGTTATGCACACAGCATGAAAAAGACGTGAACCACAAAGTCTGAGAACAAAATGAGAGCTGAGTCGGCCAGATTTGGAAAAGTGCAGTTCAAATTTGAAATGTAACTTCACAGATATTAGAGAAATTATTGGTATTCAAAGAAAGGAGTCACATCTACAGCCAGTTTTTAGTCTCTGGTCTCAGCAAACTAACCCTGAACGTGTGCTGCAGAGGACAGATGAGCCTCAGACACCGTCAGTGTTTCCTGCGCCGCGTGGGGAAAACCCTTGGGTGCCTTTTCTTACCCACAAAGCAGTTTGCTCCGTCGGTGGTCTCCAGCGTGGCGGCTGATTAGATTGGCCCGTTTAGGTAATGAGACCATAAAGCTGCTAAAGTCATTAACCTAATCGAGCCCGCTGTAATGGACGGCCATATTTTGGCATGGAGGTCCGCCACCGAGGCCATAAAGAGGAATATCTGCTGTCTCCTGACCAAGACTCTGCTTTTAGCCTGATACCTCCAACACCCCCCCCCTGCACACACCCAACACTTACCACAGCCCTAACCCCTGCTATGACCTCCACTGAGGCAATAGGCAATAAAGACAATTATATTAAGCAACCATTTGAGATCCCATTAGGCTTTGGTTGGCTGGTGCTTTTTGGTTCAGCTTTGATGCATCGCTCAGCTTCTTCTAATGGACAGGAGGACAGGATGACATCACATCACCCGCTCGTGACCACGTCTGCCTCCTTTTCATGTGACGATGAGTTTGCGACTTTTTAGGTTCAGGGAGGATGAGTGTGTCAGACAAAAGTCATTTCAGTCTTAAACAGTCTTGTTTTTGACCTCGGCAGACGGAGAAGGTCCAACCTGGAGGCTGGAAGTAGAAGCAGCTTTCAGAGGCAGACAGCTTTATCAGAAGATTACTGAAACAGTGTGGTGGACTGCAGCATCGCTCCATTACGCCTCCGTCCCGCCTGGACTTCCCTCCGAGGCCTGCAGGGAATTTGGGCCGGCGACCGACCGCCTCCTGAAACCTGCCGACGCACAAACAAACAGCAGAGCTGCTTCCTGTCTTCAGTCTGTGGAGCATTTAATACACCACATTAACACCACCTGCCCTCGGCGTGGCATCGAGCAAGGCACCTCAGCTCCACTGTGGACAGGAAGAAACCAGGTACACAGACAAACACAACTGTGATATTGTGCTCAAACACCGCACACACACACAGACACACATACACACCTGTGCATACAACTGGACATCATGGATCACAAATCAATCTGGTCACTCAAATCCCGACCACCTGTTGTGTTTGCTGGGCTGGAGACCAGCTCAGATAATGTTAGGAATCCTTCAGCTAATCATCACACACAAAGCAATTACACACACAGACACACACACGCACGCACACAATCTCCTGCTTTGGTCTGATTAGTGGCCGGAACAATTACTGCAATCATGTCATCTTAACGAAGCAGCAGATAAGGAATCAGACCTTCCCCTCCACCCCTTCACCACTATCACTCACATCACCACACCCACCCACCCACACCCACACACACACACACACACACACACACACAAACACACACACACACACACACACACACACACCACTTCCATACTAAATCTAAACATGTCAGGCAGCTTCATTTGAAAAATAAAACATTGCTGTTGAAAGAAAAAAATCCTTCAATTCCTGTGTGACGTTGAAATGTCTTAACTATCTGCAGAAACAAAATATGTCTTCATTTTAAAACCAATTTAAACGTTGACTATTAGTACAGCTGCTAATAAAACCATCTGCTGAACAGACCAATTAAAAGTCAGAACACAGACAAACTGCAGCACATTGGTGTGACATTTACTCTGTATTTTGTGTTTGTCAGTAATGAAATCACCTCATTTTTGGGCATTAGTTGTTCCATTTTTGTTGTTAAATGTATTTTTTGGACAGGTGGCTGGGACAGTCTGTCTCACTGGGCTCTCAATGTGGCACCATCATACGTTTGACGAACAACGACGGGACAGAATACGATGAATGAAGGGTAATAACTTTGGTGTTTGCTTCAGTACAAACATCATGGACAGGTGAAGCTTTTATTTTGGTCAATGATCTGTCCCATCAGCCTCAGCAGGACCAACAGGTCTGCTCTCATGGAGCTGCCGGCACCATCTCACCTGACTCTGCTGGTTATCACCAAAGAAACACTGAACTGAAACCAAAAGGTGTGAACAAACCATTCAAATCATGGCAAATAATCAGCAGAATTACCCCCCCCCCCCGGCTGCTCCTCCTTTCTGACCACTGGCCCCTCACTGAATGTCTATTTACTGTATGAATCTGTGGGAGGGAGATAACAAGAGGCCAATTCCTCATTACATTGAGAAAATGAATATAAACAGTGGGAGTGCTTTTAATAATTTTCAAAGCTGCTGCCCTTTGCATAGGAAAACCCCCGGGGGCGGCTTAATCACTCTCAGCCCTCCAGGTCTCCTTCAGCAGTGGGTGCAAACATTTGTTTTAAATTAACCAACTTGAAAGAAAGTAAACAGGCCGGCGCTCATGTGGCTCCGCACGTCATGCAGGCGTCAGAATAAGGATGAAAGGACTTGGTCTTCTGCAGGCCTGTTAAATATCACGAAGCGTGTTATTCCTTTCTGCTCCGTTTTCCTGGATCCACTTCATTGTTCGCTTGCTCCCTCAACCTCAATAAGTTGGTCTGGTCACGGATCGCCGTCAGCAGGTTTCCCACCTGACCCCCACCCTGCCTGGTCACTTATTTCCCATCACCCACTGTGCTGCACATTTCAGGGGCCGGATGGAGGGAGGTGTCCGTTATTATATAAACACAAGGTTCCTTTGAGCTGGGATGAAAATCCAGCCTTGAATTTGTGCTCCAAACCAGTAAATCCAGTATCCTGGAATCAATCCCTGTCATGTGACCCCGTTGTGTTGTGTTGTGTTGTGTTGTGTTGTCTGAACAGGCCTTTGGTTTTCAGGTGTGTCTCCGTTGTGAGTGAAGATGTGAATTCATCCACTTTTCAGAATCAAAGATGTCAAATTGGGCCAGAAACTCAGAAATCACTGACATTTAAATGAGATTTCATTCATGTAGAACTACGCCTGAATTTTTCTCCACCTTTAAAATGATCTTTCTGTCTGTTGTTACAATGACTGTTTCAGTTTTTACATTATGAGCCTCAAACTTATGGCACAATGAGTAACTGCATCTGAGTTTAATGCCCATCTTTAAATACGATATTCTTACTCTTTAAACATTCATCTCATTGAGCGTTGGACCGAGTTTGTCGTTCTAATTCCAAATGTTGTTGACAAAAACAAATAATCACCAATTCAGTGACAGTTCAGTAACATCAGGGCTTTAATGATTACGGCGGCTTATACAAACCTTTACACAGTAGATGGAGGAATATCAACACATTTTTTGATTAAAATATTCTCTAACGTTCGTCTGCAAAACTCGGTGTTCGAAGGGACAGGATGGTTATTCAGAAAATCAATAATCAGACCACTTTATTTCATTTTATTTTATTTTTTGAACTAACACTCACGAAGAACCAGAGTTCTGGCTCACTCTGGTAATCATCAAAAAAATTATATTACTGACTAAATCCTTCAGACGTAAGTATGACGCAGGATGCTGGCGCGTCCATGGAGGCGAGGAA